>BSBM01000621.1:5652500-6162500 GCA_027924585.1 Larix kaempferi | reverse complement strand
CTTCAACATCGTCTTCTTCTTGGAGAACCTCTTCATTACCTTCATCTACGTTATACTTTACTGACCTTCCCCTTGGATGGTGTCTCACAACAAATGACCAACCCGCTCTACCTAGAACCTCAGAGTAAAATACTTGTTCACATTGGGTTGGAAGAACATGGGGCTCCATTCCTGGCTCAAACAACCTTGTATTTACCATGTTAAATCCATTATCATGTTCAATAAGTGTTTTATCAGGATCACATTGATTCAATAGACACCTGTACCATTTGAGAACGAATGAAAATACCTTGAAGGAGTTAAATTCACACTAAAGAATGTCTTCCAGATACCCATAGTATCGATTTTCAGAGAGTTCTGGATGTCTGTCACTTCTAGAGGAAACATTGGTCACCTCAAAGACTGTAGATATCCCACAATCTGATTTTTTCTTCGTTTGATCCAACTGTTTGATGCGATATCTACAACCATTGCACCACATATCCTTGTGGTGTTTTACCTACAACAAGCCATACAAGAAAAGATTACATAATGATCCAATATTTATGATTAAGTGCATGTTTATAATGCCATACAGGGAAAAAAATCAACGTGTACATTGACAATATGTTTGCAAAAATAAAATAGTGTGGTTGATTTATATGCTTTCCTGCTTATCTTTTAAACCATATGCTAAATCGATTTCCCTTTGTGTTAGATTGGTATCTCCATTGCAATGTGCTTCTTTAACCAATGAAGCCACACCTTCCCATGATATTCCACGACCATATTGTTCACATAGTTCAATGCATACCTTCATCCAGTCAAGATTGTTTGTGATGTATAAATGAGTTGCATCCCACTCTCGGTCAACTGTTTGATGACAATAAAATTAAAATTCAATACAAATGTATATTCACTTAACAAAGTATATTACACTCTAAAGTGATGCAATTTATTGAATATAAAAATAGAATGTGTATGATATATATACATAAAAATCAACATTCAAATGTGTTATATTACCTTTCACCTTCCTCAATCTACCTTTCCCCTTCGGGTACTCCCCTTTGAAATTGTTATTGGAGTCTGGATCAAAAATGTGACGTAAGTTGAGCTTTGATGCTAATTTAGGAATATATTCACTAATATACAACATGTTTTGGTATAACATATATCCCTCCATCATATAACCCTCAGCATGTGCTCATTTTCTAACCAAACCCTTCATAAATTTCAAGTGCCTCTCAACCATCCACATGGACCTTGAGTGCACAGGTCCACACACAATTCAATATCCTCAACTTGGTGTATGAGGTAGTGTTCCTATGCATTGAAATATGTCGAAGGTAGATGCTTCTGCATTTCACACATGAGACAAGGAATTTCTCTCCTCCAATACTTTATATCTTCTTTATGGAATTCTTTAGATGACAACCATCTACAAGTGACGCAACCCAATCAAGAGATTTAGTAAAAAAAACATTATATTACATAACATGAATTAGAGCACAAAAATCAAATATAAGTTCTACGATGAATTAAACAAACACTAAGCGCATGCAAAAAATCGCCACTTACCTCATGTATTTCCCAAGATTATATATTACTTGTTTGACATTGTCGAAGTTGTCCAAGAGAGAGAGAGGTAGAACATACTGTAACAATATACAAATAGTTTCATTTTGTAAACAAAGAGTATACAAACAAAATACCAACAATATTCACTGGAATAGAAAAAAAATCAATATTAAAATGCATACCATAATAATTACCTTCATGAAGACATGCCAATCATGCGTTTTCAACCCTCCAAAATCACCTTTCTTTGTTATGATCGCACAAAATCCGGTGGGAAATTTAATTTTTCGCGTGAATTCTTTTACAACATTCCTTTGCTGGTCTGTTAACATCCATGGAAGTGAGTTTATATTAATTTTCTCTCTGTTGCTATGAAATTGAATGACATCTTTCATTGCATGGTTTCCCTCTTGAATTTCTTTGCAAATTTTGACAATTTTTTCTTTCTCACTCCTTCCATCCAATATTCGCCATAATGTTTCAGTCACATTCTTTCCAATATGCATTGTATCAAATATATGAGCAATTTGTAGGTGCTCATAGTAGGGAAACCTACTAAATTGTCTAGGATAACTTTTCATTCCTCGTGGAATCTCATTAATGCCTTCATGATCACATGAACGACCATCATGAATTGTAGTTTATAAAGAAATTATAGAAATCAATTTCAATTACAGTAAACAACACACAATAAAAAATACATAACATTTCATATACGATGATTCATACATACCTTGACGACTTCTATTATATTGCAACTTCCATAGGTGAGGTGTCATTCTCTACGGTTTTAGTGCAATCTCTTGCTTTCCATTGAACATATGTTTTTCGGTAGTTCGATACCTGTGATTCTTAGAGAGGAAGTGCCTATACTCATCAAACACCTCATTTCCTAAGCTTTTTGAACAACGATATTTGATCTTAGGACCAAAAACTGGACATGCAAATTTCCCCTTTGTCTGAAGTCCTACATAAAGATATGGAATATCTATCTCAATTATAATTATATACAAAATGAATGGATTATTGAGAAAAACATGCGTGCGTAGTATATTAACTAGTTCATAAAATTAAATGCAAGTAAAGTGGCACTTATAATTACAAACCAAAAAAATGGGTTAACCCTAGGCATCAGGTATTGTCCATACAAGAATTGCATGGAATTGAAATTTCCTTTGTCGTATTGGTCTATATACGTCATACATATTGATTCCATTCCATAAATTTAGTAGCTCGTCAATAAGAGGTTCGATATATACATTCATATCTTTGACTTGGTACTTACCTGATTGATTGGAACATATAAAAAATATAATTATGAGTACCATTTAGATATATAAACCATATTGCACAAGAGAAAAATAAAATATATATATATGACATTATGCAACAAAATACGACAAATGAGATGCCACTACATTAAAAAACAAGTTGTAGACACAATATACCTGGAACAATCATCGACAACATTATGTGCTCCCTCTTTATTGGCAACCATGGAGGAATGTTATTGTTGATAACAAAAATAGGCCACATCGAGTAAACAGATCTCATCTCTGCAAATGGATTGACACCATCTGCTGCAAAAGAAATCCTAAGATTACTAGTTTCTTCTTTAAAGTGAGGCCATTTTTCCTCCATGTCTCTAAATGCAAACCCATCTACAGGCATTCAAATAATGTCATCTTGAATTATGTTCTGTGTATGGTAATCCATAAATTGTGCTATGTTTTTGCACCCGAACAGTCGTTGCAAATGTGGAATAATGAGAATATAACGAAGAACCTTGTGAGGCACCTTTTTTGTTACTTGATCTGTTCGATATCTACTGATATGACATTCCGGAAATTTTGTTGCAAATTCATGCTGATTATAATATATAACATGGTCATCGGGGCATGCATGAATTACTTCATATTGCATTACAATTTCTTTCATGATGGCAGATAAATCTCGATATGTGCGAGGTAAAATATTTGACGGTGGTAACAAAACTTCAGCTATCATGCTACAACAAATTAAAATAAAAATCTAGTTAATATAATATATAAATAATATTAATGAAACACATTTCATCCGTATTAATTTGACTTATGAATTAACAATAAAATTATTAGACGAACGGTGATAACCTTTAGCGCAATCATATATATTATGTGATGGAATATATTACATACCTTAACATCCGTGTGACTGATATGTTTGAAAGACCATTCATAACCTTCAAGTTCATTATCAACAATATAGCAGAGAGAAGATTTGTGTTGGAGCCCTCATAAAAGGGTTCGTATGCCTTCTCAAGAAGAGTAAATCATGAATATCATCATTTTCATGATCATCATCATCACCATCCATTCTAACATTAAATGAATCATGGATCAAAGTGTTTGTACCATCATCTTCAACTATGTTTTTAGTATGATCATATTCTTCAATATGATCATTAACTTGTACTCCATTATTCATAGCTCCATGTTCCTCTGGTACTTGTTCTGAAAGAACTTCCTCCGGACGATATGTCATAGGATGAATTTCCTTTATAATTACATGAAACCATCAATAGATAAAATTTAATATAAGAAATATTAAAATAATACAAACATTTACAAAATCAATCAATATAAAAACATATATCATGCAAAACTTACAAATGGACGATATTCATGTCCCCCCTCAGCGTGTCCATGTTCCCTACAATGTTTTCTGGCTATTGTGATCTTTATTCTTCTCCTCTTAAAGCCCTTGCATTGACTACATGGACAATAACATTTGCCATCACCATTTCTTTTCATTCCATCCCACAATCTAGCAAGAAATTGTCAATTTTGTTCGCCTGGATCAGGAATATTGCTATTTGACATTTTCTCATAAAGAGATTGAATAAATATTAGCGATCTTAGAAAATCAAGCTCCACACTTCACTATTTTTAATCAAAAAAATAATAGAAATAATGATGTATTTTTTTACGGAAAACAGTCCATCGAATAAAAAACATTCTGCAAACCGTCGCTTGTATAGCAAACATGTCAGAATGTTTCGAAATTTATAGATTTTAAAATATAAACGTTCGTCGGATATCCGAAGAATTAAGCATAGTTACCGTTGTAAAATACATGTCAGATATCCGACAACAACGGGCATATTATAGTGTCGGATATCCGAAAACCATGGCCATAATATATTGTCGGATATCCAGCATCCACGTGCATAATATAGCGTCGGATATCTGACATCCGCGGGCATAATATAGTGTCGGCTATCCGACGACACTGGTCGACTATCCGATAGACATCATCGGATATCCGAGCGTCGTTGGATATCTGACCGACCATTCTATCAATTTAAAAAAAAATCATCAAATTTCATAATTTTGAAGGTGAAATTTGACGACACAGTGCTTTTCATCGGATGTCGTTCGATTTTCTCGTTGGATTTTGGGTCATAAATCCATAGTGAAGCACTATAACTAGGTGCATAGTCAACCGTAAATGTGAGGTTCTAGCGGACACTTAGAATTATTTGTCCCTTTCTCCATCCACATCCACACCCGTAGGCTCCATGGGAAATAATCATCACATCAAATCATGGCCAACAGTCATTTAAATATTCAATTATGTACTTCTGATTTACGTGGCCTATTTCACATATGACCCTTCGGATTTTACATGTGCTTAAAAGAATAACTAGGTGCATCTTTCATCTAGGGTATTTAGCATTTCATTTCATTTGCATTTAACAATATATAGTGGGATATAATAATGTAGTGTGATGATGACAAGGTCACTTGCTTCAAGTTTATCTGACACCACACAGGAAACTAGCTAGTCTTAGCTCATGTCACAACACCAGTGGATACTCCTAGCCCAGAAGTGAAGCATGGGGTTAAATAGAATAAATCATACACAATCAGCAACAAACATAGGGGGAAACTGACCAGAGAGGTCAAGGCTTCAAACTCCCAACTCACCTAGGCTCAAGACCCAACACCAACGGGTTCTCTCGACCCAGAAGGGTCAAGGCTTCGGCAAGTTTTGTCGCACAACTCAGATTCAAGACACAAAAAAACATGGATTCTATCATATACAAAGTTCAAAGTAGGGGAAATCTCCTCAATCTCACAATTCAAAGTATAAAGTTAGGGATCGAACCAAAATATGGGAGATACTGGATGGACGAAGACAGTGACAAGGTGATGCCATACATAGTAAAGGAAAGGCTAAGTCTGCATAAGGTAGGAAATACTAGTGAGAGTATAAAAAATTCTTAACATTTAGGATCATACTTTCACTCTCAACAAGCTCATGATAGAAACACATACTATAATCACCACTACCAGTCACCATGTTAAGTTAAAGCTAATAATATCAATAAGAGAGAAAAATAATAATACCCAAATGCAACATGTATACTTGCTCAGTCATATACTTGTATCTGAATATAAGCATGAGGACCAACTCTAACTGCTCATGGGTAGGGAAAATATCATCTAGTGGCTCTGCTACTTTGACATAAGTGAATCGTAGTCTAGAAAATATCCCTCTAGGATCATGAAGAGGTCTCATAAATGACAAGGATGTACTGATAATACTGCTCCACATAGGCTAGCAGCCTCTATATGTACTCTATCACCAATCATCATGGAACATGAATGCTCATCTCATGTAAAGAACTGGCTCAATGGACTAGAAAAAAATCAGGACTGCATCATGGTAGCTCCAGCTACAATGGATGTGATAACATCTAGCTCCAGCTGGGGAAAGTGCTCTATTGAATAAAGCGCTTGAGAACCTCACAATCTTTGGTACTCATCACTCTGACAATCATATCCTCTAACATGCACTCGGGCGTCGACATCATCGTCAAATATGTACCTAATACCCGCATCATGCCAATTCTATACCAATCTCTACAGACCCAATATTAGTCAATTCATACAAATAAAAGCATAAAATAAACTGCATGAAATAACAAGTACTGAAAGTAAAATGCTAATATACTAACTGAAAGTAAAAATTGTATTATTATGTTTTTGCGGGAACAGAGAAACAAAAGGAAAAGACACTGAAGAAGACAAACTACCAAACTCAATGGTGAAGGAAAAGGCTAACTATTGCTCAAGTGAGGTTATTCAGTTTCCTACCTACCCTAAGCTACCAGGAATACAAGTACTAAGTGAAGGCATAGATCCAGTGCAACCATTGATCAAATTGATTTATGATTCTTCCTTGATGTTCTTTTTAAAAACAAGTCCAGATTAGGTTAAATATTAATGAATTTAATATCCGAATGTTCCTGACTTGTTCAAATTTGAGAAAGTATTGGAATGGTGCAAAATGAAATCATGCCAAGGAGGAGATCGGCTGATTTAAACATCCTCCATCAAAATATCGATAGGATCATAAAAATTATGCAATTTTTTGTTCAAAATGCATGGAGGGAAAAAATGTGATAAAAGATTAAACTCCCCTTTACTCAAACTATTTTCCTCATCTACCCGACTAGGACACTCAATTCTATTCGCTCTAGAAATACCGAACAAACCAAGTGGGGATGAATTGTAATGTAATGAAACTAAGGTTGATATCAATCCCACTTGTTTATCAAAAATGGAGAAAAGATGAAACTTATCTTTATATACCTTCTCCGGGTTCCCATAAGAAAGATTGATAAACTAAAACATGTGATTCATCAAAGATGATTGAAGAGGGAAATGAAGCACATTTTCTCCAATTATGTGAAAATTCTCAGACTCCAAACGGAAAATATTGAAAGTAAAAGCTTGACTAGAGAAAAAACCCATACAAGAAGACATGAAAAGCTGGGAGGGGATGGTGGATTGAAAATATATATTTTTTCCCATATGACATGGAATAATTGATCTTGGAATTTGATAAAAGGGAAAGTCTTTAGAAATAAGGATCTTGACTTCGGGAATGATTTCAAGGTTTAGATCAAGGTCAATACTCACTCTATGAGGATAAGACTCACTGCAATTATCCAACTCCAAGGATTGAACCAAGTTATCTTGATCAACGATTTGTTGGTAACAAATATCAAGGCTAGATGAGTTAAGTGAAATATTGCTTGTGAACTTCCCATAATCAGTTAGGCATTGATTTGGGGATTCTATTAAGGAAAGTTCTTGATCAGTTTGATTCACTAACCCATCCTCATCATGAGATTGCTCTTTAATTGATTCATTATTAAATTCATATGGTGGTAATTGATTAGGGAACATATCAATAAAATATTTCATAATATTGATCTCTAAACAGAAATTGATCATATGAATTCATTTCAAAAGAAATTTGGTTATTGTCCCCATTTTCTTCTTCTTCAATATCATGATCAGAAATATTGTCAATAACACAAGGATTGTGAGGAGGCGTCTCAGAAGGATATTCAAAGGTTTCACTAATGGAGGATTCAACCATGGATGCTTCTTGATGGAAATCATTGGTATCCTCCTCTTCATCTGTGACTTCTTCAGGTAATGATGACAAGATTTTCATAAGTTCTCCTCTTATGTCAATATTGAGGCAATAATCCTGAGGGGTTGAAATTTGCTCACTATCACACATTATTCTCTCATGAGACTCTTCAAGGATGCTTGTTGTTGGCTCAGGAGAAGAGGAATCAATTTGATAAGGACAATCATTAGTTAACTCATTATCAGTATCCTAATCGTCTTCATCAAGGAAATCATCATCTGACCGCTCTTCCCAAGATTCATCAGTGTTTTCTCCCCACTTATTTATTAATAATGCCATGAACATGTCATACCTAGTGATGGATCTTGGGGCTAAATGATCAAACCATAATTGAGCATCCCCATCTATGGATGCACCAAGGGCTCGCATATAAACATCTTCATCATCTACACCCATGATTTCCATATAATACCATAGAGCATCCAAATGACTTTCAATAGATATGTCATTACTACTATTAAAACAAGGCAACCTTTTGATGTACCCATTTTGCATAGGATGAGGTGCCCCATATATATCGGAAAAGTCAAAAGGAGATGGTTTGGATTTCCTAACAGCTCTAGTTGCTTGATTTGGATTACAAGAATTATTTACCCAAAGCCTTGGCTAGGTTTGATGCTCATTAACCGGCTTATTCGGGGTGGTTGGGGAGGAAATTTTATTAAAAGGATGAGGCAAATGGCGGTCATCATAAAAGTCTTGATATGCAGGTTCATACCCATAGGTATATTCATAATCATCCTCATACTGAAATCTTGAATTCATTTCATTACATTCTCTTAATTATTTTGCATCCAATAAAAAGTCACGGAGAACATTTGGGTCCATTATGAATTATATTGTTAAGATTTCCCAGTGGAGTCTACATACGGGTTCGCCAATGGAGTCGCATTGTGGAGTCGCCAGGTGAAACACAAAGTTGATTAACCAAATTATTATGTTGTAAGGAGAGGTGAGTTGAGTTAATTATGTTGGTGATTAGATTAATTGATAAAATGAGAATATAATCACCAAAGCAAATACCGGAAGCGATATGATAGGAGATAACGCAAGAACACTCGTAGACACTGAAGGTAAGTCTCTACCTCGTCGGTGACAATGCCAACAATGTTATCACACAACTTGTAGTTTCTCCAATTATAGGAACCTATCAAGGATGGTAGAGGAGCTAGGCAACTAAAGAGGTGACCTACGAGGGCCTCGATCCCCAGTTAGATTGGTTGTCACGCAAAATGAAGCACTCTTTTCTTTATGATATCAAAGCCCGAGGTATCAAAGGGGGAGACCTTGATCTACTCCCGATAGGAGAGACCTAATCCAATCACCAGATCAAACTAAAAACTAAAATACGTATGGTGAAGGATGGAAACCCTATATCTAAGGGAATAAGCCATTGCAGAGGCTTAAAGGAGATGATATATTGACTTACAGTAACTCATAAATTAGAAGTGGATCTAGGATATAAGTGCTAGGATAAATGATCAAATATAACTTCATTGGGAAGCATGAATTAAATATATGGAAAATGCTCCAAGGTGATAGATCTGGATGAATTAGGGCTTTCATTTAAAAACCCTTCTTCAAATATTTATTTATAGATGCAATATAGCTTTGATTGTTCCAATGACCTCTTGCCTCCTTGTAATAACTCACTGATCAATTAGGGTTTTCGAAACCCTAATATGAGTGCATGCAAAATATTCGCTTTTGCATGCTTTTTAATTAAAAATTTTGCATGCAAGTGGAAAATCACCCTGAAAGGTCCACATGCATCCACCGTTGGATTCATGCCATTTGGTAGAGTTCATATCACCCTTTACCCCATCTGGATGCCTATACTGCAAATGCACCTCCATGTTAGGCATATGATCATGGAGGACATCCCGAGATACCAATATATCTAACATATTGGAGATCTTCATGCTTCTCACAACCTAGGAGATGTGCCCCTAGTTCGCATTGGGAGATGTGCTCCTTTGCACACAGTAACTAGTTGGAGTGTTTTCTACCATTCCAATTGGTGACTGAGGAGAAGGAAATCCAGTCATTTTCATTTAGTTTCAAGAATCAAATTAGCCGAGTATCCAGTGTGGTTCGAGTTCCAGTTGGTTATTTTGGTGTGACAAGTAGCTTCGGGATTCAGTTGGTGGAATTTCAGTAGATTGATCTCAGCCTGTGATATCTTGTGGATGGATTGCTCTCCTGTGAGTATGGAAGGATATTCCTGGGAATACATCTGACTGTAATATATCTATAGTACCTAATGAACACTCCTCTAGATTCTACATGCAGATCTGAGGTTGAAATCCCTTAAGGAGAGTAAAATTTTGTAAGGAATAAATCCACTACTTTGGAGTTAGTTGCATATCTCTCTCTTTGTACTTTCTGGGCTATGAAACATCATATTTCTCAGAATTTTGCAGCTGAAAATGTATCCATGTACCTTCTCAATATATACATCCTATAGTAATAAAATTACAGTCATATTCTCTCGTGTGTCTAATCAAATTTATTGTGTATGTTTATCTCTTGTTGAAATCAGCTTTAATAGTTAACTAGTTTTGATTTCCGAGCTGTGTAAATTGCATAGGTGTTTCTAGAAACGAATTTGTGGATCATGCTAAACTTTTAGGGTGTGTCAGGTTTGAAATACCCATCCATAGAATAAATTCGAACCTGTTTAGTTGTGTTTGGAAGGCCTGGGAAAAACAGTGCCTTATGTCCAACTTGTGGTAGTTTGAGCACCCGATCTTAATTTCTATTTGAGGGTTTCTCTCTTATGAGTATCTAAAATGTATAGGTGTTTTCATATATGATTTATAGAACTTACTGCTACTAGTTCCGTCTATAATTTCACCAGAAGTAGAAGTATTTCCACATAAGTCCTGGGGTCGTTGCCTTGAAGCCTTTGGTTTAGCCAAAGGAGTCTACCCAGGCATGATGCATCCGAAAAGTGAAACTATCGAAGAAAGGAATTGGATCAAGACTATGAACTTAATATCTAGTGGTATAGTTTTTGATATTTTGTGGATGCTCCTGGACCCCTGTTTAGAAAAATTAGTGAAGGTCTAGTGGTATTTAGGAACTTAAATTTTAACTTCTATCCAAAACTATTTAATTTTGATTTAATGTGCATATATTTGGCTTTGGGTACATTAAAAAGTGTGTATAGCACTACAAGTTCACTTCACTATCTTCAATATCTCAACCCATACTCCATTGTGCCCCTTAAGTATCTAAGCACATGTTTTGTCGCTACCCAATTCTCTTTCCTCGGCTCCACCATGAACTGGTTCAAGGTGTCCACTACAAAACATATATTTGGCCTAGTGTTGACCAGATACATCAAAGAACCTATTAAATACATATACAACATGGGATCCACCATATCTGAATTTGAAGTAGTGACCTTATTCGGATTAGTGATCATAGGCATGGCCATGGTCCTGCAGTTCTCCATCTAAAATCTCTTCAGGATCTCTATTGCATACTTACCCTGACCAAGGCCCAAATATCCCATGGTTTCTACCAAACATCCAAACCCAAGAATTAATGCATCATGCCAATGTCCTTCATCTCAATCTTAGATGCCATATCTTATGTGCACCCTGCAATGAGCTTCTCTACACCTGTAAGAAATAACTCACATGCATACAACACCAAAATGAGCAGATCATGCTAAACAAATATGAAATATAAGTTGGGATTTTTTTCACTTTTGGTGAAACCCATTCTCTGCAAGTATCCATTGATCCTAAAATACCATGCTCTCAGTTCCTTTTGAGTTTGTACAAGGATTTTTTAATCTTGCAAACATGGGACTCCTTCCCATTTACCTCAAATCCCCGAGGGGTTCCATGCACACTTCCTCCTCAATTATCCCATTGAGGAATGTTATATTTACACCAATTGATATATCATCCATCCCATAATCGAGACTAAAGACATCACTTCTCTAATGGAAATGTACCTAGAAACTAGAGCAAACGTCTCCACCTAATCCACTCCCTCTTTCTAGGAGAACCCTCTTGCCATGAACCTTTCTTTGTATGCTTTGGCCATGAACCTATCCTTCCATCTTCCACATGATTGATCTTTTAGAGCCATTTGGAATTCAACACCGACTTCCCCTCTGGTCTAGGCATAATGTCCCAAACATCATTCTTCATGTTGGAGGTGTACTCCTCCACCTTGGGATTGCTCCACCATGGAATTGCTCCAAGCTTGTTGGTTATCTACCTCCTGAAAAATGGAAGGTTAATAATTTATGATGCTTCTCTTCAATGCCATGTATTTTGGAAACTTCTTTGTATATTTTCTCTCCCTGAATGTGGTCCTAGGAGCCTCTACATACTCATGAGCATCCCTCAATGTATGTGTGAACCATTGAGGTCTCTTGACATAACTAGCAGGAGTTGGTGGCTCCTCCTCTACATCTGAAGGTTGTTACCCCGAATGGGAAGTCACTGGTGACCCTGGCTCAAACTTTAGAGTTTCCTGGTCCTCATCCTCTATCACTATAATAGGATCATGAGACTTCCTTGATGTAAAGTATTCCTCAAATTTTACATCCCTTCTTACAATTTTCTCTCTCCCTTGGAATATATATCTTGTAAGACTTTGAATTCTCACTATAGCTAATAAAAAAACCCTTCCTTCTAGAGGGTTCCAACTTGGTCCTCTTCTCCACTAGTATATGGATATAAACTAGACAACCAAAGATGCGGAAATGACTCACCTATGGATTCACACCAATGAATTCCACCTCTAGTGTCTTGTCCCTCAAAATATTGTGAGGACACATGTTTTGTATGTAGAATGTTGTCTTGCATGTAATTCCCATAGAAAAATTGGCAAATCCTGGTCATGTATCATGGCCTTAATAGCCCCTATGATGGGTTTATTATTTCGCTCTAAAACTCTATTTTGTTGTGGGTTGTACAAAACGATAAACTCTCTCTTGATTCTTGTATCCTTCCATAAATCATTGAAATCATTGGAGGTATACTCAACCCCAGTGTTCGATCTGAAAACCGTGATCATTTTCCCTACCTAGCTCTCCACAAGAGCCTTGACCTCCTGAAACTTACTAAATAATTCATCCTTGGTATTTCAGAAGTATATCCATGTTTTGGAAGAGAAGTCATCAATGAAGGAAACATAGTACATGCTTCTTGTCATTGATGCTACTAATCAGTGCACCAGATCTAGAATCCCCTTAGCTCTATGCTCATTAAATGTGTGAATGCACCAGATCTAGAATCCCCTTAGCTCTATGCTCATTGCTTAGGAAATCATCCTTGGCTTGATTTCCAAGCACACGCCCTTTTCATACACCTTGGTGATCAATGCTTAAATTTGGAAGACATGTACTAACAATCTCCCTCAGAATAGGAAATGATCTATAATGCAAGTGCCCCATCCTCTTATGTCATAACTCACATAAGTTATTTGTGCTATGAACTAGGGCTCAAATAGGGTCACCCTATAGCCTATACAAATTTCCTTCTCTAACCCCAATTACCTAAGTCGATCCTAGGATAGATTCCTTTGATCAAATAGGGACTTGCTAGATATTGAACTCTACCATGTATCCCTTATCATCCATGATCGAAACCAAAATCAAATTATTCCCAAGACCTTAAATAAACAGCAAAATGTCAAAATCCAAAGAGTTACTTAACTAGAGTCGAAAGGGAATGGTACCAACTCCTGCAACTGGGTACTTGGCATCATCACCAAGCTCCACCTGAACCCTGGAGTTGTGGTCTACCAAAATTGAAAATAAATCTCAGGTTGATTTCACTTGCCTCATTGCTCCATTGTCTACATACCAAGCATTCCTTGGAATTGTGCTAGTATAAAGGAAATATACCATAGAGAAATCCTTCTTGAACCTGGTAGCAAACTCGATCATCTGAGTTTCTATAGAGGTTGCCATCTACTTATGTTGTTTCCTAATTCCTTTTCCATTCTTCTTGTTTGGACACGTATGATGCATAATGTTCGTTCTTATGGCATATGAAGCACTTGATTTTACTCATGTCCTTCTTTCTTGGTTGAGAGTTTGACTCCTCACTCTTCATCTTGCCCTTGCTAGGTCCTTTACCTCTACCCTTCTTCATGTAACCTACCTAGTATTTGAGATATTTTATGTTTGTGGAAAAACATTACTTTAACTTTTATTGTAAAGTTCTATATTTGACCAAGTGTTAAGGATGACTATAAATGAACAATATTATTATTTAATAAATTAAAATAGGAGACACTCATCCAAAGAGACTGTTGAAAGAGTGTTTACTGACCCACTAGGAGGAATGGAATATGGGGTAGAAGGAAATGGACAAGTGGAAGCATTTGAACTCAGTAACTAGATGTTGTTATGGGACAACTCCCTTAAATTGTGGTCAAGTTCCCAGGAATGTGGAACTAGAGCTTATGGCTCCTTGAATGAAAAAACTGACCACCAAAAGACCTAGGCATCTTTTTATAGCCATTGAATTTGAGCAGAGGCTCACACTTTCTCTGACGAGAGAAATTACCTTGTGGTTTTGCTGGAAATTGCACCCAAGATATTCGATGAGGGGAAGCTATGTTTTGAGTTGCAGAGTAAGATTGCCTTATTCCTGCTGAGTTCAGAGGTTTTGATGTGTATGCAATTCTCCATTGATTGTTGCAGTACATATGTGAGGTGTGTATGCAAGTCTCCATTGATTACTGAAGTACAACCTAAGTGCCTTGCTTCTACACAGAGACTTCTTCCTAGTGGTTCAGTAAACAGGATCGGGGGTCCAAAGGAACAAGTAAGCTTGGTTGCTTCTCTGGAGAAGTTTGGGAGGAACATGCCTCTTTGGGTGTTTGTCCATCCTATCAAGTTATCAGGTTCTACTTGTTATATTTCATTTCATTTCTAAAACAATTAAACTATTATGAAAGACTGTTTGATTGATAGATATCAGTTAGTTGTATAAAGATGAAGATTTTCTGAATTGTTAGATATATTCTGTTAATTGAATGAATGAATAGATTTATGAATATAGAATGAATGCATATAAATGTCTTCCTATATTTTTCCTTTCACCCTAAGCAATGTACTCTAGTATAGGAAGAAGGTTAATTAACATAGATTAAATATGATTTCCAATAGGGAATAGAAATTAATGATCTCTACTTTCATGCCCATAATTGATGTCTTAATTATTCCTTACTGTAGTATGCAGAAACAATAGTAAATCCAGAAGCTATATATGTTTACATTTCCAAATGGTAGATTTCAGTAAACAGTTAAATGATACAGAACAAAGAAAGAATTGTTTTTCATTATAGCATTCGCATATGAATATTCATACCTATAGAATCATAAACTGAAAACATTATTTTATATACATGTATATTAGGTCTACATGGAACTATAAATAAAACCCTAGGTTTTTATATGCATGGCTTTAGACAGAATATTACAGAGTTATTATCTACATAATAAAATATTCAGATATTTTATGTACATCGATAAATAGTAAACAAGGTTTATATCCAAAACATCTTATGTCTGCGCATAGAAACCATAAGACAAACCAGAATCGTGGGCTATGCAAAATAGTTAATATTCAAAGACTAACCCACTCAAAAAGAATAAACATGATATATTGTATCATCATACAGTATTAATACAAATAACTTCATGCATAGTATTGTTGTCCAATTCGGGAACAAAACATTTATATATTACACACAACTGATAAAAGAAGATTAAAGGATTCATACTGAATCTACACGGTAACTCGGCTAAAACAAACTTTATGCATTTGCATACATTTATACAACGAATTTAATCATTGAACCTTTTAATCAAACAACTTATACAAGATTAGGAACCTTTTGGGTAAAACCCTGTATTAATACATTTGGTGGACAGGAACGAAACCTTAAAGGTTTCATTGTTATCAAATGACTTTCAGTTATTTATAAGTTCCATCAAAATCCTGTAGTGAACTAAGGAATGAAAGTAACATTTTAACTTTATCAAACAATGCAATAGACAGTGAAATTCAACGCCCTTAACCATTATAATGATAGGCTTCACTTTAATGATAAGCGCAAACTTTATAACACTTAAGAAGTTTTCCAAGGTTCGAGTTCAAGACTAAAAGGCTCACCCGAGGGTCCAAAGGGTTCAGGCATCCATTAATCTCATTACACGATTTTAAAAATAACTTCGGAGTAATAGCCGAACAAATATTTTTCAAGGATAAGCTCGATGTCATCCTTTGCATCGTAGCTCATTATTAACATACAAGATAAACAAACGAATGCCACGGGTTCGAGCCTCACAAAGAGAGCACGCCCAAGAAGGGGTTTACAACACAAATTGTTTACAACAAAGAACTATAATCGTGACAGGGATATAGTAACTTTGTAAGAAAAGTAATATTTTATACTTCTAACAAATTCTTGTAAATAGTGAAGATACGAGATCAAGCTTAGACTACAGACCATTTTTTATTTATCATTTTCATGCTGAAAAAAAAACTGATAGGAAACCGTAAACATAGTATCAAGACAGAGTTTAGGGTTCAAACCACTGCAACATTGAACACCGAACTAGTGACATAAAGTAGTAGACTGAATGTAATGTGATAAACTGACAGAAGCCGAGATCAAAACCTTAGCATTTTCAACGCAGGAAATAAAGTTTGAAAACGATTAAACCATGGCATTGTATTCCTTAGAAACATTACAAACGCAGTACCACTGCTTAGTGAACCAAGGTTTCTTCATTACTTCAACACCCTAATTTGAGAACCAAAGACTCAAGCTCATGGCCAAGAAAACTATCTACTGTAGCAATGTTACTCTAAACGACCTCATAGCCACGATACAAACAACTAAACACTGGAAGAGTAACGAGACAATAGTAATCCCTTAAAGCGCTGACAAGAGTAACATCTGGATGAGCCCAAGACTTACCGCAGGCTCATGACCTCTGGAACTAGTTCTTCTCTCAAGGTGCCATCACTGAGAATCGAAAACTGTCCTTGCCATTGCAATTGAGACAGGGTTAAAAGTTGAACACTTGTAGATTTTCAAAACCAACTCATAACCTGTAATGTTAAAGAATCAATGTATTAATTTAAAACTTACCCCATAGGGTTTCGAACTCATGCTGAGAAGAACCAGGGAGTTGAACTCCTTGCACGACGATGAACACCATAAATTCCCACAACTAGCACTTACAGTTTCTAACCATCTCAGCGAGTTGTGCGGTGGTTGTTCAAACCACCAAGGCAGCCAAGAGGTGCTCAACTCGCCTTCATCTTGCAGAGCCAAAACAACACAAACGAAAATACCAAACCCTGAAGCTTCATGGTAGGGTTTTGATATTCGAGGAAACATTTATGACAACCATGTGATTTCATTAATAACTGAACTGTCACCCACCAACTTGATTTTCAAACCATCAAGATATAGTCCTCATTGCAAACTGCTCGTCGAATTATATTACCATGACTTCGATGTGGATATAAGCCACGAATTAGGCTTAGTCTATAGTTGATGTCCTAAAATGCTCACTGTAATTCATAACCAAGTCAATAGTTTTAATGCGATTCACCACTTTTGTATAGTCTATGGTTTAGTTGGATACAAGCCATCACCTCCGCTTGGTCTAGGAACCAATCCCTAATACTTTATAAAACCTTGAATATAGTAATATATGGTAGACCTTGCCATAAAAATGTTAACAAAAGATTTAATAATAAAACCCTTACTAGGTTAAAATCAAACATGTAACATGTACATAATAAAGGGGTATTGTACATTAGCATTTAAGCTAAGTAAGTCTCTGACTTATACCAATATTCACTTGCCAACGAAAGAACAGTTAAATGCATACTATCATGCTAAGAATAACCAATTCAAACATAATTATGGCAAGATAAACATCAAATACTTACAACAAAAAACAGTAATGGTATGTTATCAACATTTAAATATTCATTACAAATACTAACAAGGTTGAGATTGAGTCATAAAGTGGTCACAACCACATAGAAGGTTCATAGTCCTGTTTTTCCACTTAATGTAAAACGACGACCAATTCATGAATATAGATATAACATCATTAAAGACATAAGTCCTTTTAGACATTAATGATTCTGCATAAATGAAGACTATATATTTAAGTATTACGATATTAATTACAAACATGGTATTGCTTATATATTTAATTGTTGATAAGACAATTAAATTAATTAAAGATAATATATGTCGCATTTATTAAACAGTAATTTATAGATGTTGAACCCACACTTTATTTTTCGCATAGCATTTAATGACAATTAGGTCGCTTAGAAAATTTTAAATTTTTACGAAATTTTGGGGATGTTACATGTGGTATCAGAGCACGAGTTCAAACTCTAGGCCTGAATATGGCTCACGCGCGCAACAGAAAATGAAAACAAAAAATATAAGTTACTAACTTTTGTTTTAATTTGTTTTTGTATAAAATAGTTTGATATTTAAATTGCGGGTATGGAAGTACCGGAAGAATCTGCTGAGGATAGATCTCATCATAGTGAACGTAATAATAATGAATTGGCCAGTGCAAGTTAATGATACCAATTATGACACGTTAGTTGCAATGACATGCTGGAAAAATAGAAATATTATCATTAAAATCAATTATTAGAGGTACCTACAAAAAATTTTCGGATTAGGTGTAAGAAGATGAAACGTAGAATGACGGATGACCTTCCGGAATATATAACTTTTATTTATGGAAACGTGGTATAACCACCCCAAAATGTCATTATTTTAAGGTTGGTATGTTATTTTTTGTCTAAAACAAAATGCACATGTTTTAGTTGAGCCACCTGTTTGTTATGTAAATTGTCAATTTATGAGGGAAAAAATATTTAGAGGCATAGGCAACAGACGAATCTTGTGCGGGGCTATTTTTCCAAAATTTTAAAAGTTAATTTTATATTTTTATTAAATTATGAAAGTGAGTGAAGCCTTAAAACGACATGGTAGAGTGTTGGTCCACCATATCATGGCCTGAAAATAATAAAAAAACCTTCTTCTTTTTTAGCTTGTAGGTATTCTTGTACTCTTGTACGGGTTCTTTTCCATTCTCGAAATAGGTAAGCCAATCAAAAGTTATAGGCCAAATAAACAACCTATGTTTTTTACAAATTTGACATGAGTGCAGTTAAAAGTGAATTAAAAATAGAAAACAACAACAGATCTATTCAAAAAATATATAGTTAGAATCTGCACACAGAGCTCGACAAGTGTGTGCAATTTCATCTACAGTGCACCAGTGGAGCATATGTGGAACTACATGTGAAAAACACAAAGTTATAGCATTTGATGTGTTCTTCCATAAATCAAACCGAGCCTCAAGGTTTGGCAATCCGAAGCAAATTCCAAGCCTACAAGGGCGCCAAAAACAATTTGAATACAGATACACGTGCGCGCAAATACGAACACGCGTAGTTTCATGCACGTGTGTCTAAGAGCGCGCATGCATAGATGCACACACGCATGTCCAAGAGCGTGCACATGTTGTTTAATTTCCTTTGTCAAGGGGATACATAAAGTTGACAAAGGAAATTAAATAAAACATACAAAGGGATACGCAAAGTTGACAAATGAAATTAAAGAAAACATATAATTTGCAGCGAAAAAATAATAGGGTGGTAATAAACTACATTTGTGTCATCCATTGTCAGCTGCACTTCAAGCTTGAAGGTGGTAGCCTTGGGACTAGACATAGGTCGCAAGTTCAAATCTCCTCAGTTTAGTTCGATGATGAACAAGATGATGATGATGGAGATGTTTATGAGGAAGGGGGAGATGAAAATGATTATGAAGAGGAGGATGATGAGGAGGAGGAGGAGGAGGAGGAGGAGGAGGAGGATGGTGATGATGATCATTATGGTGATGAGGATGATCATGATGATCATGATGATGATGAAGATGTTGGTGATGATGACGATGGTGATGCAAATGATGATGATGATGAAGATGATGATGATGATGGAGATGTTGATGAGGAAGGGGGAGATGACAATGATGATGAAGATGAGAACGATGATGAGGATGATGAGGATGATGAGGATGATGATGATGATGATGGTGAGGATGATGATGATGATGGTGATGATGAAGAGGAGGACGATGATGAGGAGGATGATGAGGATGATGATGATGATGATGATGATGATGAAGATGTTGATGATGATGACGATGGTGATGAAGATGATGATAACGATGATGATGATGAAGAAGATGATGATGATCATGATCATCATCTTCATCATCATCACCATCATCACCATCATCCTCATCACCACCACCATCATCATCATCATGTAATCATCATCACCATCACCATCATCATCCTCATCACCATCATCCTCATCCTCATCATCATCATCACCATAATCATCATCATCCTCACAATCATCATCATCATCCTCATTATCATCATCATCATTGTTCTCCTCTTCATCATCATTGTCATATCCCCCCTCCTCATCAACATCTCCATCATCATCATCATCATCTTCATCATCATCATCATCATCATCATCATCGGCATCACCATAGTGATGGTGATGGTGATGATGATGGTGATGATGAGGATGATGAGGATGATGGTGATGAGGATGAGGATGATGATGGTGATGAAGATGATGATGATGATGACGATGATGATGATGATGATGAAGATGATGACCACGATGATGATGATGATATTCATCATCATCACCATCATCATTGTCCTCCTCTTCATCACCATTTTCATCTCCCCCTTCCTCATCAACATCTCCATCATCATCATCATCTTCATCATCATCATCTTCATCACCATCGTCATCATCCTCAACATCTTCATCATCATCACCATCATCATCATCATAATCATCTCATCATCATCATCATCAACATCTTCATCATCATTGTCATCTCCCCCTTCCTCATAAAAATCTCCATCATCATCATCATCATCATCATCATCATCATCCTCATCCTCATCATCATCATCATCGTCCTCCTCTTCATCATCATTGCCATCTCCCCGTTCCTCATCAACATATCCATCATCATCATATTCATCATCATCATCATCATCATCAACAACAACAACATCTTCATCATCATCACCATCATCATCACCAATTTCATCAACATCTTCATCATCATCACCATCGTCGTCATCATGATGACGATGGTGATGAGGATGATGATGATGATGATGATGATGAATATATTGACGAGGAAGGGGGAGATGACAATGATGATGAAGAGGAGGACGATGAGGATGATGAGGATGAGGATGATGGTGATGAGGATGATGATGGTGAGGATGATGATGATGATGGTGATGATGATGTTGATGGGGAAGGGGGGGATGACAATGATGATGGTGATGATTATGGTGATGATGATGATGGTGATGAGGATGAGGATGATGGTGATGATGATGATGATGATGGGGAAGGGGGGGATGACAATGATGATGAAGAGGAGGACGATGAGGATGAGGATGAGGATGATGGTGATGAGGATGATGATGATGGTGGTGATGATGATGATGATGACGGTGTTGATGATGATGGTGATGAGGATGATGATGATGATGATGATGATGATGATGAAGAGGAGGACGATGATGAGGAGGACGATGATGAGGATGATGATGATGGTGATGATGATGATGATGACGGTGTTGATGATGATGGTGATAAGGATGATGATTATTATGGTGATGATGATGATGATGATGATGATGATGAGATGATGAAGAGGAGGACGATGATGAGGATGATGATGATGATGATGATGATGATGGAGATGGATATATTGATGAGGAAGATGATGATGATGGAGATGTTGATGATGAAGGGGGAGATGACAATGATGATGGATATGTTGATGATGATGATGGTGATGGTGATGGTGATGGTGATGGTGATGGCGATGAAGATGACGATGATGATGATGAAGAAGATGATGATGACAGAGATGTTGACAAGGAAGGGGGATATGACAATGATGATGAAGATGTTCATGATGGTTATGAAGTTTTTTTTCACCAGCATCATCATCATCAACATCTTCATCATCATTGTCATCTCCCCCTTCCTCATCAACATCTCCATCATCATCATCATCATCATCCTCATCATCGTCCTCCTCTTCATCATCTCATCATCGTCATCATCATCATCATCCTCACCATCATCATCATCATCATCCTCATTAGCATCATCATCATCATCATCATGAGGTGCATGAGCATGTCTCAAAACTGCCCTACAAAGGGAGGAGATGAGGTTCATGAGCATGTCATCACCATGGAGATGTTCATGATGATCATGAACATCTATGTCATCATCATCGTGTTCATCATCATATTCATCACCATCGTGATCATCATCAACATCTTCATCATCATCATCATCCTCGTCATCATCATCATCATCCTCATCAGCATCGTCATCCTCCTCATCATCATCATCGTTCTCCTCTTCATCATCATTGTCATCTCCCCATTCCTCATCAACATCTCCATCATCTTCATCATCATCATCATCATCATCTGCATCACCATCGTGATGGTGATGGTGATGGTGATGGTGATGGTGATGGTGATGGTGATGATGATGATGATGATGATGAACAAGATGATGATGATGGAGATGAGGATGATGGTGATGAGGGTGATGATGATTATGGTGATGAATATGATGAGGATGATGATCACGATGATGATGATCATCATCATCACCATCATCATCATCATCGTCCTCCTCTTCATCATCATTGTCATCTCCCCCTTCCTAATCAACATCTCCATCATCATCATCATCATCTTCATCATCATCATCATCATCATCATCATCTTCATCACCATCATCATCATCATCAACATCTACATCATCATCATCCTCATCCTCATCATCATCATCATCATCACCATCACCATCATCATCCTCATCACCATAATCATCATCATCCTCATCATCATCATCATCATAGTACTCCTCTTCATCATCATTGTCATCTCCCCCTTCCTCATCAACATCTCCATCATCATCATCATCTTCATCATCACCATCATCATCATCTGCATCACCATCGTCATCATCATCAACATATTCATCATCATCACCATCGTCATCATCTTCATCATCATCACCATCATCACCATCATCCTCATCACCATCATCATCATCATCATCATCATCATCATCATAATCATCATGTCATCATGTCATCATCATCACCATCATCGTCATCATCATCACCACCATCATCCTCATCATCATCCTCACCATCGTCATCACCATCATCCTCATCTTGTTCATCATCATCATCACCATCGTCATCATCATCAACATCTTCATCATCATCATCATCCTCATCATCATCACCGTCCTCATCATCATCATCATCGTTCTCCTCCTCATCATCATTGTCATATCCCCCTTCCTCATCAACATCTCCATCATCAGCATCATATTCACCATCATCGTCATCATCATCATCATCATCTGCATCATCCTCCTCATCTTCATTGTCATCTCCCCCTTCCTCATCAACATCTGCATCATCACCATCATTTCACCATCATCATCATCTCCATCATCATCATCATCATCATCATCTGCATCACCAATGCAACATCATCAACATCTTCATCATCATCACCATCATCATCATCGCCACCATCACCATCATCCTCATCACCATCATCATCATCATCATGTCATCATCCTCACCATCATCGTCATCATCCTCATCACCATCATCATCATCGTCATCGTCCTCATCTTCATCATCACCATCATCATCATCATGATGAGGATGATGATGATTATTGTGAGGATGATATGATGATGATGATGATGATGATGATGATGATGGTGGTGATGATGATGGTGGTGATGATGATGGTGATGAATATGAAGATGATGATGATGATGATGATGGAGATGTTGATGAGGAAGGGGGAGATGACAATGATGATGAAGATGATGATGGTGCTAAAGATGAAGACCCTCCTCATCATCATCAAACCCTCCTCGCATCATCATAACCATCACCATCAACATCTCCATCATCATTGTCATCCCCCCCCTTCCTCATCAACATCTCCATCATCATCATCATCATCATCATCTTATATCCTCCTTATATCCAAAATTAGACAAGCTCCATATGATGATGAAAACTATGTAGATGATGTTGATGAAGATGAAGATGATGATAACATTTAACACCATAACTTTCCTATAATCCTTATAACCTTTAACTCTTAATCTACAATCCTTATAACCCTAACCCCAAAACCCCTAAACACCTAGAAGCACTTAAATGCACTTAGGGATTATGGGTTAGAATAGGACCTAAAGGCCTTTATGGGGGAGGGGCTCTAGGAATAAACCGACACATTTATATTTGTTGGGTAATAAATGCAGTGAACGTTACCCACCGAACTATACAACGTTCAGCAGGGACGTGCATGCGCTAGCAGTGCGCACACGCTCTTGGCGCATACGCGCTCCCTGGCGCGTGCACGTCCTTGTTGAACATGAAATTTAGAAAATCACTTGCGCTCTTCTCCCGCATTTTCTCCCTGATTCATCGCGTTTTGTTCATTTTTTTCATGCACATTCCGACAAGCATTTACATTTTAGATTGAATCCATACACCATTTGGTGCTTCCTTGGCCATTTGGATAGAATACACAACATTTGGGGCTCTATTTGCCTCTTTGGATTGAATACACACCTCTTGGGCTCTATTTGGATCATTTGAGTGAATAAACAACAATTAGACTCTATTTGGCTCCTTGGATTGAATTATCATGCTACTTGGACACACATGAACTCTTCTTACATATAGTGGACACATCAAAAGAGCATTTTACATTTGAAGCAAAGAGCAATCATAATCCTTGAGGTATGGTGACAATTTTATCTTGTTAAATGTATTTTAGTCTTCATTCACTTGTTTGAATGGCATCTATTTTGGTTTTTCCTCATGAATTGTATGATAGATCTATTTTAGTCTTTTTAATATTCAACATAGACAATAAAAACATCTTACCAAAAAAAAACTACAACATGCACCAAGCAATGCTTTCAACCTTTCATGAAGATAACCAGCATAGATCCATCTTAAACCCGGATCTATCAAGCACCGAGAGGGATCCAATTTCTTGAGGTGTATTTCTTTTTTTAAATTTAAACTCAAGAAATTTGATCTTTCTTGATTGATAGATCCGGGTTTAAGTTTTAAGTTTTTATTGTATAAAAGAACATCTATTTTTTAATTACTTTTCATAATATTTTATTTTATGAACCAACATGGATTTTTTTTTAAATACTTTCCATACTTTTTTATTTTATGAGCTGAAATGAATTTTTTTAATTATTTTGTTAGTAACAAACATTACAACATCTCCCCCTACTTACTTTACTTCACTTTACTTCTTTTTACTTTACTTTTACTTCTTTTTAGTTTAATGTTACAAACGTTACTAATGTTACATCACGTTACAAGATCTCTCCCATAATATTCACTATCACTATTACTTTACTTATTTTTACTTTAATGTTACAAACTTTACTAATGTTACATCATGTTACAAGAGCTCTCCCATAATATTCACTATCACTATTATTTTTGGCCGACATGTTACTAACGTTACATCACGTTACAAGATCTCTCCCTTACTAGGCTGTAGAGCACCTCTCGACGCAATAAAAAAAAATAACTTGCATCACCACCAATAAAATTTCATAATCACATTCCTCCATCTAGTAGACAAACATTTGTTGAATTCCTCATGGTTTCACTACAACAACTCACACAAACACCTAAAGAATTGAAAACTCTTAGTCTTTTGGGGCTATTTTCCATCATCCATACCATGAAAATAAAGTGAGTAGGAGCTTCCCCCTTGTAGGGAATTTTCTCCTACTAACATC
The DNA here is from genome assembly GCA_027924585.1 of Larix kaempferi. Classification (NCBI taxonomy): domain Eukaryota; kingdom Viridiplantae; phylum Streptophyta; class Pinopsida; order Pinales; family Pinaceae; genus Larix; species Larix kaempferi. Next base: position 6,136,443 of record BSBM01000621.1, on the reverse strand, counting down.
CCATACCACCATCCAATACCATCCTACTGATTTCTTAGAGGTGTTGTTGTAGTTATATGTAGGGAATTCCCAATAGCTTTTAAGACTATATGAAAACATTCTCACTAGATGTTGTTGTACATAATCAATTGCTACATCGATCTTTAATAATCATGCACATCAAGTTTTAATATCTTATTTGTTGTTCATTCTTGCAGGGGTGATATTTTTGTTTTTTTTTTAAACTCATTGAATATGGGAAACAAACGTAATAATAAAAGAAAGTCTAGAAGGAAGAAGCTGCCCCTTGAAAAGGCCCAAGAGATAAGAGAAAATTTCAGGTTGTACCTGGAAAACCATAGAAATCAAAATGTTAGTGCCTTAGATCCACCAACAAGCAATGACGAAGTGGTTGAAGTCAATCAAATATTGTCTGATGTCGAGTATGAAGGGATGGATGTTGAACAAGTTCTTAATTGGAAACCTCCCCAAGAAGAGCACACACATGGCGAACACACTTCTTTGTAGGACCAATTTGTGAACGAAGGGCCACAACAAACTGTTGACTCAAACCCAGTCGACAGGGGTTCCGCTCACTGTCGACACCCAACCACCGTGATCTCCCTGGGTACCGGCCCAGATAGGTTTAACCCTGTCCAGCAACACCTGCAGAGCAGATGAGGTCTCGCCCGAGGCATTCAAGGGAGAGTTGACGGAACCATGTTTCCACCGAATGAAGGAGGATGTTTGCAGCTCAATATCTTAACTTGTTGCAATAATTCAGAAATAGATTTATGCATTTAACTCAGACATCATTTATATTCATAGCATCATTCAACATTCATCATCGCATCAAATATAACAGTAAAGCATTAATTACAGCAAGAAAACATAGCATCATTCATATATTGCAACATGCATTACCATAGGTGAACAGAAGAGACACAGGGATTCTGCAAAACAGCTCTGTCATATCATATTAACTCCGCAAAAACCCAGATACAACATCTCCACAAAATACAGATCTCACAGATATCTCTTGATCTCAGATACACACTCAAAGACGCATAATCCAAGATGATTCAACATATACAACTCTATGTCTATTTATAGGCTTCCGCCTTTACATTGCTTGTCCACTTACTAAAAACTTCCTGACCAACACTATGAGCAAATGACCCAAAATATAACTAACCTGGTCCAAATGACCCAAAAACCCGCATACCGCGGTACAATTGACCCAAAAATACAAAAAGTAACATCATTTGTGCTCGACTTTCCTCCTTTCACGGTATCACAACACTTGTGGTGCTGCGATAATGACCCATCCTAATCGCCTGCCAATAGGCCCCCAACACAATCTTGTGGCTCGCCCTCGAGCAATGTCAGCAGGACATGGTGTACTTGGTGGTCTTGACCTTGAAATCCTCGTAATGTTGCTCGACTGTCATCACCTGCTCCTTTATTACCATAGCCACCACCTGACTATCGATCACATCCTGGGCAGATGGATGCTCAGTAAGCTTCGCCACAACTTGTTGGAGACCCTCCTGTAGCGCCTGGAGTACTTCACCATCTTTAGTCATAAACTGACCGCCAACTTCTTGGAACTCCTCCAGCTACGCAGCGTGCTTCTTCTAACGCTCGTCAGCCTTGGTGATATGTTTTTGTAGCTCTCTTAAATCTGTGGCCTTGGAAACCTGCTCCATTGGCGGCATCGTGCGCATCATCATCTTTATTGTCGCCAACTTTCCCTCTGCCTCCTACCGAAACTTGGCCAATTGTTCAATCTTCTCATCCTGAACAATTCGGCCCCAAAACTGTACAGTGTCGGCTGTGAGTTTTGTCACTGTCGGTTCCAGCTCTTCTATCTATGTTGCTACCTCCTCAATAGCCCATTTACGGTCGTCCACTTGCACTTGGGGTGTACTAGGGTCCACCAGGGTTGTTAAATCCAAATTTTCATGCCGCAACTAGGCAATGACAGCACCAAGTCGCTGTAAGCATTGAATCACGTCCAACTCTGCAGTGGGCTCCGGCACATGGTGACAAGCCTCCGTGATAGCTGCCTCGACCCTCACACTTTGATCCCACAAAGTGGCCTTCTCCACAATGAGGCGATCCGGCTCCTACTTCAACTCTGCAATCACTCAAGCCTTCTTAGCTCGTTCTTTCTTGATGTCCTCTTCCAACTCGTCCACAGCCTGTCGCGTTGTAGAATCCCTCCCTGTTAACTTTGCGACTGCTTCCTTAGTTGTTGCCTCGCTCTCCTGCAAGCGCAAGCACTTGCTGTTGATCTCGTGCATCCTGTCTGCCACCTCTAGGGTGGAAACTGCATGCATAGTTGTCAATGCTTTCACTGGCAGTGCATTGACATTGACGGTCACTTTCTCCAATGGCTGCAGCAATTCTTTCAAAGCCTCATTCTCTGTCACAATCGCAATCGGGGGAATATCGACATGCCTGACCCGCGGCTCACTGTTGATTGTTCCAATTGGTAGCACTGCTGCTCCTTCCGGTGCCTTCTTCGCAACCATATCGCACAAGGAATCCATTCGAGCAGTGAGCACATGGAAACCTTCATTCGTCTTACTGTCATTGCTCTAGCCACCCCAGTGGATGCATTCGTGATGGCTAGTATGAGGCGGCCAAACTGTGCCTCTGACGACAGGGGGATCCCACTGATTGTCGCATGGTCCTGGTGTCCCTTCGTTCTGCCTTCTTCAACCTAACGCTCCTGATCTGAAGGGGTCTACGATGATTCCTCATCCGACATTTGACGTGGTTCATCCATGGATGGCACATCAGATGGTATTTCCGTAGACTCCTCCTCCTGAATAACAGGTACACGCCATTCGATCGACCAGTTGTCGATAATCGGATCCAAGTCTTCATCTATGAGCTTATAGGGGGTTTGCAACCATTTTCGATCTGGATCGCAGCACGCTTGCACATAGATACTGTGCGGACCAAGCGCGAACTGGGAAACCCCGTTATACTTCTCGATGGTGGCCTGAGTCATCTGCAGAATCCGCTCAGTAGCTGCCTACAGTGCTTCCCAATAAAACCAAAACTGTGTGGCGCAATCTTTGAGCCGCTTTGGTTCTTTCACCCACCACAGGTTTTGGTAGCGCACTCCCTTGCGTTCTTCCACCCCATCTACTTCCATGCCTTGATAATTTCCAGGTTCCATCCAGGAGACCAACGCAACTAATATCAGCAGCCAGCTATAAGTGAATGACCTATGTCCTGCTTGGGCCGCCAGCGCATCCTCCGTCAACTGGTTAAGTAAAAACAGGGACCAGTTCATCTGCATGCCTGCCGCACATAGCTCTGCACAGGTGACAACCTCAGAGTTGCCTTGATTGGGTCGAGCGTTCCGCAGGATTTTGGTAGCCAAGATTCGTGAACCAATCTTGACTGCAGGCTCGTTGATAGTGTCCAAGCGGTACGCCCGTCCGTCTTTCTGCATCTTGTACTGCTTCCGCAACCTTGCTACAAGATTCTTGTCATTGTTCTTCCCCTAAAAGTACTGTGATGGGTCGACCCCATCCTTTGGAAAACCTGTGATCTCAGAAATCAGGTCCACCGTCAATATGACCTGCCTATCCAACCATAATACCCCACCTTGAAAAAAAGCCAGCAACTATTTGACGCATGCATTGGCTTCCATCAACCACCCGAAATGTGGCATGTAGTTCAACCCCAACAGCCAAGACTTCGCCAAGTCGCGCACCCAGTCAAGTGGAATGCGGGGCGTCGGACTGGTCTCCCCTGGGGGCTCGTGGCTGAAAGGGTTATGTCATAACATCTTCCAACGCCAGCAAATCATGATCATCATACTGCAGTTGTATCAACACCGGTATGATATAGGTGGTACAAGTCATCCCTGGGGGAATTGTCGGCATCCTTATTTGATACCGCTGGTTCTTACTGACCTTCCTCGGCTGCATCCCAACTCGACATGGAGGTCGGTAGCTGGGGATATCCGCGGCAAAAACACCTGCGCGGACTGTGGATTCCACAACCCTTGAGCTCGATGGGCTCTCCACAGGGATGCCTTCCAACACTTGGGCAGTGGAATGGTTGTGCCACTTCTCAGGCCGGTCGGAGCTAAGTTGCGTCCCTCCTCTCTTCTGATGTACCACGGAAGACGATCCCACCGGCATGTTAGAAACTTCATCCACTAGATTGAATTCTTCCTCAATAGGAGCAGGGATGAGAGGTGACTCGGATTCTCTGGAAATCTCTACCGTCTCTGGCTCACTTGGCATGCCGCACTTAATTTCCGCAATGCCAACAAATGGCTCAACCGCGCTCAACCCAGAACTTTCCCAACACCCTTCAACTGCAACGCAATCTCAACCTTGCACAATTCCTTAACTGGAAACTGAACTCACTGGTCACAAATGGTTCCTTCCGACCTACTTTGGCCCGTTTTCATAGCGCCCAACCAAATCCCTCGTAATCATAACTAAATCCTGCGTTAACTTGGACTAAACCCTGTATTGATGACTCAAATCCGTCGTTGATCCTGTCATCCAATCGGTCGGATTCGCCATTAATGCCCATCATTCGAACGAGCATCGTTAATTAACTCTCTTAACTTTCGACATTTATTGTTGATTTGACCCAGTCGTGACCCGACCACTGTCGCGGACTGCCCCTAACTTGTGGCACAAGCCTCCCTACTTGCGAATTCTGTTCCTGTCATTGCGCCATCCTGCCATCGAGCAACCTGCATTTTTATTTTTATTTTGCCGATGCGACTCATGCATTGCGTTGCTCCAAGCCCGACCTATAGGGCTTCAACCTGCTGCCATTGATCAACTTTGGGAGCATCACTCTGTCTAACTGCTGCAATTGTACTACTCCTCCTGAAGCTATGCGACTAATGCAATATGGACCAAGCCAATGCATCTACAATTTTCTTGGGTGTTTCATAAACTTGCTATCATACGACAGTACCAAGTCACCTTGATGAAACTATTTGTTTTCTATGTGGCAATCATGTCAAGCCTTCTGGCGATCCTTCTCCACACTCTAATGGAATCCTGCAATAAAGCGATCTTCTTCCAACTGTATTAACTGTGCGATATGTTCTTCTAATGCTGCTGCAGCATCCATGACGGTGGCTTCCGCTATGCACAGACTTAGAACGATGTATTCCAAAGGCATAATCACTTATTTCCCATACACCAGCTTGAATGGTGTCTGTCCCGTCAACCTTTTACACGTGATGCGATACGCCCACAAGACTGCTGGGATTTTTAGATCCCAATAATCGCGGTTCGCATTTCACACCTTTGTCAGCGCATGTTACAATATCTTATTGAAAGCTTCCACTGTGCCATTTTCCTGCGGATGATACGGCGTACTCCTCTTGTGCTGTATCTGCAGTTCCTCCGTCAATGCGTTGATGGTGCAATTGAGAAAGTGGTTTCCTTGATCACTCAACAATATCTTGGGGCAGCCGAAGCAAGTGACGATGTTATCGAACAAGAACCGCACGGCTGTGGCCGCGGAACAATCAACGACTAGTGCAGCCTCCACCCATCTTGTCAAATAATTTATCGTCGTGATGATGTATCTTACACCAGTGCGCTTCCCAGGTGGGTTGATTGGTCCCAAAAAGTCCACTGCCCATTTGTCAAATGGCTGCAGTGTTAGTTGAGGCATCAGCGGCATCTCATCCCTCCTGGATGGCTTCTTGGTTCACTGACAAACATCGCAGGATTTTGCATAGTCTGTCGCGTCATTGTGCAGTGTGGGCCACCAGAGCCCCGCTTGAAGTACCTTCCTGGAAGTCGTACGAACACCATAGTGCCGCCCAGCCACTCCTGCGTGTGCTTCTGATAAGATCTTCCCTTGCTCATGAGGCAAAACACAACACCGCAGTATCTCATCGTAACCTAATTTGTATAACTCACCTGCAATTAGTTGGAAATCTGCAGCCTTGACCATTAACTGCTTCTTTTGACTAGTGGTGAATTCCTTGGGTGCGGTACCTGTCGCCAGAAACTAAATGATTTCTTCAAAGTATCCATCAGGGACTTCAACCTTAAAAAGTTGTGGATCAGGAAACCCGTCTTCAATGTTAGTTGGCTCCTCTCCTGTTTCGATCTGCGAGAGGTGAACAAGTCCATCATTTAACCGTCCTAGTTTCACAATCACTTCAAAATCAAACTCCTGAAAAAGAAGTAGCCAGCGACATATCTTCACCCCCAACACAGGCTTATTGACCAGGTATTTCAATGCAGACTGGTTGGTAAACATCTTAAAGTGGCCTCCCAATAAGTAATGTCGAAACTTCTGCAGTGCATAGACCATTTCCAGGCCTTCCTTCTCTGTAGTGGTATAGTTCCTTTCGGTTGATGACAACTTCCGAATTGCGAAAGCAATGGGATGATCTAGATCCCCTTCTCCTGGTTGCACCAGCACCACTCCCAGTGAGATCGATGAGGAATCAACATGGACATGGAATTCCTTACTCCAATCTGGAAATACTAGTATCGGCGCCGAAGCCATCTTAGCCTTCAGCGTCTCAAAACTATCTTGACATTCAAGGCTCCACTGGGACACCACATCTTTCTTCAATAAATTCTCCATAGGGGCTGTGATCACTACATAACCCCTGATGAACTTGCGATAATACCCAGTATGTCCCAACGTCGCCTTCAACTGCTTGACGTTATTCGATTGGGTTAAGCTCAGAATAAGCACAATCTTTGTTGGATCGACTAACAATCCCTTTTTGCACACAATGTGACCCAAGAGTATTCCAAATGGTGCACAAAAGATGCACTTCTTCAAGTTCAATGATATCTGATGTTGTCAACAGCGCTCCAGCATTAATCGCAGGTTTGCTAGATGATTGCAGATCAAACCATAGACTATCCAGTCGTCCATGTATACCTACAAAAACTTCTAAATGAAGTCCTTGAATGCAGCAACAACAACCTGCGAGAATATCGCAGGTGCATTCTTCAACCCAAATGGCATCACTGTGTACTGAAAATAGCCCCATTCTGTTACAAAAGTCGTCTTGTGCCGGTCTTCTTTTGCAATGTGTATCTGATGATAGCCTGAGAACCCGTCCGTGAAATAATACATCTCTTGGCCGCCCACACCTTCAAGTACCTCATCAGTAAACGGGGTCAGGAAGGGATCATGCAAGCAGGCGTCATTCAACTTCCGCAAATCGACACAAATGCGCAATTCACTAGTCCTTCTTGTCTTTCACTACCATAGTACTGATCCATTATGATTCTTCAACTGGTTCAATAATATCAACATCCAGCATGCGCTCAAGTTCTACCTTGACCCTCTCCTTAGGGCGCGGATTCAGTCGGTAGGGTCATTGCCTTATTGGTTTAGCATTTGGTTTCAAGGGGATCTTCATCTCCCCTAAGTCGCCCAAAATACCTTTCATCTCAGAAAACTTTGTAGGAAATAGGTCTTGGAATTCATGCAGCAAGTTAGTGACCTTTCCCATCATCTCATCATCCCAATAGTCCCCAACATTCATGAACTTTCGACTGTCCTCTATTCCAATGTTGATCTTACGGAGCTTCAACGGGTGACTAATCGGATCACTTGGGGCATCAGGTGCTACAACATCGCGACTCCCTTCAGACTCTGGAATATTGACATTCCGCGGATCATCACCATCCTCTGGACCACCAATGATATTGTAACATTCCATCAGGGATTGAATTTGGCAGTGTGCATGCAGATCCACAGGATATGCCACTAGAACAACCTTTAGAACCACATCGCGGATGAGCTGTAACGCGTTATGGACATCCAGGTTGGGATCTGCAAAACTGAATGTATGAGTAAAACAAACTGTCAATTCCAACCAAGTAATGATTTCTCCCCGTAATTTAGCTGCAGTGTACCATGATCGCGGCATCTCGTCCAAAGTATGAATAAATGCATGGACCCACTCATCTTTTGGTCGCGATGCCCACAATGTCTGACACTCTATCAGGTGACTGCCAGGGCCATTCCAATCGTCATATTTCCCTGCGTGGTAAACCTCTGTATTACCGAAATGAACCGTCACCAATCGTTGACACTATGGCCAACCTGCAATCGACTTCTTATGTGTCTCCCACCAGCATGCTGGAGCAGCCTTCAGTGCTTCCTCCAATGCCAGCAGTCGATGTGGTTCTGAAAAATTTTCCTCATATGCCTCCAAAAAGTCGGACAAGCCAGGTATCCCTTCATATACTGGTAGTGTGACTGTTTTAGTCGCAACGCGACACAATGACTGCATGATTAACCCACACTTGTGGAGCAACACCTCGTGCAAGTGATTCTGCCAATGTTCTAAAGCGTCATCCGAGTCGGAAGACGCAGAACTGTCACTACACCATCCAAGCTCACCATTGGCAGTTGGATGAATATAATCTTCAGAAATATTGAATGCATGGTCCCATCTTCTTGGATCGTCATCCTTTACTAGTTCAATGTATCGGTGGCCTTCAGCCGAATCCAATAGGGCTATAACTCTGAGATCGCAGTTTTCAAAAGTCATCATCCGCCTCTTAAAGTTGATGACTGCTCCACTATCATTATCCCAGCCGATCCCTAACAACGTGAGATACAAGCTTCCCCCTTCAACTACTTCAATGACGTCAAAGTCAACATAAGTCTTCATCCCCTCAATGTCCACCACCAGGTGTGGAACTCTCCCAATCGGTGTCACTTTTGCGTGATTAGCTAGTCAGAGCTGTACAGGAGACCAGCTCAATGGGGGGATCCCCATTTTATACCATGCCTGCTTGGTTAAGATGTTGACATCCGAACCAAGATCCAAAATAATCGAATCAACCTCATAATCCCCAATTTGTATGTTCATGCGCATTTCCTTACCAGTCTTCCGTCACTGTAAGGATTTTACCGCGGACTCCTGTCATCCTCGAGCTGGACGCTATAATAATCCCTCGATCTCCGCAAGAGCATCGAGATATCTTGCCAACTATAGACAACTCTCAAAAAATTTCTGTAGGGTTCCAGACTGTGCCGATGGACCTGGCTCTGAGGTAGCATCAAAGATAGGGGGCATGTCGCAAATAATAGCCTTACCGTGATCTTGGTCCATCGCACGACGTGCCTGAAAGAATGCATCACGCTCAGACTCAATGTCAAATGACACCTTCTTCTGTCCTGCCAACCGGATGGGCGAGTGTGAACTATCCCCACCTGTCGTTGTACCTCCCCGAGTGATAACTGCAACAGCTGCATCTTGTGGCCTGGGCTCTACAGAGATTGTTGCAACGCTCACACATTGATTCTGGTTCAACGGTGGATTCCCCGGTTGGTTTACGTTCTGATTAGCATTCTGATTCGAGCGTTGGTTATGGTTCTGTGCCGGTTGTTGTACTTGATTCTGTACCAGATGTTGCGCCTGATTCTGATTCTGCGATTGTGGAACGTTCCCTGCTTGCCATCATGCAATCAACTACGGACAATTTTCCACTGTATGATCTGTAACAAAACAAAACATACACTGCGCCTGCAACAGTTGGAAATCTCGTTGGTAGTGTCCCTGCACCGCAAAATGATAGCATTGAATAAGTTCGTGACCTCCTCATCCTCCTCCGCAACCAAATCCTCCGCCGCATCCACCCCGGAATCCTCCACGGAAGTCGCCCTGCTATTGGTATTGCGGTTGATTGAACTGTTGCTGCATGGGATTTGGGTGCATGCCTTTCCTTGTTGCGCATACTGCGGTTGCTGAACATACTGTGGGTGCTGTGGATCCATTTGCATCGGATCATATTGTGGCATAAACTGTTGTGGTTGCTGCTGCAGTATGAACTGCACCTGCGGTTGAGGTAGCGATTGGGCTACCTGTGGCTGCGGTTGCGGTTATTGTACGGCACGCTGGTCGTCCTTCACATAGAATGTATTGTATGTTCTCTCATGAAGCAACCCATATGCACGGCAATCTTTGTGTTCATGTCCCACAGATTTGAAAAATGTACAATACAGATTCATCGGTTTGGTGACCATCTTCTGCATGTATTGGCATTCCTCATGGCGGTGCCCATATACCTGACAAACATGACACCATGGCATGCCATCGCCACTCAATGGATTTGGTGCTCTTGAAACCAGATAATTGAGGAATTCTGGGCAATTATCCTTAGTATGCCCTTCCCATCGACATCGCATACACCATACTTCTTCACGTTGATCCTTGCAGCTGTATAGTCAAGTTAGCCATCTGCGTATGAATCTGCGACATCCCAGCTGCACTTTCACCAATGGGAGACGCTTCCAACTACATTGCAATCTCTAGAACTTCACTGGTCATTGTAATGTTCTGTTGCATCAGTGGTAGTCGAATGTGAGGGAGAAGTGCCGCGATGAACCATTCTTTGTGTTGGACAGTGCTCATATCAAAACTAACCCTCGCCATCAACGTCTTAAATCGCTGGTCAAAGTCCCACACCATTTCATTGGGATACTACTTGATTTCTTTTAGTTCTGTAATGTACTGTGCTTCAGACTTGAGTTTTTTGAATTCTGCAATCAATCCGTTCCGGATATCATCGAGCGTCTTCTCCGGAGCTCCTGTAGGAACTAGAAAAAACTTCATGTACCAGTCTAATGCACGACCTCGCAGAGTTTTCGCTAACTATCCTTTCTTAGCATTATCATCAGTGATCTGCTTTACGGTCCATATTGCTTCACATAAGAACCAATACTGCTCAAGGTTATCTATTCCATTTCCATGGAACAGTGGTAACTTAGTATCCTCACCCGCCATCATGGGATCCCTTCCTCCAGTCGTTGAGCTGCTAGCAATTAACTTATGTTGACTTGATGAGCACAGTGGTGTTGTAGTTGTATTTCTTACTGGTTGAGAAATAGTGAGCGGAGGTGTGGGTATGCTGCCACTAGGGTTTGGTCCTGCCTCTATCCTGGGCATAGCCTGGTTTTCCTTGTTCGGACTGTGAGGTCACTTCATCCCGTGTGGTCTTCCTTCGTCTCCTTGTGGTTCGATCGCAACAGGACCTTCTCCTGTCCTCTGCCTCTTTTCATGTCGAAACCTTGCTCCTCCCCTTGTAAGACCACTTTCTTCCTCGGCTTCACTCACAATTTTGTCATGACCTGCACCCATCTACCCCTTATCATTCCATGTACCGCCCCCCCCACTATGGCGATACCCACGGCCTCCGCCCACCAGGTTTCCTACTGATCAAGATGCATCTTCAATATGCCCTTCTCACAAATAAGCATCTTAATGGACAGTTGGAGCGACAACAGAAACCTTCCTCGGGGTCTGTGGAAGAAATATATTTCAGCTTCACTATAAGACTTTTGCGTATCAACCGCAAATTCAGTGATATAGCCTTCCAATATGCTATCGAGCCACACCTTGACAACCTGCGATGCTTTAATGTCGACTTCCTGCAGTTCTTGTATCAGCTCTGGGGTCTAGGTCGTAGGTTCACCGCCTTGGAAGTTCCTCTTCTGAAAGGTCAACTTTACCAACCACTCTAACAAAATGACTGGGAATTCGCAGAAAAAATATTCGTGCGGACCGTTGTGAATATATCGTTCCACCCACTGATCTACCGTCAGTCGAGTGTTTCGACTTTCTTCTTCATCAAATTCCTGCAACTTTTGATCAAACCATTTTTGTATCTTCGGTTGCATCGGATGCCACAACATATCCTCCTTTCACTTCGTACTCGGTCCCAACAACGGAACCATTTGTTGACTCAAACCCAGTCAACAGGGGTTCTGCTCACTGTCGACACCCAACCACCGTGATCTCCCTGAGCACCGGCCCAGATAGGTTTAACCCTGTCCAGCAACACCTGCAGAGCAGATGAGGTCTCACCCGAGGCGTTCAAGGGAGAGTTGACGGAACCATGTTTCCACCGAATGAAGGAGGATGTTTGCGGCTCAATCGCTTAACTTGTTGCAATAATTCAGAAATAGATCTATGCATTTAAGTCAAACATCATTTATATTCATAGCATCATTCAACATTCATCATTGCATCAAATATAACAGTAAAGCATTAATTGCAGCAAGAAAACATAGCATCATTCATATATCGCAACATGCATTACCATAGGTGAACAGAAGAGACACAGGGATTCTACAAAATAGCTCTGTCATATCATATTAACTCCGCAAAAACCCAGATACAACATCTCCACAAAATACAGATCTCACAGATATCTCTTGATCTTAGATACACACTCAAAGACACATAATCCAAAATGATTCAACACATACAACTCTATGTCTATTTATAGGCTTCTGCCTTTACATTGCTTGTCCACTTACTAACAACTTCCTAACCGACACTTCGAGCAAATGACCCAAAATCTAACTAACATGGTCCAAATGACACAAAAACCCACATACCGCGGTACAATTGACACAAAAATACAAAAAGTAACATCATTTGTGCTTGACTTTCCTCCTTTCGTGGTATTGCAGCACTCGTGGTGCTACAATAATGACTCATCCTAACCGCCTACCAACACAAACCATTGACGAGACTCGTACTTCCTTTCTGACTCCCTTGCCTCGACTATCAAGCGGACAACGAAGAACTCCCAGACATATTCATGTGGATGAAAGTTCATTTTCAGGACTTGAAGGTAAGATGCTTAAATGCACTATTGATTTCCATTGTAGCAAGATAATCAAAGATTTTTTTGAATCCAAAACCGATGCAGCAAAATTTCAATTGTTTCTTGCTTTGTTAAAATCACATTGTCTAGCTCATGTTAGGAGAATTTTTGGCATAAAGGTAGTTAGAAGTTCAGAGGCCAACAATCATGTTGTTAGAAATCTACAATCTGCATTTAATTTGATTGGAAAAACTTCTCGTACAAAATATTTTAATGCGGCCTGTCGTGTACTGTCGGAATCGATTGTAGACAAATCTACAAGGCAACATCGCCTACTATCACACACATGTAAAATATTTAAAGTAGATAGAAAGACTCTTCAAAATTATTCTGCCATTAGAGAAAAACTTGAGACCCCTGGCCAAAAATATTGTTGGTCCTTTGTTGGTAGGTTACCTCATTCAGACATGAAGCTCATTGATGCTGTTAAAGAACTAGTGCAAAAGTTTTGGCATGATAACACTAAACCATCATCGAATCAAAGAGATGTTTTAAAGTTGAGAAAATGTGTTGGGGGGGTGAACCCCATGTCAAGCACTTCCTTGACACGACACAAACAGAATTCTATGAGAGGTTCAAGAATGAGCACACACAATTGAACTTGGGCCAAAGGTCCTTTGAAAAATGCAAACCCTGGTATGTTAGAATTTGCATTGATTGCAATACATGTTGTTGTAGATACCATGTAGAATTTGAGTACTATTATGATATATATAGACATATATTTTGTGATTTTCATACTAACATTCTGTAGGATTTCCCATTGTTACAACCACTGAATGCATCCAAAGAATTTATACATAGCATAATGTGTCCAAGACCCGAAGGACAAAAATATAAAAGATCATGTTTATATGGAACATGTTCCAGTTGCAATGGATTTTCATTATTGAGTCGATGCATCCACGCAACCGAGGCGCACGAATTTGGGAGGATGTCAGTAGAAATGCAGAACTTCAAGTACATAACATATCAAGTAGATAGTTCGAAGGAAAGCAAAAAAAATGCATTGGTGAAGTCACAAGTAATCTAAGCTTGCATACTTTCATAATGTACATGTTGAATTTATACATATATATTTAGAGTGCAAATGTCACGGTGTATTAGTGCCCTTGGTTTTGTGGCACCGGGTACAAATTTGTGATTTCATGAAGGAATTCAACCAAAAGACCGAGCCGTATGTACAACATGTCCATGTAGCATGATAGCAGGATGAACAATACAGACATTGTAGGAACACCTTTCCCAATGGCACAATATTGTCGGTTGTGGACTTTGTTGAAAAATACACCCTACAGCCACAGAATGAGATTCAAAGTCAATACTACCATTCAGACCAAGTTAGCATAATGGTCCATATCATGTATAGGCACACACCAGAGAGCAGCAACGACATGAGGATAATATTGAAAGAGACCAACTTCTACATGAGTGACGACAGGTGCCATGACCTGCATTATGTGCAACATTGCTTCAAAATTTTCTATGATCAACTGAAGGAGAGAGGTATACAGATGGATCAACATTGGATATGGTCAGATGGTTGTGTAGGCCAGTTCAAAAATGCACATGTATTCTAGTGGTTGAGTATTTTGCACAAGACTTATGATGTGCTGCATGTATGGAACTATTTTGAGACCGGGCATGGAAAGGGAGAGCACGACAGGGCTTGAGCATGTCTCAAAAATACCCTACGAAGGGAGGAGATGAGGTGCATGAGATACCCTCATATTCAGAATACAGAATACATAGTTCAATGGTGCTCTGCAAAACTGTTAGATCGAACCATGGAGCAACACATACCAACAGGTAGAGGACATGTTGTCAGAAATTTTTGGCATGTTGTTGGTATAGATCGATTGCGTTATTATAGTTGTAGTACTGTGCAAGGCACTCATGGATTTCATTCGGTTCGAAGCTCAAACAACCTCTTATTTGAAATATGGATGCGAAAACTTGCTTGCTTTTGTGGGTCTTGCAGCATTTGTGAGTGGGATGAGTGTGAATCAATGGATCGAGTTGATGAATGGGATCATGTATCACTTGTAGTGGACCCACTCGCAGTTTTTGAAACAATCCAGTTAGAGGAAGGCCAGTCCTCTATTTTGAATGAATATGATCATATATCTGATCTTGTACAGCTAGGTAAACATTTATGTATTCATAACCTAGTTCCCTCTTTGTTTTTGTAATTATCCAAGTTATCAAAAACCTACTTGTTGGAATATGACCATAAAATGCATTTTTGCAGAACACATCTATGCAGATGTTGCCCTGACAGACAGTGCAATTGGGACTAATTATTGGTTGGCACGATGCATCTAGGGGAAGCAAACCCTCCTCGCATCATTAATCGATAGTGAAGGCATTACCTTTTTGACTGGATCGATGGTTGTTTAGGGGGAATATCTTACAGTAGATCGAAAGGGACCAAAGAGAAATGGCTACACATACACGGATTATAGACAAGGTTCATGGGTGTATCACTTTACGCACCTGGTCGTTGGTACAAACATCCAACTGCAAACAATGTCAATGAAGACATCAAACAAGGTACACTACTTACTACCTCATGCAGAGCATGAGAGGTTGTTCGAGACAATAAAAAACCGAGAGGATCCAAAACGCCTAATTGATTGAGGTACATAGTATAGCCATGTGATTGTTTATTCATGCATGATTAATGTTATTCATGTTAGATAGTTTATTTGATATCATTATCTTATATCGTTTATTTGATGTTTGAGTTATGATTAAGTTATGATTTATAGCCATGTGATTGTTTATTCATGCATGATTAATGTTATTCATGTTAGATAGGAATTTGATATCATTATCTTATATCGTTTATTTGATGTATGAGTTATGATTAAGTTATGATTTATAGCCATGTGATTTTTTATTCATGCATGATTAACCCTAGAAGCACTAATATAACCCTACAAACATAATCTAGCCCTAGAAACTAGAAAGCTAAACTAGCTCTAGAAACACTAATTTAACACTACAAAACTAAGCTAGAATACTATAAACCTAATCTAGTCCTAGAAACCTAAACTAGCCCTAGAAACACTAATCTAACCCTCATAAACTAATCTAGAATCCTAGAAACCTAATCTAGCCCTATAATCCGTGAACCACCACACGTACCCTCAATAGGGGGTATTTGGACTCCAAGTGGGATAGGATCACTACTAGAAGGGTTTGTCACGTCACACAAGTACACCACTAGAGAACTCAACTTATAGAATCCAAGTCTACATGTCTATCTTGGTATTTCGATCCTCAAACCCTAGGCTTTTTTCATTAGCATTAGTAACAATATTCATATTCATATTCATCATTGCTAATGATAACCATTCGTGCTAGGTTTTTTGGCTTTGCAATGTCATTTTTTCATTGAGGCTTCTTGCCACTTGAAAACGTTCAATCATATTCAATTAAATAGTGTCATTTTGAATCGATTCTAGAGAATATGTATGTGGTTCATGTGATGCAACAACTTCCATATTGTCTTGAGCTACTTCATCATCTAATTGTGTAGCACTAACATGTTCATCATTGTCACCTAATGGTTGGAAATGTCCTTGAGGGAGGCTTTAGACCTACCTCACCCATGTCAATGATTGAATTTTTGGAGGTCAACCTCCCACCCGACATGTCCTCTTCAAAAAAATTTGTTCTCTTGGTTTTGTGACCACCCAAACTTTTTTCATGCTTTGGGTAACTTGAGATATATCCCCAACCCAAAAAACTCTTATATTATGTTGATTATGTTGGTTATTGGTTCCTCGTCAACATCTCCGTCATCATCATATTCTTCATCACCATCTTCATCACCATCTTCATCACCATCACCATCATCATCAATGTCTTCATCATCAGCAGCATCATCAGCAGCATCATCATCATCACCATCATCATCATCATCAACATCTTCATCATCATTGTCATCTCTAGGTTCTTCATCAACATCTCCATCATCTTCATCACCATCACCATCATCATCAAAGTCTTCATCATCATCACCATCATCATCATCATCACCATCTTCATCATCATTGTCATCTCTAGGTTCCTCATCAACATCTTCATCATCATCATCTTCTTCATCGTCATCTTCATCAACATCAACATCACCATCATCATCAACGTCTTCATCATCATCACCATCATCATCAACAACAACATATTCATCATCATTGTCATCTCTAGGTTCCTCATCAACCTCTCCATCATCATCATCTTCTTCGTCATCATCATCATCATCTTCATCACCATCATCATCAATGTCTTCATCATCATCACCATCTTCATAATCATTGTCATCTCTAGGCTCCTCATCAACATCTCCATCATCATCATATTCTTCTTCATCATCATCTTCATCACCATCACCATCACCATCACCATCACCATCACCATCATCATCAACGTCTTCATCATCATCAACATCTTCATCATCATTGTCATCTCTAGGATCCTCATCAACATCCCCATCATCACATCTTCTTCGTCATCATCGTCATCATCATCATCATCATCATCACCATCACCATCATCATCAACGTCTTCATCATCATCACCATCTTCATCATCATTGTCATCTCTAGGCTCCTCATCAACATCTCCATCATCATCATCTTCTTCGTCATCATCATCATCATCTTCATCACCATCGCCATCACCATCATCATCAACATCTTCATCATCGTCATCACAATAAGTGCCTGGTCGACGATTCTTCAAATTTGACCCCAATGTGCAAAAATTGCACTCCCATATTGAGAAAAACCCTAGCTTCCAAAATGGACATACAAGATGACACCTGGTCCACAGGACCGGAGGAGAGGGGCACCCCTAGCACTATCCCAACGTTCTGAATCCAACGAAGTCGACAGTTTTTCAATCTGAGCCACGGTCGTCATTCTATGGCTCGTTCTGTCTCACATCCAAAAGGCCCTCAAGGACACCTGCTGGATACCTGTCGGGGGCATTGTTGACTCAAACCCAGTCGACAGGGGTTCCCATCACTGTCGACATCCGATCCACCGCGATCTCCCTGAGCACCGGCCCGGACAGGTTTTACCCCGTCCAGCAACACCTGCGAAGCAGATGAGGTCTCACTCGAGATGTTCAAGAGAGAGTCGACAGAACCATGTTTCCATCAACTGAAGGAGGATGTTTGCGGCAACAATTACTTAAACTTATCATGACATTTGGAAATAGATCTATGCATTTAACTTCGACAACATTGTATCCATAGTATCATTCAACAGAAACATTCATTGCAACAAGTATAACAGTAAAGCATTAATTGCACCAAGAAAACATATCATCATTCATAATTTGCAACATCCATTACCATAAGTAAACAAAAGATGCACAGGGATTTTGCAAAACAGCTCTATCATGTCATATTAATTCAGCAAAACCCAGATACAATATCTCAGCAAAACACAGATCTTTCAGATAACTCAGATGCATACCAAGATCAGATCTCATTCACATTCCTCTGTTCATACTTAAGATCGATTGATATCTTAACACATATGACTCTATGACTTTTTATAGACTTCTGCCTTTACAATACTTGTCCACTTTCTAGCAACCTCCTAACTGACACTTTTGAGCAAATGACCCAAAATCTAACTGACGCGGTCCAAATGACCGAAAACTAACTGACATGGTCCAAAATGACCCAAAAACCCGCATACCGCGGTACAATTGACTCAAAAATAAATAAAATATTCTCCTTTGTGCCCAGGTTTCCACCTTCCGCAACATCTTCTAACTTGTCACGGCATCCACGATGTTGCGATGCTACCTTACCAAAGCGCCTGCCAACAGGCCCCCAACACAATCTTGTGGCTCGCCCTCGAGCCACGTTAGCAAGACATAGTGTACTATGTGGTCTTGAATATGAAATCTTCATACTGCTGCTGAACTGTCATCATCTGTTCCTTTGCTATCGTAGCCTCTTCTTGACTGTTGATGACATCCTGGGTAGATGGGTGCTCAATAAGCTTTCCTACCACCTGTTGACGACGTTCCTGCACTGCTTGGAGGACTTCGCCAACCTTTGTCATGAACTAACCACCAACTTCTTGGAACTCCTCCAGCTGCGCAGCGCACTTCTTCTGTCCCTCGTCGGCCTTGGCGATGCGATGCTGCAACTCTTTCAAGTCCGCAGACTTGGAAACCTTCTCCATGGGTGGCAACGTGCGCATTGTCGCCTTTAGTGTAGTCAACTGCCCTTCTACTTCCTGTCGAAATTTGATCAATTGTTCAATCTGCTCATCCTGAACAATTCGGCCCCAAAACTGCACAGTTTCGGCTGTGAGCTTCGTGGCTGTCGTTTCTAGCTCCGCCATCTGCGTTGTTATCTCCTCAATGGCCCATTTGCGGTCATCCACTTCTACTTGAGGTGTACCAGGATTCACCAGAACTTTTAACTCCTAATTGTCATGCCGTAACTGGACAATGACAGCGCACAGTTGCTGCACAAGTTGAAGCACATCCAAATCTGCAATGGGGTCCGGTACATGGTGATAAGCCTCAGCAATTGTCATCTCTACCCGCACACTTTCGTCCCACATATGGGCCTTCTCCGCATGAGGTGATCATGTTATTTTTTCAGTTCTTCGATCACTCAAGCCTTCTCAGCTCGTTCTTTCCTGATGTCCTCTTCTAGTTCATCCACAGCCTTCTGCGCTGTAGCAGCCCTTCATGTTAACTCTGCGATTGCTTCCTTCGCAATTGCCTCGCTCTCTTGCAATCGTAGACACTTACCACTAATCTCATGCATTCTGTCCTCCATTTCCAGGGTAGCAATCGTCTACATAGTCCTCAACCCTTGTGTTGGCAATGCAATGACATTTATGGTCACTTTCTTCAACTGCTGCAACAAGGATTTCAAATCCTCATCATCTGTCGCAAACGAAGTTGGGGGAATCTCCACATTCTTGACCCACGGCTCAATGCTGATTGTGCCGACTGGCTGTGCCAATGCTTCTTCGAGTGCTTCCTCGAAACCATATCGCACAAGGAGTACACACAAGCAGTGAGTGCATGGAAACCTTCATCTATCTTCATCATCATCTTTTGAGCCGCTATGGTGGATGCATCAGCGATTGCTTGCATTAGTTGGCCCAACTGCGCTTCTGACGATAGGGGAAACCCAATGATTGTCACATGGTCCTGGTGACTTTTTGTTCTATGTTCCTCAAGGGCCCAGTCGCTTTCATCAGCTATTGGTGTATTTTTCGATTCTTGATCTGAGTCATGGTGACTATGTTGGTCCTACACCGATAGTTGATCATCGGGGCCTTTCACCGGTTCTCCAGCCTTGATCTCCACCAACCCCATGGGTTCGCGCCATTCCGGCGGCCAATCGTTCACAATGGAATCCATCGCTTCTGTCATCACTTTGTAAGGGGTCAACAGCCATTGCTTACCTGGGTCTCGTCTAGATTGCACATAAATGGTGTGCGACCGAATCATGAACACCATAATCGGCTTAAACTTTGTCGTGGTTTCCTCAGATAGCCGCAGCACCTATACTGCTGCATCTGAGAGCATCTCCCAATAAAACCAAAACTGCAATGCACACTCCTGGAGTCGCTCCTACTCATGTACCCACCATAAGTTTTGATATCGCACACCCCAGCGCTCTTTTGCGGCCTTAACCTCCATACCTTGATAAGTGTTGGGTTCCGTCCAGGCAACAAATGTGATGAAAATTAGCAACCAGCTATATGTGAAGGAGCCCTTCCTCGCTTGGAGAGTGGCGGCATCCTCCGCCAGCTGGTTCAGCAGAAACAAGGACCAATTCATCTGGACCCCTTCCCCGCATGCCACAATCCCCGAATTGCACTGATTAGGCCGACCGCCCCGAACCACCTTGCAGGAAAAAATCTTGGTGCCGGTGAGAACCTCCTTATCGTTGATACTGTTGGTGCGATAACCGCGGCCATCTCGTTCCATCTCATAGCGGTCAACCAACTGCTTCCCTCTCTTTTTGTCGTTCTCCTTCCCTCGGAAGTATTGCGACGGGTCTACCCCATCCTTGGGCAGCCCAGTAATGGTCGCAATCAGGTCGACAGTGACCAGAATCTCTGTGTCCAGCCACAATGAACCGCCGTGGAAGCAGGCCAACAATTGCTTCACACAAGCGTTAACCTCCAGCAGTCATCCAAAATTCAGCATGATGATAAGGCCCAACAAGCCATCCTGGTTCATCCCCCATGCCCAGTCTTGCGGAATCAGCGTCCGAGTGAGCTTCAACCCTGGCACATAGGGGTCCGATGTAATTTCTAGACATGCCACCATATCGTGATCATCATACTTCAGGCGCATCAGCGTCGGCACAATATCAGTAGAGCACTCCATTCCAACAAGAAGCATGGGCAGCCTCAATGGATAGTTGTGATTTTTGTTCACCTTACGCAGTGGTGCTCCCGGCCAACTAGGAGGGACGTACCCAGGGATTTCGGCAGCAGACAATCCCTCCCATGCAGCGAACTCGTCAACTCTCCAACTGGACTATCCCTCCTGCACTTGAAATTCTCCCACCACCGCAATAGATGACCTGAGTTGTCGCTTGCTCTGCGGGGACTCAGAATGCTGACTTCCCCGGCGCTTCTTGGCGATAACTGACGCTCCAACCGGCATGTTGGCAACTTCCTCTTCAAGATTTACTTCCTCCTCCTCAACAGCAACAGGACGGAAGGGAGACTCTACTTCATTGGATATCTCGACCGTCTCCGTCTCTCCTTACATACCTAACTTAACTCACCGAACTCCAGGGGATGGCGCAACGCCACTCACAATCTCAACTCAGCGCACAACACCCGTACTCCGCAAATTCAACTGAACCTTGCCCGACTCACAACTGCGCTCACCAGGAAACAACGACACTCTACAACACTTTACGATTACACTTAATGACTGAATCCTCATGGTGCCTTCCGACCAGGTTCGACCCGTTCTTATAGCACCCAGCCGAATCCCTCGTAATCATCACTAAATCCTGCATTAATTTGGCCAAAATTCTGTATTAATGACCCAAATCCATCGTCGATCCTGTCATCCGATCGACCGGATCCACCATTAATTCCCATCATTTGAACGAGCATCGTTAATTAACTGTCTCCACTTTTGGCATTTATTGTTGATTTGACCCAATCGCGACCCTACCACTGTCACGGACCACTCCTAACTTGTGGCACAAGTCTTCCTGTTTGCGCATTCTTGTCTCTGTTAGTGCGGCATCCTGCCATCGATCACCCTACATTTTTATTTTTATTTTTTTTTACTTTTTCGATGTGACTCAGGCATCGCGTTGTTCCAAGCCCGATCGATAGGGCTTCAACCTACTACCATTAATCAACTTTAGGAGCATCGCTCCGTCTAACTACTGCAACTGTAATGCACCTCCTGAAGTGATGCTACTGATGCGATATGGACCAAGCCAATGCATCTGCAATTTTCCTGGATGTTTCATAAACTTACTGTCATACAACAGCACCAAGTCACCCTACTGAAACTATTTGTTTTTTATGTGGCGATCGTGCCAATCCTTCTGGCGATCCTTCTCCACACCCTGGTGGAATCCTACAATAAAGCGATCTTCCTCCAGTTGTACTAACTGCGCTAGACGTTCTTCTAATGCCGCTACAGCATCCATACCTATCGCTACCGCTATGCGCAGACTTGGAACGATGTACTACATTGGCATAATCGCTTCTTGTCCATACACCAACTTGAATGGTGTATGTCCCGTCAACCTTTTACAAGTGGTGCGATATGCCCACAATACTGCTGGGATTTTCAGATCCCAGTCATCGCAGTTCGCATTACACACCTTTGTACACGCATGCTCCAATATCTTGTTGAAAGCTTCCACCATGCCATTTGCCTGCGGATGATATGGCATACTCTTCTTATGATGTATCTGCAGTTCCTTCGTCAATACGCTGATGGTACGATTGAGAAAGTGGTTGCCTTGATCACTCAGCAATATCTTGGGGCAGCCGAAGCGAGTGACAATGTTGTCGAACAAAAACCGCGCAGCCATGGCCACAGAACAATCAACGACTAGTGCAGCCTCCTCCCATCTCGTCATATAATCTGTCGCCGTGATGATGTGTCTTGCACCAGTGCACTTCCCTGGTGGATTGATTGGTCCCACAAAATCCACGGCCCATTTTTCAAATGGCTGCAGTGTAAGCTGAGGCATCAGTGGCATCTCATCCCTCCTAGATGGCTTTCCGGTTCTCTGACAAACATCACAAGACCGCGCATAGTCTATCGCATCATTATGCAGCGTGGGCCACCAAAGCCTTGCACGAAGCACCTTCCTGGCAGTCGCCCGACCGCCGTAGTGCCCTCCAGCCACTCCTGCATGTGCTTCTGACAAGATCTGTGCTTGCTCATGTGGCAAGACACACCGTCGCAATATCTCATCTGCGCTCATCTTGTATAACTCTCCTGCAATTAGCTGGAAATCTACAGCCTTGACTACCAACTACTTCTTCTAACTAGAGGTGTATTCTTCCAGTGCAGTACTTGTCTCCAGAAACTAAATGATGTCTTCAAAGTAGCCATCAACGACTTCAACCTTAAAGAGTTGCACATCAGGAAACCCGTCTTCAATGTTAGTTGGTTCCTTGCTTGTTTCAATCTGTGATAGATGATCAAGGCCAGCATTCAACCATCCTGGCTTCACAATCACTTCAAAATTGAACTCCTGAAAAAAGAAGTAGCCAGCGACATATCTTCCCCCCCAACATAGGCTTATTGACCAGGTATTTCAATGCAGAGTGGTCTGTGAACATCTTAAAATGTCCGCCCAATAAGTAGTGTCAGAACTTTTGCAATGCATAGACCATCGCCAGGCCTTCCCTTTGATAATGGTGTAGTTCTTTTCGACCGATGACAACTTCCAGCTAGCGAAAGCAATGGGGTAATCGAGATCCCCTTCTCCTGGCTGGGAAAGCACCACTCCCAGCGCGATCAACAATGCATCAACATGGACATGGAATTCCTTATTCCAATCCAGAAATACTAAGATCGGTGCCGAAGCCATCTACGCCTTCAATTGTTCAAAACTATCCTGACATTCAGGGCTCCATTGAAATACGGCATCTTTCTTCAATAGCTTCTCCATAGGGGCGGTGATCGCTGCATATCCCCTGATGAACTTGCGATAATACCCCATATGCCCCAAAGTCGCCCTCAACTACATAACATTAGTCAGTGGCGTTAAGCTCAAAATGAGCACAATCTTTGTTGGATCGACTAACAACCCTTGTTTGCACACAATGTGACCCAACAATATCCCAAACGGTGCACAAAAAATGCACTTCTTCAAATTCAGCGATATCTAATGTTGTCGGAAACACTCCAGCATCAGCCGCAGATTGGCCAGATGATCACAGATCAAACCATAGACTGTCCAATCATCCATGTATACCTGCAAAAACTTCTGAATAAAATCCTTGAACGCGGTAACAACGACCCACGAGAATATCGCAGGTGCGTTCTTCAACCCAAACGGCATCACGGTGTACTGAAAACAGCCCCATTCTGTCACAAAAGTCGTCTTGTGGCGGTCTTCCTATGCAATGCGGATCTAATGATAGCCCGAGAACCCATCTGTGAAAGGATACATCTCCTAGCCGCCCACACCCTCGAGTACTTCATCAGTAAACGAGGTTGGAAAAGGATCATGCAAGCAAGCACCATTTAGCTTTCGCAAATAAACACAAATGCGCACGTCACCAGTCTTCTTGTCTTTTACAACCATAGGACTAATCCATTCTGACTCTTCAACTGGTTCAATGATACCAGCATCCAACATGCAATCAAGTTCTACCTTGACCCTCTCCTTATGTCGCGGATTTAGCCGATAAGGTTGCTGCCTGATCGGTTTAGCATTTGGTTTCAAAGGGATCTTCATCTCCCCTAGATCGCCCAAAATACCTTTCATCTCCGAAAACTTCGTAGGAAAGAGGTCTTGGAATTCATGCAGCAAATCAGTGACCTTTCCCATCATCTCATCATCCCAATAATCTCCAACATTCGCAAACTTGGGAGTGGCCTCTGTCCCAATATTGATCTTACGGATCTTCAAGGGCTGGTTGATCGGATCACTTAGCGCATTAGGTGCTATCACATCGCGACTTCCTTCAGACTCTGGAATATTGACATTCCGCGGATCATCACCATCTTCGGGCCCACCAGTGATGTTATAACATTCCATCATAGATTTCATCTAGCAGTGCGTATGCGGATCCGCAGGATACGCCACGGGAACAACCTTTAGAACCACATCGCGGATGATCTGTAGAGCGTTATGGACATCCGAGTTGGGATCAGCAAAACTGAATGTATGAGTAAAGCAAATTTTCAACTCCAACCAAGTAGTGATTTCTCCCCTTAATTCAACTGCAATATACCATGACCGCAGCGTTTCGTCCAAAGTATGGATAAATGCATGGACCCACTCATCTCTTGGTCGCGATGCCCATAATGTTTGACACTCCATCAAATGGCCTCCAGGGTCATTCTGACCATCATATTTCCCTGTGTGGTAGACCTCGGCATCCCCGAAGCGAATAGTCATCAATCACCTGCATTTCGACCATCCGTCAATTGAGTTCTTATGTGTCACCCACCAGTGTGCTGGAGCAGCCTTCAGTGTTGTGTCCAATGCCAGCAATCGCTGTGGTTCTGAAACTCTTTCCTCGAACTCCACCAAAAAGTCAGGCAAACCAGGCATCCCTTCGCATACTGGCAGTGTAGCTGTTTCAGTCGCAACGTGGCACAACGACTGCGGAACTAACCCGCACTTGCGGAGCGACACCTCATGCAAGCGGTTCTGCCAATGTTCTAATGCATCATCAGAGTTGGAAGACGCAGAGCTGTCACTTCGCCATCCAAGCTCACCGTTGGCAGTCGGATGAATATAGTCTTTGGAAATGTTGAATGCGTGGTCCCATCCACCGGGATCTTTGTCCTTCACTGGTTCAATGTATCTGCATCCTTCAGCCGGATCCAACAGGACTATAACTCTGAGCTCACGGTTTTAGAAAGTCATCATCTACCGCTTGAAGTTGATTACCGCTCCACTGTCATTAGCCCATCCAATCCCCAGCAACGCGGAATATGAGCTTCCTCCTTCCACAACTTCTATGACATCAAAGTCAGCATAAGTCTTCATTCCCTCAATGTCCACCACCAGACGTGGGACTCTCCCAATTGGTGTGACCTTCGCGTGATTATCTAACCGGAGTTGTATAGGAGACCAGCTCAATGAGGGACTCCCCATTTTCTGCCATGCCTGCTTGGTTAAGATGTTGACATCCGAACCAAGATCTAGAATAACCGAATCAAAATCATAGTCCCCAATTTATATGTTCATGCGCATCTCCTCACCGGTCTTCCGTCACTGTAAGGAGTTTACCGCGGACTCGTGTCGTCCCCTGGTCCATCGCTGCAACAACCCTTCGATCTCAGCAAGGGCAGCGGGATCCCTTACGTCCATCATACGTCGTGCCTAAAAGAACGTATCCCGCTCGGACTCAATATCAAATGACACCTTCTTTTTTCCTACCAACCGAATGAGCGATTGCGAACTATCCCCTTCGGTCGTTGCACCTCCACAAGTGATGACTACAACAGCTGCATCTTGTGGTCTTGTCTCCGCAGAAATTATTGGAACACTCGCACCCTGATTCTGGTTCAGCGGTGGATTCCCTGGTTGGTTCACATTAGCATTCTGATTCGGGCGTTGGTTCTGGTTCCGTGCCAGTTGCTGCACCTGATTTTGTACTAGTTGTTGTGCCTGGTTCTAATTCTGCAACTGTGGAACATTCCCTGCTTGCCATCGTGCAATCAACTGTAGGCAGTTTTCCACTGTGTGGTCTGTAACAAAGCAAAATGTACACTACATCTGCAATAGTGGGAAATCGCGTTGATAGTGGCCCCATACTACACAGTGATAGCACTGAACAGGTCCGCGGCCTCCTCGTCCTCCACTGCGACCAAATCCTTCGTCACGTCCACCCTGGAATCCTCCCCGGAATCCACCCTGCTGTTGGTACTATGGTTGGTTATACTGTTGCTGCATAGGAGCTGGTTGCATGCCCTACCCTTGCGGAGCATACTGTGGTTTTTGAACGTACTGTGGCTGCTGTGGAGCCATTTGCATCGGAGCATATTGCGGCATGAACTGCTGTGGTACAAGTTGTACCTGCGGTTGAGGTAGCGGCTGGGATACCTGCGGTTGCGGTTGCGGTTGTTGTATGGAACGTTGATCATCCTTTACATAGAATGCATCGTACGTTCTCTCATGAAGCAACCCATAACCCCGGCAATCTTTGTCATTATGTCCCACAAACTTACAGAATGTGCAATACAAATTCATCGATTTGGTGACCATCTTCTGCATGTATGGACATTCCTCATGGCGGTGCCCATAGACCTGACAAACGCGACACCAAGGCATGCCACCACCACTCAACAGGTTTGGTGCCCCTGAAACCAAATAATTGCGGAAGTCGAGGCAATTGTCCTTAATATGCCCTTCTCCTTGACCTCGCATACACCATACTTCTTCGCGCTTCTCCTTGCCCTTCTTCAGATCTTATAGCTATATGGTTAAGTTATCCAGCTGTGTCTGTATCTGGGACATCCCGGCTGCATTTTCACCAATCGGGGACGCCTCCAACCGCATTGCAATCTCCAGGGCTTCACTGGGCGTTGTAATATTTTGTTGTATCAACGGCAATCGAATGTGCGGGAGCAGTGCCGTGATGAACCATTCTTTATGTTGGACTACACTCATATCAAAACTAACCCTCGCCATCAGCGTCTTAAACAGCTGTTCAAAATCCCACACCGTCTCATTGGAATACTGTTTAATTTCTTTCAATTCTGTAATATATTGTGCTTCAGACTTGGGTTTTCTGAATTTTGCAATCAAACCGTCCATGATATCGTCTAGCGTCTTCTCTGGAGCTCCTGTAGGGACTAGAACAAACTTCATAAACCAATCTAATGCGCAACCTCGCAAAGTTGTCGCTAGCTATCCTTTCTTAACATTATCATCAGTGATCTGCTTCATGGTCCAGACCGCTTCACACAAAAACCAGTACTATTCAGGGTTATCTGTCCCATTTCCGTGGAATAGCGGCAACTTAGCATCCTCGCCCGCCATCCTGGGCTTCCTTCCTGTAGTTGTTGAACTACTAGCGATCAAATGTTGTTGACCTGGTGGAGTCGAAGTTGTGTTTCATACTGGTTGGCAGATAGTGAGCGGAGGTGTGGGTACGCTGCCGCTAGGGTTTGGTCCTGCCTCTATCCTAGGCATAGCCTGGTTATCCTTCTCTGAACTGTGAGGTCGCTTCGTCCCGTGTGGTCTTCCTTCGCGAACTTGCGGTTCGATCGCAACAGGACCTTCTCCTGTCCTCTGCCTCATCTCCTGTCGAAACCTCGCTCCTCCCCTTGTAAGACCACTCTCTTCCTCGACTTCATTCACAGTCTCGTCATGACTTGCACCCATCTACCCCTTATCATTCCATGTACCGATCCCCTGCTGTTGCGATACCTGCAGCCTCCGCCCACTAGGTTGTTTACTGATCTAGATGCATCTTCAATATACCCTTCTCGCAAATAAGCATCTCAATGGACAGTTGGAGCGACAGCAGAAACCTTCCCCGGGATACGTGGAAGAAATATCTTTTCGCTTCACTATAAGACTTTTGCGTATCAACCGTGAATTCAGTGATATATCCTTACAAGATGCTATCAAGCCACACTTCGACAGCCCGCGACGCTTTTTTGTCGACTTCCTACAGTTCTTGGATCAACTTCAGGGTCCAGGTCGTCGGCTCACCACCTTGGTGTTTCTTCTTCTGAAAGGTCAATTTTGCCAACCATTCGAACAAAAGGACAGGGAATTCACAGAAAAACCATTCATGCAGACCGTCGTGAATATATTTTTCCACCCACTGATCTACTGTCAGTCGAGTGTTATGGCTTTCTTCTTCAGCGAATTCCTGCAACTTCTGATCAAACCAACTTTGTATCTCCGGTTGCATCGGATGCCACAGCATATCCTCCTTTCACTCTGCACACGGTCCTGGCAACGGAACCATTTGTTGACTCAAACCTAGTCGACGAGGGTTCCCATCACTGTCAACATCCGATCCACCGCGATCTCCCTGAGCACCGGCCCGGACAGGTTTTACCCCATCCAGCAACACCTGCGGAGCATATGAGGTCTCACCCAATATGTTCAAGGGAGAGTCGATGGAACCATGTTTCCGCTGAATGGAGGATGTTTGCGACAACAATTACTTAAACTTATCACGACATTCGAAAATATATCTATGCATTTAACTTCGGACACATTGTATCCATAGCATCATTCAACAGAAACATTCATTGCAACAAGTATAACAGTAAAGCATTAATTGCACCAAGAAAACATATCATCTTTCATAATTTGCAACATGCATTACCATAAGTGAACAAAAGATGCACAGGGATTTCGCAAAACAGCTCTGTCATGTCTTATTAATTCAGCAAAACCCAGATACAATATCTCAGCAGAACACAGATCTTGCAGATAACTCAGACGCATACCAAGATCAGATCTCATTCACATTCCTCTGTTCATACTTAAGATCGATTGATATCTTAACACATATGACTCTATGACTTTTTATAGGCTTCCTCCTTTACAATACTTGTCCACTTTCTAACAACCTCCTAACCGACACTTTTGAGCAAATGACCCAAAATCTAACTGACGCGGTCCAAATGACCCAAAACTAACTGACATGGTCCAAAATGACCCAAAAACCCACATACCGTGGTACAACTGACTCAAAAATACATAAAATATTCTCCTTTGCGCCCAGGTTTCCGCCTTCCGCAATATCTTCTGACTTGTCGCAAGATCCACGATGCTACCTTACCAAACCGCCTACCAACAGGCATAGAATTCCAACCGTGCAACAAAACTAGGTTCCGGGGAGTCCTATAAGTGTGTCTAGGGAGGTTCCAGCTGGGAACGCTAGCCATAAGTGCCCGATCGACGATTTTGCAAATTTGACCTCAATGTGCAAAAATTGCACACTCCTGTACTGAGCAAAACCCTAGTTTCCAAAATGGACATACAAGATGACACCTAGGCCATAGGACCGGAGGAGAGGGAAACCCCTAGCACTATCCTGATGTCCTAAATCCAACGGAGTCGACGGTTTATCGATCTGAGCCACGGTCATCATTCTATGGCTCGTTCCGTCTCGCATCCAAAAGGCCTTCAGGGACACCTGCTGGATACCTGTCAGGGGCATAGAATTCCAACCGTGCAACAAAACCGGGTTCCGGGGGGTCCTGCAAGTGTGTTTAGGGAGGTTCAAGCTGGGAACACTAGTCATAAGTGCCCGGTCGACGATTTTGCAAATTTGACCCTAATGTACAAAAATTGCACTCTTGTACTGAGCAAAACCCTAGTTTCCAAAATGGACATACAAGATGACACCTGGGCCACGGGACCAGGGGAGAGGGGCACCCCTAGCACTATCCCGACGTCCTGAATCCAACGTAGTCGACAGTTTGTTGATCTGAGCCACGGTCGTCATTCTATGGCTCGTTCTGTCTCGCATCCAAAAGGCCTTCAAGGACACCTGCTGGATACCTACCGGGGGCATAGAACTCCAACCGTGCAACAAAACCGGGTTCCACGGAGTCCTGCAAGTGTGTCTAGGAAGGTTCCGGCTGGGAACGCTAGCCATAAGTGCCTGGTCGACAATTTTGCAAATTTTACCCCAATGCGCAAAAATTGCACACTCCCGTACTGAGCAAAACCCTAGTTTCCAAAATGGACGTACAAGATGACACATGGGCCACAGGACCGGAGGAGAAAGGCACCCTTAGCACTATCCCGACGTCCTGAATCCAACGGAGTCGACAGTTTTTCGATCCAAGCCACGGTCGTCATTCTATGGCTCATTCTGTCTCGCATCCAAAAGGCCTTCAGGGACACCTACTGGATACCTGCCGGGAGCATAGAATTCCAACCGTTCAACAAAACCAGGTTCTGGGGAGTCCTACAAGTGTGTCTAGGGAGTTTCCAGCTGGGAACGCTAGCCATAAGTGCCCAGTCGACGATTTTGCAAATTTGACCCCAATGTGCAAAAATTGCACTCTCGTGTTGAGCAAAACCCTAGTTTCCAAAATGGACGTACAAGATGACGCCTGGGCCACGAGCCTAGAGGAGAGGGGCACCCCTAGCACTATCCCGACGTCCTGAATCCAACGGAGTCAACGGTTTGTCGATCCGAGCCACGGTCGTCATTCTATGGCTCGTTCCGTCTCGCATCCAAAAGGCCTTCAGGGACACCTGCTGGATACCTAATCATGAAGTGTTCATAGAAAAGAAAAAAAGGTTTTTGAAGATTAATGTCAAAGAATATTTGTAGATTGTTTAAGTATTTGACATACTTGCCTAAATTTTGGTTTCCTATTAGGTTCTCAGTTCAAAGTAAGTGGTAGTTAGTTTGCCAGAACTAGCCTTATAACCTTTTTAAGGTGCCCTGAAATGCATCCTTGGAGCACTCTGGAAAAATGATCACAGTTTAGGTTAGGTTTGATGGCTACATCTGCTTTAACTCTAAATAATGTTCCGTACCATGTTTCTGAGCATTTCACATAGGCCATGTGAAATATGATTAGCTAGTTTGACAATAAATTAGGTAATGTGCCAGAATTAGCCTTGCAACCCTTTCAAGGTGTGAAGCAATATATCCTTGGGACTCAGGAGTACCTTGACAAAATGATCACATTTTTTAGATTCACTTTGACAGATACCTCTTTTTAAACGAGTCCCTGACCCTGTCTTAATACTGCCCATGTGAAATATGACTATTCTGTATTGGTAGTTCTACAATAAATTAGAGCCTATTGGAATGTATTCAAGGATGAGTTCCAGTTGGTGCGGTCATTTGGAAAGTCATTTGCAATTTAGTGTACATTCCAATGGAACGCAACTTTTTTCTACCAAAAATGATGGTCCACGCTTCAAGAAAAACACTATTTACATGTGGTTTGAATTTGCAGAATTGTTTTGCGACCTGATTCCAACGCTTCAAGAATGCACTATAGACACCTAGTTTGAATTTGCAGCATCTATTTTTCTACCTGGTACCTTATGAAATACTGTTTTCCTTGCAAATGTTATCTGGTTGTTGAGCTGTGAGGGAAAGTGGTGCAATGTCACTAATGTTTTGAATGTAAGACAATCAACCTTATTTGTATGTACATATTTGTGCTATAGACACAATCAAATAATGTTTAGCTTAGACTATTTCAGGTTGTATTTGATTCTTATGTTTGCATTTTATATTGATACTGAGATTTTAAAGGACATTTCGATCTTCGAAATTTCAATTTCAATTCATAATTACACTGCTAGGTGTTTATATCTTAGAATTTGGGGTGGACTAGCATCTATGCTTTCCTAGATTGCATGAGGATAAGACAAGGGTACTGTTCAGATTGATTTTATGGCAGTCATTCAAAATTCGAAATAAAGAATTATAACAGAAAAAAGAATATCAAAAATCACTGGTAGTTGATGCATGGATAACTGGTAGCTAATACATGGATAACTCTTAATTGATGCATGGATAACTGGTAGCTAATGCATGGATAACTCTTAGCTAATGCATGGATAAGTGGCTTCATGGCAGATAACTTATTATTTATTTGTGACACTTAACTTGGCCTATCTGTGTTCACTAGACACAAGTTAATTAGCTGTGCTAGTACCTCGTCTATTGACATATTTATTTAATGGCTGCAGAAAAGTCCTTTTTATTCTCATTGCTAGTGATGATGGCACAATTTTAGAATTATTCATGTATTTGTGTCTGCAAAATCTGGCATTCTGCTTGCAATTTTTTTTGTTTCTATATTCTATTTGGCCTTAAAGTAGCCACTATCTTCCAACATAAGAAAACTTCAATGAATTTATCCACTTTCTGGAGGAAAACAGAATCAACCTCACCAATGTGCAGGTTAGTGTATATCAGAAAAAGCTCCCTTCTACTCTGTATACCCATTCTATTTCCCTATTTGCTCAGTCTATTAGATCCAATATTTAAGTGGTAGTGTTCAAACTTCATTCACTGTGAATAATAGGATTGAAAAGGAGGCACCAGTTGGCAGTAAGCTTAGTAGTGAACAATAATCACATCCTTGAGTGGATTTCCAGACCATCTGCATAGTATCTGTGAAGGCTAATCAATCCATACTTGCAGTGCGTTCCAAAACCAGACTTTTAAAGCCAATAAGCTAGGGGAAAAGCTGATATCGTACAAAGTACTAGGTAGTTGGTTCCTCCTTGAGAAATGATCTCTATGAACCAATAACCCGGAGACAACCCTTCGAAGGAACACATTAGTATTTCTGGGAACTAATAGATTTTCATGGACATAATTGTGTAAACATATCCAACTCTAAACATCATACCCTCAATTGTCTCAAATAACTCTCTTGTGACTGGATCCCATTTAGGTTCAACTGGGATACGCATATCCCTGAGCAACATGCAGGCAATAAAGCTCATGAATGATGATACTGTTCAATCCTATAAAACATGAGAATAACCCAAGTAAAGTGAACATTTATCCTTGCTGAAGTGGTTTAGATTCTATAACAATAAATTAATTGACTTCATGTATGTTAATGAAGCGAGGCAGAGGAACGAAAGCCTTCTTTTTCCAAACATCCTTGCCTTCTTGAAATTAACAGATCATATGTTGTAGAATTGCCAATGGCAGTTAAACTTTTTACAAATACATCCACCCAGAAAGCAATGAACAGAAGAAATGCCAATGGCAAATAAAAATTCCAAATGCATCCATCATGAAAAGGTTAAAGAATTACAGATTCACAGTAGGTCCCTTCAGCTTGTTGAATCCAGAACAATAACACTAAGTTAGAAACACTATAGCAACAATTGGCTGAGTTTGATGGGATTCATCTGAATTATTAATTAAAATAAATGGCCACATCATTTCATGTGCTTATACTGTACAGTTGCCTTTTTAATTCTCATTGGTTATGATGATGGCACTTTTTTAGCATCGTTCTTGTATTTGTGTCTGGAATATCTGATACTCAACTTGCAATTTTTTTGTTTCTGTAGTCTATTGGCCTTACAGTGGACACTATCTTCTGACTGAAGAAACTTCAATGAATCTATCACTTTTTAAAAGAAAACAAAGTCAACCTCACCGTTGTGCAGGTTGGTGTATTTCAGAAAAAGCTCCCTTATACTCTGTATGCACATTATATTTCCCTATTTGCTCAGTCTATTAGATCCAATATTTTAGTGGTGGTGTTCAAACTTCACTCACTGTAAATGATAGAATTGAAAAGGACGCCCCTGTTGGCAATAAGGTTAGTAATGAACACAAAACACAGTTTTGAGTGGATTTCCAGACCAGCTGCATAGTATTTGTGAAGGCTAATCAATTCATACTTGCAGCGCATTCCAAAACCAGATTTGTAAAGCCAATGAGCTGGGGAAATGCTAAAGTCATACAAAGTACTTAGTGGCTGGTTCCTCCTTCAAAAGTGATCACTATGAACGAATAACCTGGAGACAAACCCTCCGAATTTAGTGTTTCTGGGAACTAATAGATATCATGGACACAATTTTGGAAACATATCCATCTTTAAACATCATACCCTCAATTGTGTCAAACAACTCTCTTGTGACTGTATATCCCGTTTATGTTCAACTGGGATACGCATATCCCTAAGCAACATGCAGGCAATAAAGGTCATGAATGATGATAATGTTATATCCTATAAAACATGAGAATAACCCAACTAAAGTGAACATTTATCCTTGCTGAAATGGTTTGGATTCTATAACAATAAATTAATTGACTTCATGTATGTTAATGAAGCGAGGCAGAGGAACGAAAGCCTTCTTTTCCCAACATCCTCGCCTTCATGAAATTAAAAGATCATATGTTGTAAAATTGCCAATGGCAGTTAATTTTTTTACAAATACATCTACCAAGAAAGCAATGAACAGAAGAATTGCCAATGGCAAATAAAAATTCCAAATGCATTCATCATGAAAAGGTTAAAGAATTATGCCCACAGGTACAGAGTAATTGGTAATGAGTAAATGAGATGAAGTTGTAAGTAGAAAGTCACATGTCCAAATCCCTGTGAGTACTAGCTTTAAAAAAAAGAAGTTATAGAATTAAAGATTCACGGTAGGTCCCCTTCATCTTGTTGAATCTAGAACAATAACAATAAGATAGAAACACTATAGCAATAATTGGCTGAGTTTGACGGGATTCATTTGAATTATTAATAAATAAAAAAATGGCCAAATCATTTCATGTGCTTAAACTGTACAATTGCATTTTTTTCTTTCATTGCTTGTGATGATGGCACATTTTTAGCATCGGTCTTGTATTTGTGTTTGCAGTATCTGACACTCGACTTGCATTTTTTTTTTTATGTAGTCTATTTGGCCTTACAGTGGACACTATCTTCCGACTGAAGAAAACTTCAATGAATCTATCAAATTTTTAAAATAAAGCAAAATCAACCTCAGCGATATGTAGGTTGGTGTATATCACAAAAAGCTCCCTTGTACTCTGTATACACATTCTATTTTCCTATTTTCTCAGTCTATTGGATCCAATATTTTAGTGGTGGTGTTCAAACTTCAATCAATGTAAATACTAGAATTGAAAAGGATGCCCCAGTTGGCAGTAAGGTTAGTAATGAACAATAATCACAATCTTGAGTGGATTTCCAGACCATCTGTATAGTATTTGTGAAGGCTAACCAATCCATACTTGCATTGCATTCCAAAACCAGAATTTTAAAGCCAATAAGCTAGGGGAAAAGCTGAAGTCATACAAAGTACTGGGTAGCTGCTTCCTCCTTGAGAAGTGATCTTTATGAACCAAAAACCAGGAGACAAACCCTTGGAAGGCACACATTAGTATTTCTGGGAACTAATGGATTTTATGGACAAAATTTTGTTAACATATCTATCTTTAAACATCATACCCTCAACTGTCTCAAACAACTCTCTTGTGACTGGACCCCGTTTACGTTCAAGTGGGATACGCATATCCCTGAGCAACATGCAGGCAATAAGGCTCATGAATGATGATACTGTTCAATTCTATAAAATATGAGAATAACCCAACTAAAGTGAGCATTTATCCTTTGCTGAAATGGTTTAGATTCTATAACAGTAAATTAATTGACTTAATGTATGTAAAAGAGGCGAGGAAGAGGAACGAAAGCCTTCTTTTCTCAATATCCTTTCCTTCCTAAAATTAACAGATCATATGTTGTAGAATTGCCAATGGCAGTTGAATTTTTTACAAATACATCCATCAAGAAAGCAATGAACAGAAGAATTGCCAATGGCGATTAAAAATTCTAAATGCATTCATCATGAAAAGGTTAAAGAATTAAAGATTCGCAGTAGGTCCCCTTCACCTTGTTGAATCCAGAACAATAACAATAAGATTATAAGATAGAAACACTATAGCAACAATTGGTTGAGTAATTATATGAATAATTAATTTTAAAAAAATGGCCACATCATTTCATGTGCTTATATTGTACAGTTGCCTTTTTTATTCTCATTGCTTGTGATGATGGCACATTTTCAGCATCATTCTTGTATTTGTGTCTGCAGTATCTGACACTCAACTTGCAATATTTTGTTTTTGTAGTCTATTTTTCCTTATAGTGGACATTATCTTCCGACAGAAGAAAACTTCAATGAAGGCCTTCTTTTTCCCATGTTAATGAAGCGACGCAGAGGAACGAAGGCCTTCTTTTTCCCAAAATCCTTGCCATCGTGAAATTAACAGATCATATGTTGTAGAATTGCAAATAGCAGTTAAAATTTTTACAAATACATCCACCAAGAAAGCAATGAACAGAAGAATTGCCAATGGCAAATAAAAATTCCAAATGCATTCATCATGAAAAGGTTAGAGAATTGAGGACGCACAGTAGGTTCCCTTTAGCTTGTTGAATGCAGAACAATAACAATAAGATAGAAACACTATGGCAACAATTGGCTAAGTTTGAGGGGATTCATATGAATTATTAATTCAAAAATAATTGCCACATTATTTCATGAGCTTATATTGTACAGTTGCCTTTTTAATTCCCATTGCTTGTGACAATGGCACATTTTCAGCATCGTTCTTGTATTTGTGTCTGCAGCATCTGACACTCAACTTGCAATTATTTTGTTTTCGTCTATTTGGCCTTACAGTGGACACTATCTTCCAACGGAAGAAAACTTAAATGAATCTGTCAACTTAAAAAAAAAAAACAGAGTCAACCTCACCAGTGTGCAGGTTGGTGTATATCAAAAAAGGCTCTCTTTTACTTTGTATACAAATTCTATTTCCCTATTATCCAATATTTTAGTGGCAGTGTTTTAACATCATTCACAGTAAATAATAGGATTGAAAAGGATGCCCCAATTGGCGGAAAAGTTAGTAATGAATAGTAATCACAATTTTGAGTGGATTTCCAAACCATCTGCATAGTATTTGTGAAGGCTAATCAATCCATACTTGCAGTGCATTCCAAAACCATATTTTTCAAGCCAATGAGGTAGGGGAAAAGCTGAGGTCATACAAAGTACTTGGTAGCTGGTTCCTCCTTGATAAGTGATCTCTATGAACCAATAACCTGGAGACAAACCCTTTAAAGGCACACATTAGTATTCCTGGGAACTAATAGATTGCCTGGACACAATTTTGTAAACATATCCATCTTTAAAGTTTTAAACATCATACCCTCAATTGTCTCAAACAACTCTCTTGTGATTGGATCCCGTTTACGCTCAACTGGGATACGCATGTCCCTGAGGAACATGCAGGCAATAAAGCTCATGAATGATGATACCGTTCAATCCTATAAAACATGAGAATAACCCAACTAAAGTGAACATTTATCCTTGCTAAAATGGTATAAATGTATTGACTTCATATATGTTAATCAAGCGAGGCAGAGGAACGAAAGCCTTCTTTTTCCAAACATCCTTGCATTCCTGAAATTAAAAGATCGTATGTTGTAAAATTGACATTGGTAGTTAAATTTTTTACAACTACATCCACCAACAAAGCAACGAACAGAAGAATTGTCAATGGAAAATAAAAATGCCCAGATTCTAGACCACAACTCGAACCACGGCTTTCAAAGTCAATTACCCTGATAATACAAAGCTTACACTGCTTTAAAACCTTAAACAAACCCATCTCGCCAAAACCACCCATTTTTGAACCCTTGACATCTCAATTTCACAAAAATCAACAAAGTCACATGATTGTTAACCCTAAATATCACTAATTCAAATCCTAAATTTTTTAATTTCAAAAATATCATTTAAATCCAGTTCTACCAAACCCTGAACATCTCAAATGCGAACACTAAATCATGAGATTGACCAAAAGAACTTAAAAAAAAGATACAAAAGGGTATGAAAAATTATGTCCATCGGATTTGTTGTTGTTATTGATCCCTACCAGTGCTATGGTGTCATTGAGACGTCATATATTTACTATTCTATATCTAAAACAAGTCACTGGGACAGATCAGTTGCATTATACCTTATTCTGGAGGGAACATGCCAGACAGATTGAACCAAGACATTTACCTACATGGTAAGGTATTGGTTGTTCGCTACATAACCACATACCGATTGTACCCAGGGAATCAAGCTATAGGAAAAAAGACCGCGATATGTTGATAATAGCAGGCACGCGGGGACATAGCACCTATTGGCGATCAGCACGCAAATAATTCCTTAATTCCTGTAGTATATATATTCCAGTATATTTGATCAAAGGTAAAGCGTTACGTAGTCTATAGTGCTAGCAGTAGGAAGCATAGTAGTGCAATGAAGATCGGAAGTCTGAGTTAAGAAGGTTAGTTGAAGTGGTGGGTCTATGTCAGTAACATGGGTAGTTCAGGCTAAAAGCATTGAAGCAATTGGGTTACTTGCTCTGAATAAATCCCCTGGACTAGATGGCTTCATTGTACATTTGTATAGATTAAATGATCTCTTAGGAAAGATGTTAATTTTACTTTTTTAAAGGTTAATGTTTAGGAGAAATGTAATTGTTCAACGTGGCGGAACTTTAACAAAATAATAAATATTAAGTGAACAAAATTTTTACGATGTCCTCTTAGCCTAAACTTCAAAACCAACGATATAGATATTCCTTTTAATTAAACTGAAGGAGTCTAGGATTTGTGTGTCATCCAAAGAAGTTTTTCTCTATCGAGTATGAAGTTTTCATTGTTTATTGTTTTCATTGTTCTCACTATGAGCCTCACTCTATAACTTCCAGTTTGTGCGCTAAGAGGGATTCAATCTTTGGAGGTGCAAACCTTTCCTCAAGTTTGTGCACTCTAAAAATGGTTTACACCTCAAGGAATTTGATCCCTCTCGATGCATGATAGATATGAAGTTGAGATAAATATATGCTAATTAAATTTTAATAACAATTAAAGTTTTTACAACAAAAAAGTTGTAGATGAAGTAATCTAGCATGCACATCACCACGTTATGACAAGGCCAATGAGGAAGTTGTAGCTATAATATCCACTTGTTAATAACAAGTTCTGATCTTTTGAATCAAGTGCCTCTATGATTGATTGATTAAACAAAGATTATTT
Source organism: Larix kaempferi (assembly GCA_027924585.1). Taxonomy (NCBI): domain Eukaryota; kingdom Viridiplantae; phylum Streptophyta; class Pinopsida; order Pinales; family Pinaceae; genus Larix; species Larix kaempferi. The sequence continues at coordinate 6,097,018 of BSBM01000621.1, read as the reverse complement.
TTGCCAAATGAGGAAGTTATAGCTATAACATCCACTTGTTAATAACAAGTTCTGATCTTTTGAATCAAGTGCCTCTATGATTGATTGATTAAACAAAGATTATTTTTGTCAGTTGTTTTGGGCAGATTGGAAAATACATTCTCAAAGACATGGAGCGAGATTCAATGTAGGCACTCAAGGGATTATACCTAATACTTTATACTTGTTTATTGCAGCTCTCAACTTCGAGCTAACTCATAAGTTCCTTAGAACCCAACCTAATTAGAGAGAGTGCTTCTTTTGAAGAACTTGGTCTTGAATTTTAATCTCATTATAATTGTCCAAGTAAGTTGGAAAATGGAAGAAACTGGTTTTACGAACATTTATACAAAACGTTTTGTATGGTTGTTCATTTTGGAGTTTTTGGCCTCTCATAAAAATTAGAATTTAAAAAGGATTGTTATGAGAGGGACTAGGAGTTAAACAATATAAACTAATTACTTTATGATATTACAAGAAAATTGTATCCTATTATTTACAATGTTACCAAATTATCGGAGACATGCATGTTGCCATTTTAAAGAGAAAATAATGATTCTGGGATGGATTAAAAATTGAGGAATTGAAAAAGTGATTGCATGATGAATTAAAATTAAGGTATTGAAAAATAATTTTTTATGTGATAAATCATTAGTCATTTATTAGAGGAAATCTGAGGTCTAAAATGAGCCTTAAAAGAAAACTAGCCATTATATAAGAAAACAAGTCAACAATAATTGCTTCATGAGTTGGAATTCAAGAACCAATAGAATTTCAATAAAATGAGTCAACCATAATGGTTGACTTGAGATATTTGTTATAAAAAAACTACATTTTTTGTTCGTATTTTCAACATATCTCCCTGTGTGTTTACTCAAATTTCGAACGGGAGCACTTGTTGACTCGAAATTTTTAATGTGTATAGAGATCTCACTAAAGCTCCATTTTTAATATATTTAAACATACTAGGCATCATATTATGCTCAAGGATTTAAAATTACATAGTGCACATAAACCAAATCATACAAGAATAAGGATTAATAATACTCGTATCTACCCAATCCCTTGATGTACAACCAAGGTTCCAATTGATTCTTTGGAAACCCTTTTAGTGTTCTAAGTTAGCCCATACGAAAACATCTAAGATATTTCTCCAGCCTTCTATAAGCATTGAGAAATGGATTTCGTCAGGATGACTAATAAACATGCATAGTGTCACTACTAACACTAATAACCTTCAACAAAAATAAAAAGCTCTGCAATAATCCCAAGGTTGCCCGATCTGAAAATGGCACCCCAATAACCAGATCGCTTTTTCGATAGAATGCTAGCTATTGATTGCTTATGCTCGACCCAGCTGCAAGTAAATGGAAGTGGCCTCCACAGGGGGTCGCCCCCTTCGAGAACGAAGATGGGTTGGATTTCCAGACTTTGATCTCTTTTCTTATCTCGATGAAGAAACCCCATCCTACAAAGTTTGTAAAGAAATTAGATGATATTCCTGAGGTGGAGCTCCCAAACTCCTCTTCAAGATCAATAGCACTTGCACTCACAATTCGAGGATTGATCGGACAATTTACAAGCATTTGGCCGTCACCAAGGAACATGGAAAAATGGATCCAAAAATACTGGGTTGTTCTAATTCAAGGAAAGCTTTCACATTTCTTTTTGTGGAAGAGGATTTTATGCCTTCCTCTTTGAGCTGCAAACTTATAAAGATTTAATCTTTAGGAATGGACCATATTTTTATGAAAACCAAGGAATGTATTTAAATGGATGGACACCATATTTTGATATGGAATTGGACGTGCCTTCATCCATTCTGGTATGGGCCAGGCTTCAACAATTCCCTCTACACTACTATGGAGATTAACCTTTGAGACAAATCAGGAATAAGCTTGGCATTGACAAATCAGAGCCTAAAGAAGGACTGTCCGCATGCACCACGATATGTGTAGAAGTAGATCTAGAGAAGGGGCTACCGGAAGCAATCCTTCTTTCATTGCATAACTGGAAGCACCTTCAAAAGCTGAATTATGAACAACTTCCTTTCAAATGCAAAACATGTCATGAATATGAACATTTTGCAAAAACTGCATGCAAAATCAAAACCCTCCAATGGTAGCAATTGATAAAGAATAACCCTGGAAAAGAGTGAAGAATAAAGAAAATTCTTGGAAGCAAGTTGCAGCCTTCAGGATTCCCTCATCCTCACTTCATCCGACTCGGGACTCTTCCCATCCTCCCCTTAATCGTCCCCCTATGCATTTGATCCAATCCCTTCCTAATCTCCCCCATGCCCTTCTTCCTATGCAGTTGTAGTGCAAGGTTATCTACCCTAGTCTCACTCTTTTTAGTCCCAATAAATTCACAATGCTCCATCAAGAAGTCAACCCCATCGAGGAAATCATGGTCAATCATGAGAAGGACCTTCCCCTTTCTCCCGCATTCCACTGATCCCTCCTTTCACTTATTCCCTAAATGATGACATGTAGGAAACAACAGACCCTCTGTCAAAGAACCCCCCTTATCCCATTAGAATTCTCACAAGATAAAAATCCAACAACACTCTAAACCAGAGGAGAGTGAAGAAATCACTAAAGAAGAACAAGCGTAGAAGAAAGTAGGCGGAAAGATATCCAAGGAAAAATGAGAAGAGGAGGCAAATAAAGAAAAAGGTTTGGGAATCCAGGCCACTATATAGAAATTTTTTTGAAGTAGCAATACAGTCTGAAGCCAAGGAAATAAGATCCTTTAGCATGGGGGAGGCAACAAATATTGACAGCCAAATGATAAAGATCATCTCCTAGAATTGTCGAGGGATGGGTGATCTAATTAAAGAAACAACCCTAATAAATCTAATAAGAAAAGAGAAATCAACTCTCATTCTGCTCTAGGAGACCAAATTAGAGTTAGAAGATATGATGAATCTAGCGAAAAAGAATTGGAAAATGTGTGAATGCAAAGCAGATAGCTCAAGGGGAGCTTAAGGTGGTATATGCACTATGTGGGATCCCCAGATACTTGCTCTCAACAATCATCTCCAAACTCGGCACTAGCTACTGACATCGTTATTCAACCCAAGTTCAGGTAAAAATATCAACATTCTCAATATGTATATGCCCATGCATTATCAAGAAAAAACCCATTGTGGGAAATCTCTACAAAATCTTCATAACGCTAACTGGACAAAGAACAATATTGTGGCTAGAGATTTCAACACAATCCTCAATAACAAAGAGAAACAAGGAGGGAGTATAATAAGAGATTGTAACATCCCCCTCACCCAATCCGACCATCGGGAGGGGATGCTGGGCAAACATGGGGTCTTAGATTTCGCCCCAAGTCTATAATACGATTTTTCAACAAATAAAAATATGTGCATAACATAAATAAACATCGACAATGGAATTCAAATCTATCCACACACATCTAATATGCAAATACAAGCATAAACATTACAGGCATCAAATAAAACATTTCAGATTCAAATACATGAGAGTACTTATCTTTAATAAATGCAGATCCAAGCAATTGGCTGTGTAAGAGCACTTTTCCACCCAACCATAGGCACTCTATCCAGCATATACTCTTTCTGTTGTTGAGAGGCCACCCCCAAGATGGGCTATGAGGCCACCAGGGTGAAGGAAACACCGACAAGCTTCTATCTCTCATCCCACAACCCATTCCTCTTTCTGTGCTTAGCCAAATGCTCATACAAAGCTCTACAAGGACCTCACTCAGCCCTCACAGCCTTGGTTTCCACAATACCTGCCCCACACAACACCCTTCTAGCTCAGTCATCTCCTTCACCGATCCACGGTTCTCTTGGGAAATCCATTTTGTTGGGTGCTTCCAGTGTGTGGCATAGAAGAAGTCCAACCTGGTATTGGCTGCTATAGAACCTCCTGCAGCCTCAATCTATGGCTTCTGAAGCACCTACGAGTAGCAGAACTCAAGGGTAAGGGTTCCTAGCTTTCCCAACCTCTTCGCTCACCTACAGCCAACAATACCCACTTCCCAATCTGCAACATGGTCTCCAAATTCAATTTTTTGGGTTCAAAACAACATGGTAAGTTCATGGACAACAAGGGAGGGCTTTGCATCCTCCAAATCTGCGTGAAAGAATGAGACAAATGAGGGTTGACTCCAAGGGATATGGAAAAATGTTGAAAAGACAACTGACATAACTTCTGCCAGTAGAGAAAGGACACCTCGCATCTGTAGATTGACTTCTATCATGACAGAACTGCCACAAAAGTGCAGCCAATCCCATGCTTCAATAACTACATGAGGTGACTTTTCCCACCAACCACACACATGCACTAATGATTGGAAAAATGGTCAAAAAAGGATATATTTGGTTTATTCTCATCACATGACAGAATTTTGGGTGATTTCTAAGGTTGACACTTGGAAGCAAGGATTCAGTCACCCATGGACCCCCTTTCCTCTTCCCCTCTGGTGGGATCATAGCCCCTTTGGTGCTCTTTACACAACCAGTCTTGGACCATTTTATTATTTATACACATAATATTTACATATATTATAAATTAGCATAAATGTCAAATAAACAGTCCAAACAACATATAAACATCATACATGCCTAGACATTCACTAGTTGGGCCTTGGCCTTGAGCTCCGCACTAGGAATTCACACTAGCATATTTACAACATTTACATAATTTTGGATAAATACATTCCAAGTCAAAACTAGGGGTATTACAAAGATCCCTTTCAAGAATATATGGAAGACCTCATGGCAGAGTGGGATCTAATAGATCTCAAGTATGTAAATGGATGCTTCACTTGGTCAAATTGCAAATGGTCCCAGGCCACATAGTTGTTCATCTAGATTGCTTCCTCCTTTATAGTGATCTTTTGTTCGGCAATCTTACCCTAACCTCTCACATCATCCCCTCCTCGGTCTCAGACCACAAGCCCATTGATCTCATCTTCCAAGATCAACTTGACCTTGGATCGATCCCCTTCTTATTCAACCCCCTATGGCTCCAATACTCCCACACCTTTGATATCATCTCCTCCTATTGGGCCTACCCAGTCGTTGGTTCCGCCTCCTTCATTTGGGAACAAAAGCTCAAATGGACCAAACTAGCTCTCAAGGACTGGAAAAAAAGGTCTTACATTAATCCATCGGAAAAAAGAGAGCTACTCATAGACCACCTTGAGTTTATAGAGACGGAAATGGAAACTACATAGATCACTACTCAAATCAGATAGAGGAAAAATAGATTGTATACTATATCTACAAAGCTCAGAGAGAGGAAGAAGATGAATGGAGGCTAAATTCCAAGAGCCTATGGCTCAAAGCATGGGATAAAAATACTTCTTTCTTCCATCACCAAGCAAAAATCAGAGAGCAAAGAAATAAAGTCAAATAAATCAGATCTAGGGATGGTTCCCTCATCACATGGTTTGTAGATATAAAGGAGGTGGACAAAAATAATTTTCATCACTTGTACATCGAAGAAAGACCGAGAATGACAAACTCCAATTGCTCTCTCCTAGAGAACATCCCTCCTGTGATAACAGAAGCTAAAAACTCAGATCTAAATCAAAGAATAGAAGAGGCTAAAAGCATTGAAGCAATTGGGTCACTTGCTCTAAATAAATCCCCTGGACTAGATGGCTTCATTGTACATTTGTATAGAGCTTGTTGGGATATAGTGAAGGAAGATCTCAAAAAAATATATGCATACATTCAGAGGAAGCAAAAGGTAGGAGGAGGAACAATCTCTTCATTTCTTTCTCTCATCTCTAAAGAGGAAAAAACCAACATCATTTTTAAGATTCCACCCTACATCTTTGTGCAATTCCTCTTATAAAAGATTTACCACGATAATAGCAAACATATTGAAAAATATATTGCCATCACTAATTGTTGAGAACTGGGGTGGATTCATGTAGAATAGGAAAATTATAGATAATATAATAATGGTGCAAGAAGCGGTCCACTCCAGTGAAGAGCGCAAGGAACGAGGTATGCTTATCAAAATCGATATGGAAAATTCCTTTGATAGAGTAAGACTATCCTTTCTTTTTAAAGTTATGAGCAAATTTGGTTTTGAAAAATTTCAGTAACACCATCAAGGCTTCTGTCAATGGACCATAGATTTCCCCACTGGTCAATAGTAGGCCCACCAATTTCTTCAAAAACAATAGAGGTCTTGACAGGGCTTCCCAATGTCCCCCTCCCTATACATTATTATGGAAGAGGCTATGAGCAGAAAGCTAGAAATTGAAAGAGAAAATGGGAATCTCCTAGGAATATTTATCACCAGAGGCATTAATGCCCTAAACCATTCATAATTTTTTGATGAAACGCTCTTCCTTGGAGGATCATCTGCAGTAATTGTCATTAGATTCAAAGCAGTCTTGGATTCTTTTTTGGACGCATATGGAGGAGCCATCAATGATGGTATAAGCAAAATTTATGGGTGGAATGTCAAAACAACATTCCTCGAGGATATGGCCAAAATTTTGAGATTTCCCCATACTAACACTTGAAAGAACTTCAATTACCTAGGTATGCCCATTTCTCTCTCATCCCCCAGCATGGAAATATGGAATGATGTCGAAAGGAAGATTAAAGGTAGTTTTGAAAAATTGGGTGCAAACTAGCTAAATCTGGTTGGGTGCATCATCCTCATCAAGTCAATTCTCTAGGCACTTCCTATATATAAATGCGCATCTCTCTCGACCCCTAAAAGAGTGATGGCACGAATCACCATGGAAATACGACAATTTATTTGCAATGGAGGAAAGTGTAATTCAAAAAGGATCCATCTTGTCAAATGGAACACTATTTTGGCTCCGAAAAACATGGGGGATTGGGGATAAAAGATCCATCTACCATGAACCAATCCTTAGGCGCTAAAATAATATGGAGAATGATCACAAGTAAGTTGGAATGGTGGAATACTTGTATCCATAAAAATATTTCATAGGTAGGAAGCGTTGTTATGATAGACCTTTCTCGGAGAAGAAAGGCTCCCCGATGTAGAGGTTTCTCAAATCGATTGCTCTAATGATTCAGTCCAATCTAACTTGGTACCCAAGAAATGGGAAAATCATCAAATATGGAATTATAGTATAATGGTAAATCCCCCCATGAAGGATTTTCAAAATCTCAGTCCCTTAAAGAAGTGGATGGAAGAGCAAGGAATCAAGAGACTAGTTGATATCTTCAATTGGAACAAGGACAACGATAGATGGAAAGAATGGAAAATTTTCAACATGCCCACAAGCTTACTTCCCCTCCTAGACGTGCTTCACATTGTGCTGGTAGGGTGTGCCCCCATCAACAACAACACTGATTATCATGGTTGGGGAAAGCAGGGATATACATTCAAAGAAGGATATAGGATGAAACTTCAAAACCTTCATCTCCCTCTGGTCTCAGGGATGTGGAAGCACATATTGTACATAGACGGCCTCCCCAGAGTCAACATGTTTTGTTGGTTGCTTCCTCATAATAGAATTTTAACTACAAACAATCTAAAAAAGAGAGGAATCTAGGGTCCATAATGGCGTGTGTTATGCAATGCTACTGAAGAAATAGGTCAACACTTATTCATAGAGTGCCCTTATACCATCAAAGTATGGCAGGCCTCCTTCTTGGAAATACTGGACCAATGGACAATGCCAACAAATTGTAAGGAGATGTTCACCTCATGGCATGTAAACACTGTAGGGGGGATCTCCAAAACAAACCTCTCCTTAAAAGGGTGGAACGCAAGCACCAAGTATTTGTGTTGGAAGGTTTGGCTGGAAAGGAACATAACTATATTCCAAGGACAAAGTTAACCCCAACGAAGAACATCCATAAAATCCCATGGAATGTTGAAAGACTGCATTATGAGCAAAAGAGAAGGATTGGACCAAGGATTTATTGAATATTCCACCAGTACAAAAGAGAGGTTCAAATTTCCAATTACGTAAAAAATGGAAATTAAAATGTACAACTGAAGAATTTCATAATTGGAAAAAATTCCAAAGAACAAATATATTATTCTTTGATGGAGCCTCGTGTTAAATTTTGATCATTAATTCAATATACTCTAGGATCTTTACTGAGAGAATAACATGTATAGCATATCAATCATATCAAGCATGTCAATCATGTCAATCACAACAAGAGGCAAACATAAGAGACAATAGACACACGGAGTTTCTGTGGGGAAAACCCTAAGGTGAAAAACCCCACAACTTCTTCAGAGATAGATAGAGCAATAATACAACCAAAGTACAACCCAAGTACAAGAGATAGTCTTCTCCTAGCAGATGATCCTCCTCCTCACATGTGCGCCACTTTCCGAGTGATGTAGAAGTGAGTAATGAGATGTCCAAATAGAGATCTCCCGATCTCTATTTATACTTGTCCCGTCCTGCCCAATAAACTTATGGGGCCGACTTGTCTAGCTTAGCCTAATAACCCATGGTTAACTTAATCAGGGCCGACCCCACACATGGTGGTCTAATAACCCATCGACAAGTTACGACACTTGTCAATACAAATGACGACACTTCCTTATAGAGGAATAACACATCTCTATAGGAGTACAATACACATAGATGAAATACATAGGTGAAATACATTCCGAAGTTACATATACATCAACACTCCCTCTTAACTAGGAAGGTATTTCTCGACACATATCTGCTAGTACAAGTCTTCTTCTCTGCATCATCATCAACGAATCATCGTCATCGTCACTATTGCTGCTATCTCAATCAATCTCCGATCTACTCGTCATAGGAAGTTCTACGCAGCCAGTCCCTTTTCATACTTGATGTAGGCCCACCACCTACAGGTCTTCATCATCACTAGTCATACTATGGAATCCTCAGGACTTATTACGTGCATCAGAAAACCTCGCAAGAGCATCCCAGGCTGTTACGGGCACACAGCTCCGACCTATAGGATCTCCCAGGGATAGATTACATGTGACCCCACCACAAAACCTCGCAAGAGCATCCCAAGATGTTATGATCACACAACTCCGACCTATAGGATCTCCCAAGGCGCTATTATATGTGGTCATGGAAAAACCTCGCAAGAGCATCCCAAGATGTTATGGGCACACAGCTCCGACCTATAGGATCTCCCAGGGCGCTATTATATGCCATAGGACAAAACCTCGAAAGAGCATCCCAGGCTGTTACGGGAACATAGCTCCAACCTATAGGATCTCCCAGGGCGCTATTATATGTCCTCTCAGAGCAATGCCTCGAAAGAGCATCCCAGGCTGTTACGGGCACACAGCTCCGACCTATAGGATCTCCCAGGTCAACTTACATGCTCATCTGCACAACCTGTTCCACGGCCACATAGTATCATCCTGATACTCACCATACATCATCCTGATGTACACATGATCACCCTGATCATCATCACTGCATCGTCCTGATGCATGTCATCTGGAGCAACATCCTGAAGCTCATCATCTATGATCATCGTGACCATACAATGCATCCATATGATGCATACACAGTATCTTCCTGATACATATCATCATACATGATCTACCTAACCATACAATGTATCCACCTGATACACATGATCCACATGATCATACCTAATACATATCAACATACATGATCTACCTGATCATACAATGTATCCTCCTGATACATCTACAGATACATACTCAGGATCCAACTAATCATATCCAACATCCAACATGATGCATACATACATACATATAAATGATCCAACTGATCATATCCAACATCCAACATGATGCATACATACATACATATAAATGATCCAACTGATCATATCCAACATCCAACATGATGCATACATATATACATATAAATGATCCAACTAATCATACAGAGCGGAAACTAGAACATCATCCTGATGCTCATCATCCAGTGCTTATATCCACAGCCATGGGAAGGATCCTCCTATCACCATGCTTGGAATGGCTCCAGCAAATGTGTCCATCACTTCTTCCTCGAAGTGTCGTCAATATGAAGAACACCAAGCCTCTCTCTGAAGTACTCGAACTTCACTCTGGATAGTGGTTTCGTCAGCACATCCGCAACCTACTCATCCATCACAACATACAGGAGCTTCACTGCTCCTCTCTGCACCATATCCCTGATATAGTGATATTTGATCTCTATGTGCTTCGACCTGTCATGGAACATTGGGTTCTCATACAACTTTACACAACTCTAGTTGTCACAAAAGATACCAGTAGCCTCTAGCAAGAGATCAAATAACTCAGACAGTAGCTTCCGGAGCCATACTGCCTCACAATTAGCCGAACATGCTACAACATACTTAGCCTCGGCTGTACTCAGTGCTACGCAGGATTGCTTCCTGCTAAACCAAGAGATCACACCTAATCCCATACTGAAGCAACACCCAGATGTGCACTTCCTATCTGCAGCACTGCCCGCCTAGTCCGAAACATCATAACCTTCCAAGTTAAACTTTTGATTCGCATCATACTTGAGCCCATAATTAATTGTACCCTTCAGGTACCTCAGAATATGCTTTACAGCAACCAGGTGAACACCTCTGGGATCCGTCAGGAACTAGCTCAATGTGTTCACCGCAAAGCAAATATCTGGTCTCGTGTTCATCGAGTACATCAAGGACCCAATCATCTGACGATACACTGTGACATCAACCGAATCAGATGAGGCATCACACAGAAGCTTCAGGTTCAATGCCATAGGTGTGGCCATGGCCTTGTAGTCCATCATCCCGAACCTCTTTAGGATCTCTACTGCATACTTCCCTTGTCCAAGGAAGATTCCATCTGTACTCTGCCACACCTCCATGCCTAGAAAATAGTGCATCATCCCCAAGTCCTTCATCTCGAACTCGGCTGCAAGCTTCCTCTTGGTATTGGCAATCAAACTATCATTACCTGTTACAAACAGATCATCTACATACAACAGTAGTATCACAGGATTGCCTTCCTCAACCTTGTAGTAAAGGTTGGAATCCTCTTTACTCTTGGTAAAGCCCAAACTGGATAGAAAGCTGTCTATCCTACCATACCAAGTCCTAGGAGCTTGCTTCAAGCCATACAAGGCTTTCTTCAGCTTGCACACATATGACTTCCTGTCATGTGTCTCAAAACCAAGTGGCTGCTCCACATATACTTCCTCCTCGACTACACCATTCAAGAAAGCAGTCTTGACATCCATCTGGTGTATCTTCCATTTCATCATTGCAGCCAGAGCAAGTACTGATCTAATGGAAGTGTATCTGGCTAAAGGAGCAAAAGTTTCTTCATAGTCAATTTCTTCTTTTTGGGAGAAGCCACGAGCTACAAATCTCGCTTTGTAAATCTCTATGGTGCCATCTGCAGCATGCTTGATCTTCTAGATCCATTTGGAAGTCACAACAGACTTCCCATCAGATCTTGGGACCACATCCCAAACATCATTCTTCATGATCGACTGATATTCCTTAACCATGGCATCCTTCCATTCTTTCTTTTCCGTTGCCTCTTCATAACTGGAAGGTTCTTTGTTCATAATATCACAGAGTAAAGCAACATAGCTGGTATGTGATCTAGTTCTCTTCTTTGCTCTATGTTCTTCTGGAATGCCATATCTTTCTGCATATTGAATGAGCTCTCTAGCCCATGCAGGTTTCCTCTTGTGAGAGTCCTTCTCACGAGGTGGATCGACAGGTTCTTACGGATCTTCAATTTCACTATCAGCATCTGGAATTGCTTCAGTCATGGTAGTGTCTTGAAATCTAGTTTCCTTTGGTTCTTCATGATCTTCAACAGGTGTCTTCCTTGATTTGATGAATGCTGAGTTTTCATCAAATGTCACATCCCTGCTGACATCAATCTTCTTGAACCCTAGAAAGTATATTATGTAAGCCTTTGAGCTTTCACTGTAACCCACAAAGATACCCTTCTTTCCTGAAGGATCTAGCTTGGTCCTCTTTTCCTTTGGGACATGAGCGTATACTGGACAACCAAATATTCTGAGATGGCTGACTTCACGTTTCTTACCAAAGAAAACCTCTTCTGGTGTCTTGTTGTCCAATATCTTGTGTGGTGTTCTGTTTTGCACATATACAACTGTCCTGGCTGCTTCTACCCATAGATGCATAGGCAGATCCTGGTCATGCAACATTGCCCGTGCTGCTTCCATGATTGTTCTATTCTTCCTTTCTGCAACTCCATTCTGTTGTGGATTGTAAGGAGCAGTCAAATCCCTCTTAATCCCTGAATCACTGCATAACTTCTTGAAATCTCTTGAAGTGAATTTTCTGCCATTGTTGGATCTGAAGGTCTTGATCTTCTTATCAGTTTGATTTTCCATCAAGGCTTTGAATTCCTTGAACTTATCAAACACTTCATCCTTGTTCTTCAAGAAGTAAACCCAAGTCTTCCTAGAGAAGTCATCAATGAAAGAGACATAGTAAGCATACCCACTCAAAGAACTGGATGACATCAGACCGCATACATCAGAGTGGATGATTTCCAAGATTCCTTTTGCCTTGCTTTCACTGCTTGGAAATACTTTCTTTATGTTCTTTCCTTTTGCACATCCTTTGCAAACACCTTCATGCTTTGTCTTGATTTCAGGAAGACCCTCTACAGCTTTGCTTGCAATTGGTAGTGCTCTATACTGCACATGAGCAAGCCTTCTATGCCAAAGTTCACTTGGCTCCATGGATTCATGTACCATGGCATGTTCAGGTTGTCCCTTTAATATATACAATCCTCCCTCTTGCTCTCCAATCACCACTGCATCATCTATAGTTTTACCTTTTGGCCACATTAGGACTTGGCCATCTACAAATGCAACCCACATGCCTTTTGCATCCAATGCAGATATGGAGAGTAAGTTTTTCTTGAGCCCAGGTACATACAAAACATATTTCATCTTCAAAGACTTCCCAGAGTCTAGGTTGTAGGAGGCTTCACCACTTCCCTTGATAGGGTATTGATAGTCATCCCCAAGTTTCACCTTATGGGGTGACTCATGTTCAGATAGATTTACAAAAGATTCTTTAAACCCAATCATGTGTTTGGAAGCCCCACTATCAATAAGCCAATCATTACAACCATGAGAGATAGTACCTGTGAGAGCAGAGATTAGAACATATTCATCTTCGCTTAATGAGTCATCACTTTCTACTCTAGCCTTCTTCCTGGGGGATTCATCATCCTCGACAGCATGAGCATGATATTTCCTTTTGTTATTCTTCTTCTTCTTGTTCAAGTTGTTGTTGTTGTTGTCCCTTTTGTTCTTGGGACAATCTGCAGCAAAGTGACCCTTCTCATTACATGTGAAGCATCTTAGATCCTTTTTATTCTTTTGATGAGAGGATCTCTTGTGCTGAGAGTGCTCCTTTTTAGGCTTGTTTCTTTTGGTGTGAGCTACGAGAGCTTGATCTTCATTTCCCATCTTTTCTTCTTGAGCTACAAGCCTAGCCTCTTCTTGTGAACATTCCTCCCACAGTCTACTGAAGGAGATCAACTTCCTTCTTGCACAAATTCCTTGAATAAAGGAATCCCGTGACCTAGGTTGGCCATTCAGAGTGGTCATGACAATTTCACCATTCTCCACCATTTCATCCACAGCTTCAAGTTGTTCCTTGATCTGAGAGACCTTGAAGAAATAGGATTGAATGGTCTCTCCATTCTGAAGCTTTACCCCTTTCAATTGATTCTGTAGAGTCATCTTCCGATTTATGTTCTTCCCTTCAAACAGCTTGGTCAAAGAGTCAAACATTGCCTTGGGTGTCTTTAGAGATGACACATGTGGAATGAGATGGTCCTTGATAGAATCAGCAATGATCCTCTTTCCTTGACCAGGTTCTTCTTGTGAAGAGCCTTAGCCTCTTCTCCCTCTGGGACAGGGACCTCTTCACTTATATAAGTGTCCAACTCATTTTCTTCCAGGATTAACCCAATCCTATACTTCCATGCTCGGAATTTATCAGCTCCTTCAAGCTTATCCTCAAGCTTGGTATGGTGAGACATCTTTAAAGAGCACTTCAAATGGAAATATAAAATATTTAGGTCTTACCACTTGATTTGCTGAAAACTGGATCTGGTCCCGGATTAGGGTTTGTCAGAGAAACCCTAAAAATTCAAAATGTGAATTTCAACTTTCTGAAAGGATATAAAGATGCGCCTTGATGAGCTGATCAGCCTGGTACACTCAGAATTTGAGTTCTGCAAAGTTTCACCCTTCATAAATGCATTTTAGTCTTCCCGGATTCATTGGGGAGGACCCTGAATTAGGGTTTGAGTTTCCCAGAGATTTACCCAGCCAAAAATCTCGATCCAAAGCTCTAAACTTCAATTTTTCCAAGGATCTTCCATCTATGTCTTCAGATTTTAGAAAATCCTATTTTTGTGGAAACCCTAATTTTTAGGGCCAAAACTGAAAGTGCTCGGAATTGAATTCTGATTGGACAGAAATATTCACCTTGCTGAGGAGAGTCAATCTATCATATTACTTTTCCAAAATCTGTGGAGAGAAACCCAATAAACAAGAAACCCTAGTTTATGCCACTGTACAATGTCTTCTTCTCAGGGAAGCTCTGATACCATGTTAAATTTTGAGCATTAATTCAATATATTCTAGTATCTTTACTGAGATAATAACATGTCCAACATATCAATCATATCAATCATGTCAATCATGTCAATCACAACAAGAGGCAAACATAAGAGACAATAGACACACAGAGTTTCCGTGGGGAAAACCCTAAGGTGAAAAACCCCACAACTTCCTCAGAGATAGATAGAGCAATAATACAACCAAAGTACAACCCAAGTACAAGAGATAGTCTTCTCCTAGCAAATGATCCTCCTCCTCACATGTGCACCACTTTCCGAGTGATGTAGAAGTGAGTAATGAGATGTCCAAATAGAGATCTCTCAATCTCTATTTATACTTGTCCTGTCCTGCCCAATAAACTAATGGGGCCGACTTGTCTAGCTTGGCCTAATAACCCATGGTTAATTTAATCAGGGCCGACCCCACACATGGTGGTCTAATAACCCATCGACAAGTTACGACACTTGCGACACTTGTCAATACAAATGACGACACTTCCTTATAGAGGAATAACACATCTCTATAGGAGTACAATACACATAGATGAAATACATAGGTGAAATACATTCCGAAGTTACATATACATCAACACCTCGAAGGGAAATACAGGGGTGGCAGACATGGTGGGGATCATTGTTGATCCCAACGGAATTTAAGAACTATACGTTAAATGGGGTTTGGGAAAGACTAAAAATAACCAGGCGGAAGCTACAACTCTTTACCAAGGACTTCTTCAAGCTCGTTCGCTCAAATTAAACCATCTCACAATGATAGGAGAATTTGAGATAATGATCAAGCCAGTGCAAAGCACCTCCTCTCCCAAGGATGTTGCTCTTGCTCGATGGATAACCAGGATAAACATTGAGACAAAGAATTTAAACAAGATACACTTCTTCTATGTTCTTCGTCAACGCAATGAAAGGGAAGATGTAAGAGCAAGTAATGTTGCTAGGAGGAATGAAGGAATTCTTTAAAAAATGAGGTAATATCTTCGAGCCACATCCCCTAAAGTCTCCAATGCATTAATTACATAGGTATCGACATTCAATTCTAGTCACCTCTCGAAGTACAATTCGGACTACGTGTAGAGATAGCAATCCCTTGGAATTAACTCTGTCTCATTTGGTAAAATGATCCTCTCGAACATTAGAAGTGAATGTGGGATACAACCCTTGTATCCCACCAGGAAGGTGTCACCTTCAAGAATTCAGGCATGCTTTCATGTCCTGAAGGATTCCAAGATATACTTGGGCCTTCTTCAAATTTTTCATCCCTCAACAAATTCGTAGGTCTCTCTGGATAGCACAAGGTCTCACCATAATCATTGGGTGGAAATTTTTTGGCAATGTGGTTTCAATTTCCTCCATGGAGATGTCTTGAAGGATTCCAAGTTAAATTCATGCTATCAACAAAGCTTTCATCACCCAACAAATTCACAAAACTCTTTGGTTAGCAAGAGTCCTTACCACAATCGTTGGGTGGTAAATTTTCAGCAATCAAGGTTCATATTCCTTCATGGAGAAGAAAAGTGTACCTTTGGATTAGCTAATGCCACCAACGGCGTGTCCTTATAGCCTATCGTGTGTTCCTTTGGGCCTCCCGACCCTCTCTTTGTCAACGCTCAGTTTGGAAATCCTCTGGTCACTCGATATAGCATTGTTTGCACGTCTTGTAATTGTGAAAGGGAAGAGTTGAATGGGATTTCGGCTAGCACCTATTGGGATGATAAAATGGAGTGCCCAACCTACAACAATAATATGCTCAATGAGATTATGGAGTTGAAGAAAGCCCTCATAAGACATGAAGACCAACTCAACTATTCACTCTATCTCCTCATAGATTCAAAGCATGGGAATGCAAAATGCCTCCAATGTTGAAACTTTGGATGTTCATTGCCAACATTTGATAGTCCTAGAAGAAGAGGTAGACACTCTCTGAAACTCTATCAATAATTGGAATCACAAATCCACTTCACTGACGTCGAACCATAGAAGTGCAATGGATGAAGAACATGGCGAATTTAGGGAGGAAGAAACAGTGCAACAACCTCAAGAAAAATGGAAATATATAGAGTCTCTTAGCCATCTAGAACTAACCAACCATCAAACTAACAAGTAATTTTACATGTTTTGCAAATTCATTTTGATCCTAGGACTATTTTATTAGTTTTATACTAGTAGAAATTACTGATTTATGCACAACAAGGGATGACTGCAATAATTTTGGACCTTTTTTAAGCTCCTACTTGGATTGGAATATACTCTCTGAATGTCAAAACTTTAAGACTCTACTCTACAACAAATTTTGTTAATATAATCATATCCATTTTTGTGAAAAAATTATAAACATGCATAGTAATTAAGATATTTCTCCAACATTCTATATCCACTTAGGGGTGGAGTCCTTCATGGTAAACATTAACATGCATAGTAGTTACCACTTTAGTGCATATTTGAAATGATCTAACCAACCACTTATCAATTTTCTTTTTGCAACCTTTGATTGACCATGTCTTAGAGTTCTTTTGTTTATGCATAATATAAAAATGGAATTTATTTCCAAGGAATTAGAATAACTATATAATCCAAGGAAAATCTAGATTCATCAACTTAGATGTTGTGTAGAATATGTATAGGAAATCCATTAACTCATGAATCTCCTTAATTATAAGGACCGAATCATCGATAAATGCCCATTCACAAGATAGGCAGTAGTTCTTAGAGATGAATGCCTTAAATAAGGCTCCACTCAACTCTTTGTTCAATAAGGTATCCAAGGGCTTTAATAACTTGTATGTATAAATATGGTATCGATAAACATCCTTAGTGAAAGGATAGAAAAGGTACCACCTCTATATATCTACCTATGTTGATGGAGAGGTTTGAAGCATTGAAACAAAATTTCCATGTCTCTAATGAAGTAGGGCCTAAAGCAAGAGCTTGTAACATGGCTAGGATAAAGGTTAATTCACCTCTACCAAATGCTTTCTCAAAGTCTATTAGATGAAGAGCATAATGAGGCATGAGGCATGATCATTTGATCCATTGCATGCCTTTCCAATCAACAATAATATTATCAAATGAAC
Organism: Larix kaempferi; assembly: GCA_027924585.1. Taxonomy (NCBI): domain Eukaryota; kingdom Viridiplantae; phylum Streptophyta; class Pinopsida; order Pinales; family Pinaceae; genus Larix; species Larix kaempferi. The sequence goes on along the minus strand of BSBM01000621.1, from coordinate 6,079,329 downwards.
GGGCCTTCGATAAGCCCAATTTGTTTAACACAAATGATCTTTGGTAATATGTGTTTTACCAATAGCATCAGAGTCTTGTTAAGACCTTCATAAGCATGATGGGTCCTTGAATTGTAATTGATACATGGTTACAAGTAGCTTTAGAAAACAAATGTAATGATATTTTTTTTTCAATGAATGCTTCCTCAATTGATTTTCAATTGATTCTTTGTAAACTTGTGACACACGTGTAGTCCTCACATGGGAATTCATCAAGTATGTGTGCTGTATCGTTGGTCATATCTAAGAATATAGAAAATAGCTCATCAAGTGTCAACAATTATTCACAAAGACTTGTCCATTGGTTGTAGCTTGGGTGGTTGGGAGGAATGATTGTTACCCTCCCCACCCAGGTTCAATTCTTGTAAGTGACATGATGCTCTTGTTGAGCCCTTATTGTAATGATTGTATTTCTGGCCATACCTTGATTCTTCTATAATAGCAGGTGTTGGCATTTCTTTGGTGGACTATCCCTCTAACAAATTGTGAACCACCTTTAAAAAAATTATTCACGAAGACTTGATTGAAATTCAAATGAACTAATTATCGAGAACCATATCCATGCAAGCTTGGATGGAAACCCTATATTCTTCGCTTAATCCCTAAGATTAGAAAACGTTCTTATAATATACCATAAATTTCTTCTTCGTACTAGCTTGTCTACCCATATTTTTTATGTCCTCAACAAATGTTAATACCTTAAATAAATTGTTTGTAACCATGTCCCCTGTCTTGATCTTGTGAAACCTTACTCTAAATTGAGAATCATTTACACTTATAATCTTATCGTCTTTAAGATATTAATTAAATTTAATTAGATAAACATGTCACATGTAATTGAACGGGTTAAACTTAAGTCATGACAAACCTATTCATTTCCTCCTTGATGGCTTTATTAGAATCAGTAATCTAACACCCAACCCCTAATAATAGAAGTTTATCTTACAACCATTATTCACCCACATATATATATATATATATATATATATATATATATATATATATATATATATCGAGGAAACAACTCGTGGAATCTCGCATGCTTCCTTGGCGTGATTGGATGGCGTGCATATTAAACATCAGCCACAAGAGTGAACGGCGACCCAAGCAGACTCAATCGGAATGGATCTTGCGACCTATCATGTTTGCTCTGAGAGACTTTTGGATAGTTAACCAATCAAGTTATCTGCTTTGAGATTATCCACCCATATATATATATATGACGCAGACTCAATCGGAATGGATCTTGCGACCTATCATATTTGCTCTGAGAGACTTCTGAATAGTTAACCAATCGAGTTATCTGCTTTGAGATTATCCATCCATATATATATATATGGATTGGCTACCATATGAATGAACCCCTTGACATTGAATGATCTATGCTTGTAATTGTTTATGATCTCAGGTTGTTAATATTTAAAGTTGACGGCACCTCAGTTGACATAGCAAGGAAGGGACAAATTGTAAACTCAAAGCATATTGTAAAATTTTATGACCTTGATTTTTTGTAGACATTCTTGAAATAATAATTTTAGGTGACATAGCGAGGGAGGGACAAATTGTAAACTCAAAGCATATTATAAAATTTTATGACCTTGATTTTTTTGTATGCATTCTTAAAATAATAATTTTAGTCTTTAAAGTTTCTAGGACCCAATGTTAAGAAAAAAACACATGATAAAACGGCATTTTTCCTTTTGCATTTCCACAAAAATAACACTACGTTAAATAAACGATTTTAGAATAAATTTGATAAAAAAATTGTTTTTAATGATAATATTTTATTATAATGAGAAAATAGAAATTACAAAATAATTTAATAAAGATTTTCATATTAATATTTCTAATAAAAATATTAAAATATTGTAATTAAAATTATTTTATTTAAAATAGATTAACACTAATATCATTATTTTCAAAATGGTGATAGGTCCATCTATAAAGAAAGAGAGTAAATTTAATAAATTAAATGTCAAAAACATTTAAAAAGTATACGAGAGAGAGTTGGACATATAAAGAAAAACAAAGCATAGTGATACTTATAACATCATAGTATGGCGTTGAGACAAACCTATAATAGTTTTGTGTTAGGAGCACATAGTTTAATAACTTGCTTTAATTATGTTATGAAATAGGTTATAAAAAGATACTATTAGAAGCATCAAAAGGAATCCATGACACTTACTTATATATGTGGAAGAATTTTATTCATAAAATAATACTTTAGAATGTGTCACATGGACAAAATTTTTAAGCATGATTCATTTTTGTAAGTATGATGTATGTATTGTTTTTTATAGAGTTTAAATGAGGAGGACAATATTTGTGGTTTGTTTTTTTTATATTTCACGGGAAATTGTTGAGGAACTTCCCTTCGTTTTGAGGATGGTACCCATTGTAAGTTTTTTATTCTTCTAGGAATAAGGTCATGTTAACAACTCATGAATAGATCATTTATGATTTATCGGAAATTGATTCATTAAGAGTAAACATGTCACAATGTGGAATTTGAATCAAAGTAGAGAGAGTAAAAACTTTATGCACAACCACTTGAACTACACCCAATAGACAAAATGTTGATATCATTTAACCTTTTCATGAGTGGTTGAGCTGCCACCTAACATACAACACAATGAAAAAGTTTACACTTCTTCATGGCTATTGTTATGGCAAGAAGGGTTTTCTTTAAGTGCAAAATTGAGATGGCTCAAGGAGCCTCGATCATGCTATGGAGAGGGAAAGGGATTTAAACGTAGCAGTTATTCTCAAATAAAAATTATGAATAAGCAACCTAAGGCCTATTTTCCTATTGACCTCGTTTCAAAGAAAATGGGAAACTTGAATTCAATATTAAGGTTTCTAGGTTTTTAATAAAATATTCATTAATCATTGAGGAATATACTACTGAAAAATAACATTCCATGGTTATAATTGGAAAAAGATGCTTGCATACTCGAAGAAGAAGAAGAGAGATCCATTGACAAAAAAAAACTTACTAAAGAATAAACATAAACATAAACATAAACATATAGTCGATTCCTTTAATGCCCTATCAAAGTAACATCATTGGTAAATGTTGGGTAGTTTGAAATGACAAAAAAATATAAATTAGGTATATGACATGGCCACATTAAATATTAATAATGCCCCATATGTCAAATGTCAACATTTTTTTCAATGGAAAAATTATATAATTTTATTCATAAATAACAAAATTGCAGTCAACAAATACTTCTTAAGATTTCCATAGTGTCTAGTAATGACATCCTCATCTTTTTTTAAATTGTTTCAATAAAGAGAGGGAAGAAAGAACTTATTTAGACAATAATCGCTTTTGTGCAGGCACAAATTAACATTTTTGACATCAATATCATCTCTCCATACAATTTGTATTGAAAGAGAATAAAGAGTTTCTTTTACATTCATTTGTTAAGTTATTATGCCATAAGGCGTTTTCCCTTCTCCAAATCATATCCTCTAATTTTACTATTCAAATATTTCCAGTCATTTTTTCTTGTTAGACGACCATCCATCACATTTCCATCTTTGACCACAATCACAAGTGGCAATGGAAAGTAGCCTCCTTCAATTCAACCCAAGAATTCTTGCCCCATTGCATTCAATTCTATGGTAAAATTCAATTATTTGTAGACATTTGCAGTAAGTACTGAGGTAGTCCTTTTCCTCATATTTCCAATGAGAACTCAACAAAATTTTGTGCACTTATTTCACCTACACACTCTACAAACACTCTACGCAACAATTTTAGCTAGTAGATAGGCATGTTCACGCATCACATTGACAACCTACTGCACTAGCTTACTCTCTTGGGAATGGTGGAATCACATACTCTCATACAAACATGTTATATTGGATACTTCATGAGCTCCCCAAGATATTGTTTTTGATACTTGACAGAAATGTTTGATTTTTCAATTATTCTTTTTTATTGATTTTCCACCCATGGGAGTTATGGCTAAATGACTCTATGTACCCACCTCTATTGTTATGATTCTATTTCAAGTAAGGTTGAACTTGTTCCAACTCTATTGTTTGTTTTGCTTGCTAAGAGATTCATAGCTACATATGGAATAGCTCTAGATCTTTATCTTCATCTGCATCATATACATTGGAAATATATTGCATTGTGCATCTCTTTTAATTATTCTTAGATTCTTGGATTCTCAATGAGCATAGTTTTTTCGAGGAAACAACTTGCAGAATCCCGTACAATTCCCCGGGGTGATCGAAGGGTATGCATATTAACCATCAACCACAAGAGTGGCCGGTGACCCAAGTAGGCTCAATGGGGATGGATTTCGTGGCCTGTCATGTTTGGTTTGAGAAACAAGTTCCACCTAGTCAACTAGTTGAGCTATCCTCTTTGGGCTGGTTTGCTCAAAGTCATTCAATCATTTAGAAGACCATGGAAAAGATCCTGACCATTCATTTATTTAAATAATAGGTAGCTCTTACTCTGTAAGGTTTATGGCTATCCTTGTCATATGATATAACGTTGCAACCTTTTCTCTCTTGTTCATCTTGTTCGTGTTCTTCTTTGTCAATCCATCACTTAAGTTCCAATAGTCGATTCATCATTCGTATAATGTTGTCGAAGGAAAGATTCTTACAGATAGTCGAGGTCAAAGATGAAATGGTCTCATCGCATGAAACTTTCAAGACATTGGATATGTCTCTGGCCAGTATAGAGTGTTTCAGTGCTCGTAGGAGAGCGCCCGCCTAACGCAAGGCATCGTTGGAGTGTGCTGCCTATATATTCACGAATATTATGACCATTTTTCACTTTTTTTATATCTGTGAATGGGAATTGGAGGAATGTGTGAGGGATTTGATCCGTCTAGGATTTGAACGTGGGCCTTAGAGGCATTTTTTATGTGTTTCGTCGATGTCAATTGGAGCAAAGAATATGGAATGGGGATTGGATACCCTGTGAATGAACCCACGACATTTAATTATCTACGCTTGTTATTGTTTATGACCTTAGGTTGTTAATATTTAAAGCTAACAGCACTTCATATGATATAGCGAGGAAGGGAGAAATTGTAAACTCAGAGTAGATTGTAAAATTTTATGACTTTGATTTTTTTTGTGCGTTCATAAAACAACAATTTTAGAGCCTTTAAAGTTTTCAGGGAACCAATGTTAAGGAAAAAAACACATGAGAAAACAACATTTTTCCTTTTACATGATAATATTTTATTATAATAAGAAAATAGAAATTAGATTTTCATATTAATATTCTTTATACTTTACTGTGATTAAAACTAGCAATTGTCTCGAGAGGGCAAAAGGAATGCCGAGAGGAAAAGAGCACAAGGAAATAAAAGTAGTTTGGGCAAGGTTATGGGCAATAGTTCATACCGACATCATTGAAACAGAAAACAAAATCGCAATTTAAGTATGACTCTTCGACTAACTAATAGAAGCACCTCCAAACATGATGTAAACACTTTCAAAGTAACAAGGTGATGCAACTCAGAATCTAAACAAAAATGTTCTTTTTCCTAAGAAAAGACATTGATGTAAGAGAATCTAAACCTATAGACACAAGGGTCACTCTACATAAGACAAGGTAGTTTGGATATCTTGTTTTATCGAATCTTTCATTTTCTATGCAATCTATGTGAAAGCTCCATGGGCATAACTGCACAAGATATTTGTTCACAATAGATCAAAGTAGATGTTTTAGTTGATTTTCCTGCCAATGAAAAAGGGGAATTTAACCATGTAGCCAAATTCCATGGCATTATAGTCAAAACTTGGGAGCCTTTTCTAACTTAATTGAGAAGACAGTCTCAACTAAACAGTCAAACAAATACAAGTTGTGTTTGAGTTGCTTATAGATGTCCATTCCCTTGTCTTTTAGGACTTCGAAGTGGAATTCAGTGCAAATGAATGTTAAAGTTGAATATGAAGAGGGAAAAAAACACAACAGGGACCTTTCTAAACATGATGGCATCAAACTTGTTGTTGGTTGGTGGGCATCACAAGGGGAGGTGTGTATCCCTTACAATTGTAGGTTAGTAGTTGAGGGTCAAGAATCTCTTAAGCATGAGCTTAAACTTACCTTTTAGATAGTTCAAGCCCATATAGACTCGATGATGTTTGTTGTGATGCAATTTCATTCTTGAAATGATTCGTTGAGAACCTACGATACGACTATTAGAATTTTGAAGGATGACTTGAGGAGGGATATAGAGCCGTTAGAGAGATATGGATATCTCCTATTATTGTTGAACTAGTGTTAGATATCTCCTATTTGTATTTGATTATGAGTTACATCACCTTATTAGCTTTAAGGTTAGATACACTTTTGGAGGAATGGGAAAAACTACCATTGCAAAAGCTGTCTTTTCAAAACTTGAGCTGAAAGAATGTAAATATTCAAAAGTTAAACTCTTCAGCGATATCAATTCATCCCCAAATATATTAGAGTTGCAAAAACATATATTAAACGATTTGATGGGAGAAAAGATACCAAAAATTAGAGACCCTCTGGATGGACGGCTGGAGTTGACCGACACCTTAAAAAATGTGCAGGATTTCATATTTATCGACAATTTTTGGGGTCAACGTGAACTTGAAGAGATTTTGCCACATGATATGAGTGGAGCAAAGAAGGTAATGCTGCTCATAACTGCTCGTGACCAAAATGTGCTTAAAGCATGCCCAAAGGAAACATCTGCCATCTTGTACCGTATGGTATGCATGTCCTCTACCGAGGCTATGAGTCTGCTACAACATGAAATGTCTGATAACCCGGAAAGAATATTATGTACTAAGCAAGTCAACAAGATAATAGATAAATGTGGGGGTATTCCATTGATGTTGACGTTAGTAGAAAAAGAGCTACGTTGTGCAAAAGACAAACCACAAGTACTTCTTAACGTCATCGATAAACTGGAAGATTTCAAGGGTGAAGAGTTTTCCGGGAATATAATAGAGCGTTACTTATTCTTTTATGACAATCTTCCTGAGGAGTGCAAAGATCCCTTCCTTGACATTTGCTCATTTTTCCATGGATGGGATAGGGATACAGTGACAGATATTGTGGGAGACTCTGAACTGGAAATTCTAGAAAGTAGAGCGCTCGTCACTCAAAATACAAACGGGGTTATAAGTGTTCATGATATCATCTTACAGCTTGCTTGTCACAAGTCAGAAGGAGTAAGATATAGATTTAGCACTACAAGTGAAGTGAAAGAGTTGCTGGATGAGAAGGAAGAAAAGGTAACCGGTCTATGATCTTGAAAAAGGGAACATATATATTTGTTTCATATATATATACCATCATGTCTATTTAGATTTTGACTCGATCGTATTTAATAATGGCATGCAGGACATTCAGGCAATCAAAGGCATCTGGTTGACCAGTGATTACAAGAATACATTGGATATCTCTGCTTCAAAACTGGATATGATGTATAATTCATTGAGAGTTCTTGCATTTGAAAGCTTAACAAGCGTGAAGGAAAAATGCAAAATAAAATATTTCAAAAATTGATCTTCTTTAAAGCTGAAATTACTCACTTTCCATTTCATGTTTTAAAGCTTAAGGGGGGATTGAAATACTTGAATTATAAACCCAAGGACCTGAAGCTATCAGAGGCAAGTCTCATATTATTTAGTCTCATAGATTTAAATATACCTATTTGATTTCATTTAAAACCATAGAACCTAACAGTCAAAGAATCAAGATTTCAGGCAAGCTAATGGAAAAATGGCAAAACTGGAGCCATGCTTTATCTAGATCATTTAACTCATTAAATGGAACTCAATTAATATAATTTTCATGTACAAGTTCATAAGGAAAACAATACTTAGAAAAAAATTATAGCTCGGTAATGTCTTCATGAAAGAGATTCTTCATGAGACACTTTGAATACATCAATTACTCCGTTTGAAACAACTTTACTTCAATCTTATCTGCAAACTTAACTCCGCGTTGTTGCATACGCTGCATGTGTAAACAACAAAAGAATATGTGTAAGATTCATGTATTTCCTTTGCAAATTTCTTGCATATTTATAAAATTGATGTTACCGATGTCAAATTCTCATAATAAAGGCAATAACAGAGAGAGGAAGCAATCACTCTGACAGCATATGTTTCTACTCAAGTGCAGATGAATAAGAATGAACTTCTTACCATAACTTTACAATGAAGATTGGTATCACGTGTGATTCGCATAAGATTCCTTCTAGCCGTCTCTTCTACTTGTAAAGCACTCCTAGAAGCTCCTTTAACCTGAAGTTTGTTGCATCTGCCAGGATTTTTAATAATCCAAGTAACCAGTAAAAATAAAAAGAAAGAAAATACCAAGCAATGTTGTGAGAATACAATGTACGTTCATCACTACCAAAAGATTGCAGAAATAGTTAAAGAAACATCTAAGCATTGGGATATTTAGTACCTCGGAATGGATGGCATACGGAAGCCCGCCTCCTCTGGGTTTCATGATCAAAGATATCTCCATCAACATCGGCATGCTAGCAAGTTCATTCATCAATGGCACTGCCAGTGCCTCCACCTCTCGCAGCTGCCTTTCAGCAAAATCAGAATCCTTTTCTTCCTGAAGATGAAATGATGTACAATTTGAGCACATGCATGCTCCCTTGCATGAAAGAGGGCTTACTCTTAGGATCCCTTTAGAAGGAACAGAGGCATGTGTGCATGTAAGCATGGGAATTTCACCACAAGTTGGAACATAGGAGAAATCAGCAGAAGCAGGTAAAGATGGAGGAGGCGATTTATCCTCAACTACAAATACATTATCTGCATCTGATGTTGAGGGATTTCGCACTGGAAGCAGGGAAGGGGAATGTTCACTAAAGAACATTGAGGGAGTAGAATTTGTAGAAGACTGAGCTACAACATTTTGTTCAGTATCATTGTAGGACTCATGCAAATGAGAAGCAGGGGATGATTCTGACTCATATCCATGCTGCTCAGATTGAGCATGCTCAATTAACAAAGAATCCCCACTAAGGCCTTGATCATTGGAAGATGACTCTAGTTGACATGGTTCTGACTGATATCCATGCTGCTCAGACTGAACATGCTCAATTAACAAAGAATCCCCACTAAGACCTTGATCATTGGAAGATGACTCTGGCTGACTTTCATTTTTCTCAGGCTTAATATGTTTGATGAACAAAGTACCCGAGCTTTGACCTCTGCCACTTAGGGCTGACTCTGACTGGATTTCAGGTTGTTCGAGTTTAACATGTTGAATGAAAAAAGAGTTCCTACTCAGACCTCCATCAACATGGGTTGAATCTGATTGACTTTCATTTTGTTCAAGCTTAACATGTTCAGTGGAAAGGGTTCCCTTCTCAGATATTTATCACTAGAGAACAACTCCATTTGACTCTCACAGTGTTCAAGCTTAACATGCTCAACAGACATAGGCTCCTTGTTTGGACAACCATCACTGAAGACCAAATCTGATTGTCTCCCACTTTGTATAGCCTTGACATGTTCAAGGAGCAAGCACTCCCTGTCTGAAGCTTCACATGTATATGTATCACACTCCTTAGAAGCTAAGGTAATTGTTGTTGACGATGTTTTTGGAGTAGATTGAGCAACTGAGGTCCCTAAAAATGGGACCATTGTCTGTACACAACATATGGAGTTGATTGCCAGTACCTGAACTAAATATCAAACAATGGAAATCAATGTGAATGCAAATGTAAACCCATGCCTTACTTGCAAGATCCTTCGCCATTTCAGTGCAAAATGGAAACATTCTTTGATAGCTACTGCTATTTTAGGATTCCAATAGCTTCAGCTACAAACTTGGATAAAGTGTCTGCACATCAATGCAACGTCATTAAAACTTTATTCCAAAAATAATAAACAACTATGTCCCCAAAAGATACATGCCGAATCATTTTACAAGGTCTACTATTCCATAGGTATCCGTCCCTTACAAAATAAGACTTGCTCTACTATTTTATAAGTGAGGCTATGGAAAGCCAAGCTCCCTGGGTGGTTAAGGGTTCCATTTTCACAGTGGTTTGTCCTATATGTATGGTGTGAGTTTCGAAAGGATGTGATTGGTTGCAAGTTCCAAAGTTTTGGTGAATAAAAACCCCTAGAACCCGGTACCCAGGTCAAAGAGAAGTCCACTCTTTGCAGTGGAGCACCATAGGGCATGTCTCTTCAAGCACTTATAATAAAAAGATATATAGTATGCAAAAGTTTCCTAATTAAGGAATTGTTACACTTTTTTGGTAAAAATACAAACATATTTATACGTAAAAACTCTCATAACTGAGAGTCACAGGCACATCTTGGATCTTATAGATTCTGATCATACTAAAATGAGCTCCACATATTGTCCTTATAAAAATAGCCAAAATAAGGCTTACATGTCTATCCATCATTATAAATTTTACAAAAATTCTCATACTGAGACATAAACAGAGTTTAACCATCCATAAATTGATAAACTGAGAATAGACAAGATAACAGTAAGTAAACACATAAATCCTAATTGATTGACCCGAGACAAAGATATACATAGTTCTTTATGAACCAGAAGTGGATCTAGCGTTAGTCCATGCACCAGAGTGGTGCTTCATAGATTTTGGTAGGGTTGGCTCCTCCCCCACACATTGCAGGGGCTATTTCTTAGTCACAAAGTTGATCAAGTGCTCTTGACTGGTACATACCTGTTGCTCGAGCATGCCCTCCGAGTCCCGACTTGTTGTCATGAACGCATGGCCAAGTTCTTGTTTGGACCATTCTTGATGATCATTGAGCCTCATCTACAACTTCGTTGGATCACTCTCAACTCAACATATTTTTTTCCATTTTCTTTGTTAATTTTTGTAGATGATTCATTGACAACATGGAGGGATTTTGAGTTCCTGTCCTGGCCATTTTTGTTTGCTTCATTGTTTTTCAAAAAGGATTGTGTGCAGGTGTTTTGGGGGTTACAATTATGTGGATGGGATTTCTGTAGAGAGTGTAGTTACATGTGTGTTCTACTTCTTATTGAAAAGCTAAGATCCAAGACTTTGCATTTGCTTTGAAGACGAAGCAATGATTTAAGGTGGGGGAATATTTTAGGCACCCTTTAATATGTCCACAAGGTTTCCTTTAATGTTAAGATTAATGTGTTATTGTTGGACTATTATATCATAGTATTGTAATTGTTTCAAGAACATACTTTATTGTTTCAATAATTAGGAACCCCCAATTTTTCCTACAAGCAGAGTTCTTAGATTCCTTATATCAATAGAAAAGTAAAAAATGCCTTCTCAGAATTTCGAGATTACCTTCAAATTTGTTCCCTGTTTGAGATTGTTACCATCAATATTAAAAAAAAACAATTTGGTTCTACAAATATTTTCAGGTTTTATATTGCTCTCGTAAATTCAATATTTCATATACACCAAAATTGGACAAATCCATTCAAATTTAAAAAAAACAATTTGGTTCTACAGAGATTTTCAAGTTTTATATTGTTCTCATAAATTCAGGATTTCATATACACCAAACTTGGGCAAATCCATTCAAATTTTGAAGTTTACAGCCATGTCAATGGTTTGCAAACTCAACAATATTTTTGTGTTTTCATATTATGTTTAAGAATTGTTGAACAAAATCCATTATTTGAGCTTCATGATTGGGATAGAATTCACAAATAATTTAGTATTTTCCATAGATATGGAAGATAAGGTTTTCAATAGGTTAATGGTTTGGACCAGTAAGAGCTTAATTCTATATTATGGGAGTTTAGGAAGTGGTGTTGAAAAGCTTTTGGGGGGGATTTGAGTTGCTTGATGCTGTTGTAAAGAGAGACGCTAATTGGTTTTGTTGCGTGGTTCTATTGCAGTAAAAGTTAAAATAATGAAGATTAGCATTAGTTGGCCACCCATGTTGAAGATTGAATTACACATGGGATAGCCAATCGTCGTGATTGTTGTGTACTTGGTATTACACTGTTAATAGTTTCATTTTTTGAGTTTTATAATTGGAAAAGAAAATTTGATTGTTCTAGTCTACATTGTGGGAAATTATCTTTTCTTTTTTGGTTTTGGAAGCCATTGGTCCTGTCTTACAGGGATGCACTAAATGCCTCACCTTTCATCCTGTTAATTGTCAGCGACGAATTACCCCCACAATATATAATCTCACCTTTAAACTTTGGGTCATTGGAAAGTCTTTCTAAGTCTTGGATTAGAGCTGAGAATTTAGCTCCATTATATGAGGAAATGACGAGATCTATTGCATAAACAAGATAGAGATTGCTTTTGGAATTCTGTAGTAGCATGCACTCCAACATTAATAATCAAGAGCCTGTAACAATGCAGCCTTGTGTAGTAGTTCTGTAGCAGAGTATTTTAGGCCATAAATCGTCAAGCTTTTATCCACCAAAGGATGGCAATCCATCAAGTGGCAGTTGGATTGAGTAATATATTTACCTCTCCAATATGATAGTATTGGAGAGGTAAAGACTAAAGGAAGAGTAAGAATGTGGATTACAACCAAAATCATATCAATGATATAGATGTGCCCTACAAGAGGAATACCATAAGACATTCACCGTTGAAACTTGTTGTCAATATGGAAACAAAGAATCCATTTACGAAGATCTTTCACAAGCACACCATTGCCAAAAAGGTATTCCTAAATAGAAACTCATATGCCCTAACTGAAGGAGTTTCCATTTTATATTAAGCCAATAAGGCTAGTGCTCCTACCCTATAAGGAGGGGGACTCTGTATTTTCTTCACTCACAATGGCACCAGTAGTTTTAACAAAGGTGTCAAGGAAACACAATGTGCTCTCAACAAATTCAAATGATAATTATATAGAGTGTGAATTGAATAATCACCAAAATGAACAGTTTATAACTACTCATCATTCAAATAAATCAACTCTATTATATGGTGGGATGACAATGTATGCACTTCCATTGCTTGTACATTTTTTATTAAATGTTAATATTTATGGGTTGTGGGAAGAGATGCCCATTTTATTCAATCTCATTGTGGTATGCATGCCCTGGATATTTAAGAAGCCAAGCAAACAAGCTTTTTCTTGTAGTTTAAATGGGAAACTAAGAGCCTTCCTACATTATCTCATTGATCTACTTTGAAAATGTGTTGCATCCACAATGAAACATCCAAATGTTCTTCGTCCTGTACATTACATGTAGTTAACATCCATGGAAAAACTGACCTAATACAAATTTATTGGTTCAAGAAACTACAAGTTGTACCTGCCATTTTTGCATTATCAAAGCCATAGACAAATGAACCTAACAATTTCTAGCAGTATTTTGTGAATCGTGCTTTGGAAGACAAAATAATAGAACTTTATACAAATAAATCTGCCAAGTGGGTATACAGTAGGAATTGCAAAAATACATACTTACCCACATGGGAATGTCTTCCAGCTTGCAAATCTCACAAACGAAAATGCCTCATTTCTCGTGGATGATGTTGATAATGGGATTCCATGCCTCCACCTTTATGATGGCACTGCCTGAAAGTTGAGCTAGGCAATGACTCCACATTGAATTCCAAACCGATAAAATTTGAATACCCAATAAGGCAATAATGGTCTGAAACTTATATGTATGGAAAAATTAGGTTCAACATTTGAATTCTACAGAGACTTGTGGCTTCCATTTAAGGATGGAAACATTAATCTATTGGCTATGAGCCCAATGTAGATGTTTCCAAACTTTTGAGGAATAAATATATTATATGTGTTCAAATTAAAATGAATCAAGAAACATGTAGAGGTTTGTCTCTGGAACTTGGATCTTGCCCAAGGAAATCAGCAGGATGGAGGCCGAGCTTTTAAGTTATATCTAAATAGAAAGTAATTGATCAATTAGATTACACTAGCTTGAAGTTTATATTGAATTTATTTACACTGGTTAGTACTCAACAGTGTCCTAATGTAACATACCCTTTAAGCTGGAAAACATTTTATGTTTAGAAACATTATGATAACTTTTATTGTAAAGTTTGTATTGGACAGGTGTCCAAGGATGACTGTAATTTGCACAATATATTATTATTTAATAAATAAAATAGGAGACAAACACCTAAGAGGACTGTTGAAAGAGTGGTTACTGATCCACTAGGTGGAATGGAATCTGGGGTAGAAGGCAATGGACAAGTGGCCACATCATGATGCAACTAACTAGCTGTTGGTATGGGACAACTCCCTTGAAATGTGGTCATAGTGCCCTGAAACATGGGACTGGAGCTTGAGGCTCATTTATTCTAAACTGACCACTAAAAGACCTAGGCAGTCTATATAATAGCCATCAAATTGTGAACTGAGGTTCATCACTTTTCCTGACGAGGAAATTTACCTCGGGGTTTTGCTTTGTTTTCACCCAAGAGATTTGATGAGGGGATATGATGTTGTTGATCATGTTGTGAGTCTACCAAACTCTTATTGAGTTCAGGAGTTTGATGCTGAGTGGAGAATGCATTTGTTTCAGGAGTTTGATACCGTGTGGAGAAGGTATTTTTGAGTGCCTTGCTTCTACACAGATTCCACCCACTTACTGGATCAGTAAGCAGGCTCGGGGGTTCATTAGAAGTCAACAATTGAGCTGCTTCTTCTGAAGCAGGTTGGGAGGAACAGGCCTCCTTGGGAGTTTGTCTGCCCTATCGTCAGATACAGGTTCTATTGTCTTATCTGTTTTATTTTAATTTCTGTTATCTATTTTGCATATTACAGTTCTGTTGTTTATTAAATCTTCTCTATTTAAATTATAAGTAATTTCAATTTCCTGTATAAGTTAAATATTCTGTATAAATGTGAAATGATTGAAATAGAATTGTTTATGTATTTTTTCCCATGCAAAAAGGAACAGCATCGTACTCCAGTATAGAAACTGATTAAATATAGATAAGTCTGATAGGAAAATAGCCAAGTGAATGGAAAGATTTAATTTATTATAATTATTTTTAAGGCTTCTGCTTCCTATTAAATTCGTGTATTTATATTTCAGTACTCTAATTATTAACTATTTTATTTAGCTGTATTCATAGTTTATATACAATAATTCTGTTTATAATTATCATTGTTTTCAATTAATGATATTATGTTCTAACAGTATAAAGATTTAATTTCAAAATATAGCAGAATGATATTCTTCTACAGACATCAAGTATTTTCCATTCATTTTCCTATATTTATTTAAATCATATTTCCACAGTAAAAATCAAGACATGTGTTATTTTCTGCCAAAAACTATAAACAGAGTTATAAATTTCTAGTTACAGTAAACATTTCAATTTTCACATCATTACTGTAGATCGAATAGATAGATTTAGAAATATCATCTTCAATGTTTAAAAGAATATATAACTGAAGGGTGAAGTCAAACAGAACACACATATCAACAGCCATCATCACTCCATACATTCTAAACTTAACTAAACCCTAAATCTCGGTAGGTTCATAGTTGTATTACTTAAACTTTAAACACAATCGAAATGGAGACATTAGCCGAAGCCTATTACAATATTTACAAACCATCGACTTATTAAACAGTAACAGTGTTTTTATTCACACATACTCACATACGATTTCCTTTTAGAAATATCCATAAACTTACCGTACAAAACGAAGCATGATAGCAAAGGTATTGTTATAACCTAGATTACATAAACATTTCCAATACATACAAACTGTCTGAAATACAATTATTTCTATTGACGAGTAACCAATTCATACACAGGCTAAGCCCAAAAAGTACCAACACAGAACAGTTACGGCCATTTAAAGTTTGGCAAAATATAGTGTATTATCATATCAAAAAAGTCTGAAAGACTCTTTTAAAAACAAAGGACATGCCAAGATTTGAAACCCAGAACTAAACCCTAAACCCATTCTTTTACATCGACAACGAGCTACAGGATATATTCATGGTCAAGTCCAAGAAGATGCAAAGCATGACGATTGCAATCGAGAAGTTTAAAAACATTCTTCCAACTCGACAGAGCTCTTTCTTTTAACAAACAGAAGTTACATTTTTCACGGCATTGCCTGTGGATTGAGGTACTAACCTCCCCAAACTTTTAAAGAAAAGGAAAGGGTTTACAAACCCTATTTTCAAACTTTCCAAGATAAAACACAACAGACAGAATGTTTTTAACAGTCGACCATCTCATCTACAGGGTGTCAAGACATTGCCGAGGCTTACCGGTTGGGTATAGTTGTAGCCAACCTATGACACCAAAACCGTAGCATAACCATGAGTTGTTACCCTGCAACAATAAACATCGAGATTGTGGTTAAACCATTATCTTATCAAGAATGAATACTCAACCTGAATAAACACTCAAAGATCGATTATGAAAGCTACAGGAGGATATCGAATACATTACCCTATCATTGAATGTCGTAGCAGCTTCAATGACAAGCCTGAGGTAGTTGCAACCAAACCCTGGTATCGACGAATGCCAGTGAAGTTGAGCCAACACTTATTTTGTTACAGTGAAACAACACCGAGAAGAAGTATTGAAGTCTTCTGACCATACATTAAAAAACCATTATCAATCTAAGCAAACCCTCAAACAAGTCGAGTATCGAATCCACCTAAAGATGATGCTAAGACTGGTAACATAAACTTTCAACACTATACAAACTAGAAAGAGCTCGACTCTATAAATTTCAGAGGTATCGAATTTGAGACTCAGGAGCAACGCCTCCACAGGCAGTTCAAGTTTGCTACAAACCCTCGGCCTATCGGCCTCTTGCAGAGCTCCATCACCGAATACAAAGGGACACAATAAATCTTGAAATGAAGCGAAGGTAGGGTTAAACCCTTGTCATCATTACACCACCAAATCGACGGTGGATATCATCGGTGTGATTCATGAAAACAACCAGATCA
This sequence comes from Larix kaempferi, assembly GCA_027924585.1. Classification (NCBI taxonomy): domain Eukaryota; kingdom Viridiplantae; phylum Streptophyta; class Pinopsida; order Pinales; family Pinaceae; genus Larix; species Larix kaempferi. The sequence goes on along the minus strand of BSBM01000621.1, from coordinate 6,062,384 downwards.
AACTACTATATTAATTACAAACATTCATTGCAATTGCCACGAGGGAGCCACGAAGGAACCCACTCTTAAACCCTCAAGCACAGTGTGTTTACACATCAGCATCAGAACAGTTATTACCGTTGCATGGCACGTGATCAAGTTCGGTGTGCCAACCACGATGGAAAACCACTAAGCTCGACAGTCGCATCCATTTAATGCACATGACAATGTTGGTATTGCCAACCTGTGGCATTTAACACCCACACCATATTATTCATAATACAATACGATGTTTTATCGAAAGTCGAACTATGCAACGCTGTCAAACACATAGTTTTGACATTCATCAAAGTTTGCATATTACACCTTATCATATAGTTTGTATCGAATTCACCACATAGCATTTAACACACATTTCATCACATTGGTAAAGTCGAAAACGCATAACCTTGTTAAGGCTTTAAGCTAAGCAACTTATGCGCTAGGGTTTGCATGTAGGTGCATATCACCTAGTTGGTTTATATTTCACATATCAATATAGTTGCCATGATTTTCACATACCATATAGTTGCAATGAAATTCACTTATCACAAAGTATTACAAAGTAGCATTTAACCTATATGTGTGTGCATAATTCCATATAGTTACACATAGATAATAAGGGGTGCACTCAATTCATACCATTCACATAATATCCAAGAAGGTGTTTAGTGTATAAAATAAAATAGGATCTCAAAGATGCACATATGCCATATAGTTTTGTCACGTCCCCATTTTGATTCCCCTTTGCACTAAATCGTAAATGATGTGAATATTGTAACTTAATCATGGTGAGGAGCTCAAGGCCAAGGCCCCACCATTGATTTAGCATTTTATGTACTGAAAATTAAAGAGATAGATGCTTATGGTTCTTGTGCTAGAAGGGCACGATGTAAATAAGACATCATGTAAATACGAATTTAATGAAAGATACCCACAACCAACTACACAATGCAACAAAGAGATGGAGGCATGATCTTTACAAGGAATAGGGAGGGAAAATAACCAAACCCTTGAGCCATGGTGTTAATCCATTTCATTGAGGAAACCCATGAACTCTCAACTACCCATTTGGCCTCATGCACCCAATCATTTAATTCTTCCAATAATTGGTTGAGACAATTAATGCCTTGGGATGGGAGAGATATGGCTGTCAATTTTCGTGTATGGGCAAGACAGCAACCTGGGAAAATGGAGTTTTGGTTGGCTGGGTAAGAAAACCCCCCACTAAATGGGCCCAAAGCCATTCTTCACCTAGGGCATTCTTCCTCTCACGCAAACTGAGCTTACTGGAGTTTATCCTCACATTTTTCACCATAACCCTGCGTTTTTCCATGTCCAGGAACTCGTTTTTGGTATTGTGCAGTAGCTGGGAAAGTAGGGACTCGATTTTGGGCTGAGGGAGAGGTCGTTTTTTCCCTTGGGGCATTTTTCTGAAATGGGTTGCTCTCCCAGTCGAATTTTCCCAGTTTGCCAATTCGTTTTGAGCCTACCCACGTTTTTCTGAAGCTTAAGAAACCACATCTCGTGCATTCCACTGTTGAAACGTTTTTCTCATGCCCAGCACTTACACCTTGGCTGTTATATGCATCCATCTCCTAGCAGCCTCAGAAACCCAACTGCTGGTTGGTATGGCTGATTATGGTGTATCTATGGTTATGTGAGACCCTGTGGTTCCCTAGTTCCTTGTGGAGATCATGCCCAGCTCGGGGGTGGCAGTGGTGCTGAGAGATTAAGGAGCTCACTGGCCTACGGTTGGGTGGAACGTTGCAGAAGCGTAGCTGGTTGCTCAGGGATTACTTGGTTTAAGATAAGTATTCTCATTTGCTAATTTGATATCGTTTAGATTGATGAATGGCATGAATATACTGAACGTATAATGGGTGTGAAATTGATTATTTCCATTGTGTTTTTCTTATAATTTTACATCCCATATCTCTTTTAAATTATGCGAATGCTTGGTTAAAATTTTATGGGGCTAGATGCCCGGTTTTAGCCTCACGATCCTCTCCATCTAGCTGGTATGATGGGAGGGGACGTGACAAGTTTGCACATAAACCATATTGTGCATATAGTGTCATGCAATCACATAAGTGCCGCTTAGGGTATCACAATATTTACAACTCATATTTCACCAATGTGATAGTTGTTAGAATGGTAACAAAATATGTTTGCAACGGTTAAATAATAACCCTATAAACACTTGTAAGACAGACCTTAGAGTTATACATGGTGAACAGATCTTAACACGTATACATACACACCTTTTAATGAATGGTGTAAGAGAAAACATTTCAGAACAATACCATCATCACAGGATATAGACCTTAAAACATTTTAACAAACAATTGTACTTGGAAATTCCATAAATTGCCACGGAGGTAGAAGGTAGGTTGTTACATACAGAAAACATGACTGAACACAAATAATTCTGGGTACAACACTGCGATACGATCATTCTAGATCTTCTTTGATAAACCGTTGATTACCTTCGCAACTTTTATCTCTTACCTGTCAATCTGTCACAAGTACGAATTCACATGCTTTAGCACGAATGCTAAGTAAGCCTCGAGGCGTCCGAAGGACCCCTTCATCAACCAAACAAAAGTACATTAGTCAAACAGTGGTATCAACTTTCGTAAACAATGACAGAAGAAATGTATAACAACACAACTAAATATAGATAATATTTCATGCATTGTTCTATTTCCACATTATTAAATAGCATTTATTTTCACGTAGAAAAGTTTTAAATTTTTACGATTTTCCGAGATGTTACACCTAAGGGTTCCGAAACAAGGAGATTACAAGTAGAATAAATGCTGGATAATCGAAGAACAAAGCTGAACAGAGAAAATTTGATCATAACAGTCTCAAGGTTGAAATCACCTAAGGATATGCTCTTTCCACCAAAAAAACATGCTCGTATCTTTTGCATACACTAATTTTTCCTTGTGACAGGTTTGGCATCTCGCATCTTAGGACGCTATAACTTAATTTTCCACAACATTAAGTACAATATATCAAAGAAAACAAACATCACATTAACTTCAAAAAGACAACTGATCTCATGTTAATCACATTAATCTCAGAATGAAAATTGATCTCATATTAATTGTAGAAAATAAACCCAAAGGTGAGAAGGACAATTACTTGAATATAGATTGAAAATTCCATTGTGGAATGCCTGTTATAACTTATGTTTAGCTTGGGATTATTAACCCTGCGAAAATAACCACAAGACTCATTTTCTCTGGGAACAAGGCCTAACATTTCACACCCTAGGATAATATAACATAATTTTCTAGGACTTATTTTCCCTGAGAACAATATTTCAGAACAAACAATGACATAGTATTTTGAAGTGGTGGGTTATCAAACATTTGCATTTGAAACAATTTTAAATATCCATGCTCGAATACCTTTAAATTGATAAACAATAAATTTTCCCTTCTGTGCAGAGTGTAATAATTTCACTGAACTTGAAGATGGGAGAGAAAATAACTTCATATTGTCTTATTCAACGTCTGACATATAACTCTAACCAAGTCCAATCAACTCAATATTGACATAAGTGAAATTGCTACTAGGAAACAACCACTTCAAGTTGTTCACATGAGAGCAGCTAAGAAAATAGGCCACGAAATATCCAAGAAGAATCAAGAAACTAATATAATAAATTATTATGTGATAGTCTGCAAGCACAAAAGTTAGAAAAATAATGATTGAAAAGGTGTTATGTTGCAAGGAACCCAATCGGTCATTAGGAGTTATAGAGACATTTTTGGTGTTTTTGCACTCTAGGTTTCTGCAGGTGACTATTTCAGAATTCAAAGGCTTCGATTTCGCATCCATCGAATTCTAAATTGATGGATACTGACATCGATTTGAAGGATTATAAGGAGGGGGATGTCAGAAGCCCACCTCAATATTGCAGTCACATTGGTAGTGAGCCATGAAGGTATATCTTGTTAGAGAGGTATTGAAGTCTTTGGATGTGGTTAGGGAGTATCGAAGTAATTGCAATCCATCCGCTCTTCTTCCAAAAACACTCTAGTCCTAGTGCTAAGAATAAATACCCATCCCTTGGCACCGTGATTCATCCAAAATTTCAAGGGATAAGGGTGTCAATAAGCACCTGAAATGGAAGTTTATAGTGATGTGAGTCTAGATGAAGTTGTAGGATTGATGGAAGAAACTTTGGCTGGGAAATTTATAGGGAAGATTGTTAAAGGAACACCTTTGAAGGCCTGGATGAAAGAAGCTCGGAGCCAGTCTTGTGGTACTTGCCAAGATTTCACATATTAGTCTTTGGATGGATATATTTCTCAATGAGGATAATGTTGATGCATAAGTAATTATGATCAAAGACTGGCTTTAGGGTCCATTAGACCTCTATCTCAAACACTGGAAACCAAGGTTTAACCCGAGCACCTAACTATTTGAAACAGATTTGGGTTTTGTTGCTAGGATTACCTTTGGAGCTTTGGAATGACAAGATTTTGGAAGGAATGGGGAATTCTTTAGGCTGCAATTTATTTTCATGATAATTGATAGATCTGAAAAAGACGACAAGGTCCTGCCCAGTTTTTTCATATGTGGGATCTAGCTCTCAAGGAACCAAATGATTTCCCTGGACATAGTCTTGACTTCTTCCCCAGTAGTCCATAAAATTAGGGTCTCTTTTGAAGGAAACTGGAAACCTCCTAAAGACATCACTCACATAAATTTAAAGGATACTTCCCTTGATTATGAAAAGGCATGGGGTTTTTTTTAGATGGGACCTGGCAAGGAAGCCCAGGTATGTGTGGAGCAGAGGCCATACTTTTCTTTGGGTCATCACATTATTTGATTTTAAAATATATTACAGGACAAAGGACCAATAGCCAACATGAATTTTATTCTTTATGGAATCCAATGAAAACATCAACAAATAAAGGATTAAAATCAGTGCAGGTATTTGGAGACTCCAATTTGCCGATGGTTTGGGCAAATAATAAATGTAAAATCGAGAACTTATGTTTAGCTTCAATTATGAATCTAATCTTGGAGGTAAAAAAAACAATTTCAATGATATATTATTTCTCATGTATACAAAGAATACAACACAAAAGCAGATCGGTACTCTAAAGAAGCCATTTTGATGCAGGAGGGTCTTTTTTTTAGCATGAATTTAGAGAAGGTTGTCATATCATCTACACAAAGGCTCGTTACTAAAAAATCAAAAGATGCTAGTACTGGGAAGCTTGGCCTAAATTTTATTGAACATGTCCATATGTTCAAGCTGGAAAGTTTAGTTTTGAAATGAGTCATAGTTTCGATCAATGAGACGTCAAGGATATCTTTTCCGCAACCATGGAAGACTACATTGAAGTAGTGATAGGATAATGTAGGAAGTGATGGTGGAACTATACATATTATGTCTGTATAAGATAGTTTGAAGTATATTATGATTTTAGACCCTGAAATATCGAATATAAATATTTTTTCTTTAGAAATAAAAGCACAATAGTCAGAAATAATATCCTTTATAGAGTGAATATGTAATATTTGAACAATAGGATCACAAAACATTTTCAATAAGCTGGGATGATGAAATTCAAATGAGACCCGAGAATTAGATTAGACTAACTTCTCGAATATGGTTGTCCAAGAACCTTATAAACCTGTCATCTACTTCACTGTGGTTGTGAGCCACATCATCCTGCATATATTCCACTGAATTTTCAAGCCTTCAATTGACAAGATATCATTTGAGCTAAAATCAAACCTTGAGAAAAAACTTGCAGTTGCCTTGTAACCACTTTGAGAAATAGCAGGGTTTCCATCAGCCGAAGATTGTAAATTGGATGATCCAATCAGTGTGGGAGTGCATAAATGCTCCTTTCCTTCACCCCACTCATTGTGGTCCATTGAATCAATTATTTTCTTTATGGATACTCGAAGTATCATATATCCTTGCTTTAACAGATTACCTTTTTTTCAAGATGATTTTTCAAAGTACTTGCACCGCAAGCTTTATTAAATCAGGTATCAAAACATATTTGCAAACCCAAATTATTCTAAAATATATTCTTCTTCTCTGTTTAATGGAGTTTTTCTTCTTCTTTCTGTTGCTCCTATGAAATCAACGCTTATACCTCAACAAAGTATTAAATACTTATTATAAGTTACTTAAATAATGCAATCAACATAAATTCCACAATAGATTTCAATATTTATTCTAAGTTGCATATACAATTGACTCAAAAATCTAACAATAGGACACTGAATCATCTAAAATCATAACCGACAAAAGAAGTCGTCAGATTTCAAAATCTTATGTCGAATACCTATTCAAAGAAATGAAAAGAATCCAAGAATTCAGGGTGTATTTGGATCATTCGTGCACAAAAAAAACCTCAAAACCTAAAAATCAACTTCCGTTCGCTTAAATTATTACTCTTTCTATAAAATCATTTTGAACTTGTAGTTTTTGAGAATGAACTTTATGTTCAACAAATGACCATTAATTATGTCAAACATGCCACCATATGTCATTCTGTGTGAAATTTTAATATTGAATTTTTATGTTCAGACGAGTGTAGGCAAAAATTGGTAATGAAGATTTTGAAGCTCCATTACAAGCTCTTTGAGGCAGCCAGGTTGATGTGTCCATAAACATGATTGAAATTAAGATAGCATCTTGGAACAACTATTTTTTTATCAGTTTCTTTATCAAATTCAGGTGGTTAAATCCCTTCATATTTTCCATCCTTTTCAACCTACAGAGTGTGCTATTATTGATCGCAAACATGATCAACATCAACTTGCTTCCTCTGGGTTTTTTCTCCAGAACATGCAAAACTTTTCCTAAACAAAGTGCCATTTCTACACAGTGGATGATATCACTTTGGCCCCAATGCTCCCAAACTTGTTCTCGGGCCTCCAGACCCAACATGGGGTCACCGTCATAAACTTCAATTGAATAGGAATTAACAAGCCTCTAATGGCTTGGGGTTTTGCACTGGTTATGTCGAAAAACCTGTGGAAATATTTTCCAACAACCTATCTCTTGCAGTAGTCAATATCCAAGCTAAGTAATATTTAGATTCAGGTTCGTGGAGAAATTGCAGATATCCAAGATAGCTACCTCCATATCATAACCAATTGGAAAATACTACCCACTCACCAAAATGGAAAAAGAAAAAAACCCAATACATTGAAGGTGCAAGCAGACACTATTGACTTCCTACAATAATAAGATAAATAAATTTATTGCTTACTGTCACCGAAGAGATATTTGAGTCTGAGGATGAGGTTACGATTGTCCTGCTTCATAGCCTCTTCGAGCATCCCCTATTTCAAATTACATATCCTCTTCTTAAGGATTTTGTTCTCCTGCTCTAAAGAGACCCTCTCAGCTTCAAGTGCATCAATCTGATGTTGGCGATCCAGAGACCGCATACTAAGGGAAACAAAGGCACCCACTAGAACCAGATGGATTACGTAGTTTTCGTGCCTCTTTAGGGTATTTCTCAGAGAGCACACTCCCCTCATGGAATTTTGAACGTAGTTAATCTATTTGGAATCTGTGGCTTAGATCTAGTGCACTATGATTGGGAACAAAGATATAGACTGGATGTTGAAACGAAAACTGCCCATTCGCATACTATGTGCCTCATTGATGATTTCAGTGGGATCTTCACGGCCTTTCTTGATGGAATTATTATATTATCACCAAGCTATTTCAATCTGGAGATTTTCATATGTCAAAAAGAGTAGTGGGTCGATCAAGCAACAAAGACTCACCAAGAAAAGTGCCCTAAACCGTCTGTCAATGCCTCAAACGCTCACACATGCTGGGCGCACCTACTTTGGTGGAACATACTGCTATTTTGTTGCTGATCGGTGTTATTGACTAAGGTAGGGGCTGAGAACAAGTCACAATCCATCCATTTTTGCCACATAACAGCTCCAGGAAGCTTCTCTACAAGTTGCAACCTTCTTCAACTGCTATATATGACTACTTTTATAACCTATAGGTGGTATAACCCTTCTTCCAAGCTGGCAGATCCACTGTTCCAGGATTGTTGATTAACCAACCTAGAGCTCTTTGAAAATTGTCTTTTGCATGTTGTTGATTTAATGGAAGCCTAGAAATGACAGATCTTTCCCAAATCTAAACTCTTTTATTGTCTGACCTCTGCAGAAATTTGTGAGGCCTATCGTTTTTTGTGAAGAGCTTCACTTTTGTATACATTTTATATCAATCTGCTTCATTGTTCTTGAACATCATCTACTCAATATCAAATACCTTTGATGTCCATTCTTCTGGGACAATGGACTGCACCAACTTGGGAAGATCTATGGTTGAATGATAATCCTATTGCATGTGGGATTGAACAAGGGCCTTTCTAGTTAGCATTTCAAGCAGTAAGACTCTGAAACTGTACACGTCTTCCCCAAACATCAAAATAACACAAAAAACCCCGAATTTCACAACGGCAAAGGGCAATAGCTAAATACCATTACCATTTACAGGAAAGGTTAAAATCCCAAGGAAGCAAAATATTCATAAATGAAGTGATGATGTTAAAGAACACCATTACGAACAAGGATCCAAGCAGAGAACTTCACCTAGCTCTCCTCGGCGGCAACAACCTTTGTAGAGACTCCACCCTTTTTAGGTAGAAGAATATTATGAATATTTGGTAAAACTCCACCGCTAGCGATAGTTACAGCCCCCAAAAGCTTGCTAAGTTCTTCATCATTTAAAACGGCCAACTGGATGTGGTGTGGCACAATCCTTGTCTTCTTGTTATCCCTGACCGCACTACCTTCCAACTTCAAAACTTGCAACAAAAACGCAACCGCCAAAATAACAGGAAGACGAAGACGAAGATGAAACCTCCTTGGATGCTGAATCATGAATCAGAGTTCAAATTCTTAGAACTGTTCTTGTTTCCAAAGAGAAGAGGGTGCAAGTAGTTAACATAGAGATGCCTGAACCAACCAAGAGCCCGACCACGTATTTCAATTGCTCACTCTGAGCTGAGGCGGTGGATGGCCAAATGCACATGCTAAAGGATCGGGCTCTGACAAGATCTTGCCGAAAAGACAAATGAACAGCGACTCCTGAAAGATGATAGAAACCTAGAGAATTTGGCAATGAACGAACCGCGACTGCTGGAAAGAGTACAGAACCATCGCGAAATTGATAGAAAAGTCCAACCCGAAGAGAGAACCTCCGCTAATTTGGCGTGAACAATAAAGATGCACGTGGAAGGATTCCATTCATCTTATAGACGAGGAATCTGCTACAGGGCCAAGGAATGTCTTTCATTATTTGAACGTCTATGGCGTAATTATTTTATTTAAGAAATATTAACACCAATTATCATTATTTTCAAAATGGTGATGGGTCTATCCATAAAGAAAAAGAGTAAATTTTAATAAATTAAATAATGAAAACATTTAATATAGAGAGAGAACATCATAGTATGGCATTGAGACAAACACATACATTTAATAGTTTTTTTTTTATTAGCACATAGTCTAATAACTTGCTTTAATTATGTTATGAAATAGGTTGTAAAAAGATACTATTAGAAGTATCAAAAGGAATCCATGACACTTATTTATAAGAAAATATATATGAAATAATTGTATTCATAAGTGAATACTTTAGAATGTGTCACATGGACAAAACATGTATGCATTCTCTTTCATAGAGTTCAAATGAGGAGGGAATTTTTGTAATTTGTTTTTTTTTCATGTAATATATCTTAAGGGACACTTTCAAGGAATTTCCCTTTTTTTAGGATGGTACTCAATGTAAGTCTTAGATTATTTTGGGTTGGAAAGGTCAGGTCTACAACTCATGAATAGATCATTTATAATTTATCAGCAATTGATTCATTGAGAGTAAACATGTCGCAATGTGGAATTTAAATCGGAGTGGGGAGAGTAACAAAATTTTGCACAATCACTTGAACTACACCCAATAGAAAAAATGTTTATATCATTTAACCTTTTCATGGGTGGTTGAGCTGCCACCTAACATACAACAAAGTGAAAAATTTTAAAACTCTTCATGGCTATTGTTACGGCAAGAAAGGTCTTCTTTAAGTGCAAAATTGAGATGGATCAAGGAGCCTCAATCATGCTATCAAGAGGGAAATGGATTTAAAAGTAGCAGTTATTTTCAAAGAAAAATTATGTATAAGCAACCTGAGGCCTATTTTCCTATTGACATCGCTTCAAAGAAAATGGGAAACTTGACTTGAAGATTAGGGTTTCTAGGTTTTTAATAAAATGTCCATTAATCATTAAGGAATGTACTACTGAAAACTAATATGCCATGGTTCTGATGAAAAAAAGGCTTGCATACTCGAAGAAGAAGAAGAGAGATTCCATTTACAAAAAAAATTACTAAAGAAATAAACATGTAGTTGTTTCCTTTAAGGCCATATCAATGTAACATCAATGATAACTGTTGGATAGTTTTAAATGACAAAACAATACCATTTAGGTATATGACATGGACACATTAAATATTAATAATGCCCCATATGTCAAATCTCAACATTTTTTTCCATGGAAAAAAATTCCATAATTTTATTAATATATAATAAAATTACAGTCAGTAAATACTTGTTAAGATTTCCATAGTGTCTAGTAATGACATCAACATCTTTTTTCAAATCATGTCAATGAGGAGAGGAAAGAAATAACCTATTCATAAACTAATCACTTTTGTGCTAGCACAAATTAACATTTTCCGCATCGGTATCATCTCTCCATACAATTTGTATTGAAAGAGAATAAAGAGTCTCTTTTACATTCATTATTTAAGTTATTACGCCATCAATAATTTTCCCTTCTCCAAATCATATCGTCTAATTTTCCTATTTAGAGATTGCTAGTCATTTTTTCTTGTTAGATGACTACCCATCCCATTTCCATCGTTGGCCACAATCACAATTCGAAATGGAAAGTAGACTCCTTCAATGCAACCCAACAATTCTTGCCCCACTGCATTCAATTCTTTGTAGACATTTGCAGTAAGTAGTGAGGAAGTCCTTTTCCTCCTATTTCCAACTAGAACTCAACAAATTTTTGTGCACTTCTTTCACTTGCACACTCTACAAACACCTTGCACAACAATTTCAGTTGGTGGATATCGCATTGACACCCTATTGCACTAGCTTACTCTCTCGGGGATGATGGTATTGCATACTCTCATACAAAAAGGTTATATTGGATCCTCCATGAGCCGCTCATGAGCTCCCCAAGAGATTGTTGTCAATACATGACTAAAATGTGTTGATTTTTCAATTGTTCCTTTTTATTGATTTTGAAACCATGGGAGCCATGGATAAATGCTTCCATGTGCCCACCTCTATTGTTATGTTCCTATTTCAAGTAAGGTTGAACCTATTCCACCTTTTTCGTTTATTTTGCTTGCTAAGAGATTCGTAGCTACATATGGAATAGCTCCAAGTATTTATCTTGATCTGCATCATATACATTGGAAATATATTGCATTGTTCATCTCTTGTAATTGTTCTTAGATTCTTGGATTCTCAATCATTTGAGTTGTGTCAAGAGATGAGGCCATGGTTATAGATTATAAGTTGTATAATGTAACAACTATAGTTTCAAGGTGATGATTATTTTTTAATTCAATATTATATGTTGTGAATTACCACAGGAAGAAACTATAGGTTTAGATTACACCTTAAAATTATGTACTCTTAATTAGTTGGTTTGTAGAAGGTTTAAATTTATACTATTTTCAAAATACAATGTTAACGTGAATTTTAAAAATCTATTTATTTCATTAATTTAAAATTTTATGAATGCATTGTTTGAGCAAAGGTCACGTGGATAGAGGCTAGGTATGTATGAGACTTTAATGGTTGGGTTTTGGTTTCAATTACAACAAGGTAAATAGTTTCATGATGAATTTGAAATCAAAGGCCCATATATGTGTTTGATGATGAGTTTGAAATCAATTTTACTTGTCAATTTGAGCATAATAAAATGCATTTTATAATGGTTGTTGTCGTATGGACATGGTCTACAATATTGGGTATTTTGTTTCGCCATTTTGTTTCTCCATTTTGTTTCTCTCTTCTATGGATCCACAATTATGAAGGATGAATGTTTGGGTTTGACATATTCTCATGCACTACTTCCTTCCATACTTAGTACTTTTCATGCATTTGCCTTTTTTTCACTTCCAATAACTTTACGTCTCCCACTAATCAAATTTTCTCATAACTACATCACTTCCACCTAGCCCCCTTATTAGGGTGTACTTTTTGCACCATCATGTGCAATTTCTAGTCATAATCTTGGGTCAACATCATCCGAGGAGACAAAAGTTTGCGTCAACATCCCAAATTCAAGTATCCAAATGCATGTTGAATTATTTTCACTTTCTCATAGTACGAAAACATTATAAAAAACCTTTTAATTTTTTAAGCATAATAATGATGAGATATAGAGAGGATTTTACATATGATATATAATTAATTAGTTTATAGATTCACATAGATATATTTTTATTATGGTCAAACTTATCGTAAATCAGTTGTCAATTGATAGTGGGGACAACTATCATTGGTTGTTATTTGTGAATGCGGGTTAACTCATCACCTTTACTGAAGGAAAACCATGCCACTTGAAATAAACCAGAGATGGTTTGTAAGGGGGTAATATTTAAATCATGCTAGATGCATATGGGTATTTCATCATTAACATGTTTCTTTGTGTCCAAGGAAAATGAGCTTTGAGCCAATCATACATAGTTTTAGGTCTTACTTCAGGACTAGGACTCACATAAATATTATGTTCATTTCTAAATTGTTTCTCTATGTGTTCAACATTTTTATTTATTTTTAAACAAGTTGTGATTGTTTATTAAAAAAGAGGAAACTAAAACCACATACACATTATTAAACACAAATATTTATCTTGGAGAAACTCAAGTTGAGAAAACTCCAATTCGAAATGACTTGTTGAACTCTTTATATTTTCAAGGAAAAATATAGATTAAAAAGGAATCAACTAGAGCTTTGACTCATTTTTCCAAACTCAAACACTAGACAGTGCATACCTTTGTTCTGCTTTGGTATACACCACAACCATTATATTGTTTTAGTTACACATCCAATAGAGTATCATCAATCCCTTGTGACTCATACACTTGTTTCTCCCTCTGAATTCCAATTGCCTTCCAAGAATCTTGTAAGGAAATCTAGGCTACAATTGTATCACAATACTTCTCGAGGTCAAACAACCCCTAGTACCCAAGGGGCTTGATTTTTGATGTATAGTTAGTTAGTCGGTTGGTCAGTTAGTAAATTGATTGACTTAGCATAGGCATGGAATGATTTGTCAGCTTCTCCATACATTCATCATGTGTCATAATCTCTTGTAAGTCTACTCAAATGCCCTCCAAAAATCTTCTAAGGAAATTCGAGCTATAATTGTACTTTTCCAAGTTGAGTCACTACTACATTTGTGTACAAATTTTGACGTTATTTCTAATGATTTTTGCCGCAAAAGTGACTAAATATAGAAAATCAAAGCATCAATATTTTATTGTTTCATCGGAAACATCGTCATTTTTGTAACGAAGCATTACTGCCATGTTTCATGGTCACATCCATTTTGTTTTCTCTCTTTACGTTGTAATTTTTAAATTTTAGTGGCAAATGTTTGTCTCGAGGCTGGCGATGGAATGAACTATTTTTGACATAGTATCATCACAATTGCAATGATTGTCGAGGAAAAAAAGAAAAAAGAAAAAGAAAAATCATGTTGATGATAGTAGTCAATCTTACTTGTCATGCTCAATATTAGAAAGATTCCCTCCTCTTGGTCTTAGAACATAATTTGGTCTATATTAGAGAAATTAGAATGAAAATATATTCTATCAATTTAGAAAAAATAGACTTCCAACACTAGATTTGGAATACAACATTTTCACAAGTAATTTTAACTATATATGTCAATCATTTTTGTACTTGAAAATATTTCAACAACACCTATAGAGAGTAAGCCTCACTATACATGCGAATATATATCAACAAGGATTCGAAAAGAAACCATTCTTGAAGTAGACGCCTGGTTATATCCTACACTGCACATGAGAGAAATTATATCTAAAGTAATTAAAAGATCTTCATTATTTCCTTAATAAATATTGGAATCAATATAGTGCACTATGGCACACCATATAATTTTATATGTATATCCTCAAGAAACTTCAGCAAATCCCACTCTTAAGTTTCCATAGTCGAATATTGTGTGGTATACACCCATGAAAATATCTTCAAGAATACTACAACACAATCAATCAATCAAGAAACATGCTACTAAAAAGGTTTAATTGAAGTTTGAACCAAGTTATGAAAAAAAAATTGTGATATATCATAAACAATATAGAACTAGTAGTGTAACATACCATGTAGGACCCAATGGTGGAGGGGCATCCAAGCCCATAAAACCACTCACACACTACACTACACAACATTCATTGATTTTAAGAATGTATTGCAACCAAATTACCATCAAAACTAGTTAGTTACCACCTTTAAGAATGCACTACAACTATAAAAGCATCGAAGACATTACTTATAAAGTCAAATTGGGATGCCGAAAAAACATCGATATTTATTCTCCTTTCTGAAAGGAAATTAAAAATTGTAGTTCTACATACCAGATTCAAGAGCAATCTAAAGAGTGTTGAAAACCCAAAATAGCACATAGGATTTATGTATACATCAATCACACCATGAAGGATCCATAATCACATCTCCATATTGTAAGATTATTGTATTGAATTCTTGGAAGACAATACACAAGGCACCAATAGCATTGTTGATTTGTGTTATATATAATTCCCTATATTTGAAACAATTCACATAACTGCTTCTCAACAAGTTTATTTGAAGCTTATAGAAAACATAATCAACCATGAAACAACATTCATGAACATCCCAAATAATTTCACATCACAAATATATAAATACATATTATTAGGAAGCTCAGTATCAAAGCACCACATGATCTATAAACCATCTCATATAAGGTAGAATTTTATCAAACCAATACACAAAAGCATCAAATGAACTCAAGATCCCACCTTGTATAGAAAATTACAACAACATCTAGACATGCTTCGATTAAATAATGTAATAAAACAAAAAAATAAAATTATCTTCCTTAGGCCATCGATACTAAGAAAATTATTCAAATCGATTCAAGTATCTATGTTTCAAACTACAAAGATAACATATCAAATGAGCATTATTGAGCATCACTTCTCACTTATGAGTATACAAGCTTGCATAAGGTGCCATATCCCTAAGTAGTTTATATTCTTTTTGGTGCACATACCTAAAAGAGATCACTAAATTGTACAAAAAAATTCGAAAGATTAAAGGTTTGTAGAATTTATCAATGGTCTAGCCAGCAAAGAATTTCCAAAATTTGTAATAGCAGCACAACCTTCAGTACAAAAACCTACAATTAAATGTTCATAAAATGCCATCAATACTTTCATAAGATTCCATAAGAAGCAATCATTTGATCAATTGAAGAATATGGACTCTATATATTTTCCAAACAAAAGTTCATATTTTGCAAGAAGAATCTAAGTTAGATCATGGATACTCGGGGAATTCTGTGAGTCAAGGACGGTGAAACCCTATCCCTCTGCTACAGGAGTGAGTGGCTCGACTGCGTGCCCGCGGGCACTTCCTGCATTTTCCACCCTTTGGATTGGCTCTGCGATGGACTCTCCTCTGGATCTGAATCCGTAGGATCGATGGCGGCTTCTGGATGCTACCTTCCGTGCTCTGGTGGCCTTCACACCTCCCCTTTCTTCTTTGATGGATTCATCCGACGCTAGTTTCATCAAGCGAATGGTTGCTCCTCGATTCCAGATCCTGTCAGCAGTTTCCAAGTTGAAATCCCTCTCTCTGAGCGAGCGAGGTTTGATTGGGAAGTTAACTGGAATCTGGCCTTCACCCAAATCAATGGATGCCTAGATTAATAAGAATTGGATGCCCCTAATCTCCGAGGGTTTGCAACATTATTTTTGTGGTAAGGGGTTCTTCACCTTTCTGTTTGAAAATAAAGCTGATAGGGATCTTAATTTCAGAAGTGGTCCATATTTCATGGGCCCTCGCAGCCTGTACCTAAATAGATGGAGTTTATCCTTTGATCCTGAGAAGGATGTGCCTTCTGCGGTCTCTGTCTGGGTTCGCCTCCCCCATTTTCCATTACACTGTTGGAATGATGAAACCCTGCAATCTATCGGAAAATCCCTCGGTAATTATATTGACAAAGCAGAGCCAAAAGAGCCCTTGTTCTCCTGTGCATGAATTTGTGTAGAAGTTGATCTGGAAAAAGGTTTACCGGAAGCAGTTAACTTATTTATGGATGGATGGGAGCACATGCAAAAATTGGATTACGAACAGTTACCATTCAAGTGCAAGAAGTGCCATGAATATGGGCACTTTGTCAAAAAATGTCCAAAGGCAGCACAAGAAGCCCCCCCCCAAAAAAAAACCCAAGAAGAAGGATGGCAACAAATTAAAAAAGGAAGGAAAAATATCCCCACAACACACCCTTCTAAGTGGACCCAACCAAGAACTAACAAGGAAAACATTGAAGAAGTAAGGGAATCCTCCACCAGCAACAGATTTCAAGATCTGCCTCTAGAAGAAGGAGAAATTCCAGTTTTGGAAGCAATCCCTATGGAGAAAGGAATGGAAGAAACTCCCATTTCTAATAACATCCTTCCTCCCTCCCCTAGAGAGGAGCTGATCGGTGCTGATGTGGGTGGATCCAGTACCCCCGAAAGCTCATGGGAAGACATGGTAAAGCAAAGCAAAATCACGCCGCAAATTTTGTCTCTGGACAACGCACTTTCTACATAAACCCTGGAAGAGCTAGATATGGTGCTACCGCCAAATACCAGAGGGAGAAAATCACAAAGATACCACAGAGAGTTGGAGGTAGAAAGAGAGATAGAGCTGGGTAGACAAAAAATTTCGAAAAAAACAAAATTACTTCAAAATATCAAATCTCAAAGTGGGGCCAAATCTGACGGCAGATCTCGAGCAGGATCCCAATCGGTTAAGAAGTAATGAAAGTAGTCTCTTGGAATTGCATGGGTCTAGGCGGGTTGAACAAAGTCGAAGCAATTAAAGACATGATTAAATCCGAAAAACCTGATCTTATGCTAATCTAAGAGACTAAAATGATGGACGTGGAGGTCATGGCACTCTCACACTCCCTCTGGAAGGATTTTCATGGAAAATCTCTCAGTGCTCAAGGAGCATGTGGGGGGATTTCTACTCTGATTTATAACACATACTTATTAAAATATACCAAGGAAAACCAACACTGGATGCTAACTGAAATACAGGAGAAATACAACAACAATTTAGTATTCATTTGCAATGTCTATGGCCCAACTCATTAGAGGGATGAGACTAAGTTCTGGGAAGAACTTCTCAAGTTAAAGGAGTACCTAAGCGGAAAAGATCTTATCATTGCTGGATATTTTAATGCAACAAAATATCAACAGGAAAAGCATGGAGGCAATATAGTTCGTGACCCTTTCGGTGAAAAGTTGGAAGACTTAACCGTTGATCTGGACCTGCTGGACATACCCCTAAGAAATGGAAAATATACATGGAATAACAGAATATTTGGATCAGGACATATTGCGGCTAAGCTGGATCGGTTTTTGGTAAGCTCTTCCTTTTGGACCTATTCCATTTCGTTTTAATCCGCTCTGGCTACACGATTCATTTTTTTATGATCTTGTCCAAAATGCTTGCAAATTTCGTTTTGTTGCATCCCCCAGCTACATTTGGGAATCCAAACTGAGAGCTGTGAGGTTTGCGCTCAAGAGTTGGGCTAAGACCTCCTATAAGAAACCAGGCCACTTCAAAAACCTTCTTCAATCGAAGCTTTCCAACCTTCATTTTAGAATGGAGCATGAGGACGTGACACCCTCCTCCCTTTTCCAAGAAAAGGATTTAAACCTTAAAATACTCACAGCGACCAAGCATGAAGAGCAAATATGGAGAATAAAGTCTAGATAGATGTGGCTAAAAGGAGGTGATAGCAACACTGATTATTTTCACAAGCAAGCTAAGGCCCGTCTCAATCATAACGTCATTAAGGAGCTAAAGAATCAAAATGGAGAAAAGATAAGACGGCAAGAGGACCTAAAGCTCCATATCTTCAACCATTTCAGTGAACTCTACTCTGATAACGGAGAAACAGACCCAAATGCACAAGTGGATCTACTCCCTGTTATCCCTAAGATTATCTCGGATAATGAAATAGAGAACTTTCCAAGCCAATCATGGAATATGAAATTTTAAATGCCATATGGTATCTTCACGCAGACAAAGCGCCTGGTCCAGATGGGTTCACTATTAATTTTTAAAGGGAAGCGTGGGAGGTAATCAAAGAGGATCTGAAATGAATGCTCAATTGGAACAGGAAGAAAGACAAAATAGGAGGGGCCACCAATTCTTCCTTCCTAGATTTAATCCCTAAAGAAAAAACTATGAGCTCAATTGACTGCTTCAGACCGATTTCTCTCTGCAATACCTCCTATAAAATCCTATCAAATATCCTTGCAACCAAAATGAAAAATATCAAGTGCGAGCTCATCTCAGATTCTCAATGGGGATTCATTGCAGGTCACCAGATCCTCGATAATATCATTATTGTGCAGGAAGCGATCCACTCTAGCATTGAAAAAAAGCATCAAGGTATGGTCGTAAAGCTTGATATGGCCAATGCTTTCGACAGAGTAAATCACCCCTTTCTCTTTGAAATTATGAATAAGTTTGGCTTCTCAAAAAGATTTGTTCGTTGGGTTAAAGCGTGTATTAGCAGACCCTAGATAGCCCCCCTTGTTAATGGCAGACCCACTAACTTCTTTCAATCATCTAGGGGACTGCTCCAGGGTTGTCCCATGTCACCCTACCTTTATCTCTTAATTGTTGATTCAATGAGTAGGAAACTTCACCATCTGCAAGATTTGGGAGAATTAAAAGGTCTAAAAATTGCAGAGGGGTAAAATCTGTTAACCATGCTCAATTTGCTAATGACACTATCTTACTGGGGGGATCTTCCTTTATCATAGTCGAAAGATTCAAAAATGTCCTATCCACCTTCCTAAAAGCGTATGATGGCAAATTTAACTCAGCCAAGTCCAAGGTTTATGGTTTGAACTGCTCTCCAGTGGTGCTAGCCAAAATTGCAAGGACCTTTGGTTTTGAAGGAATAGTAGCTTGGAACTCCTTTAATTACCTTGGAATACCTATCTATAAAGGGAAAAAAAGAGTTGCGGACTGGCAAGGACTAACAGAAAAAATTAAAAATAAAATTAATTCTTGGGGATCTAGATGGCTCAATCCTGCTGGCAAACTTATCCTTATAAATTCAATCCTTTCTGCTTACCCTCTCTACACTTGTTATATCTCTCTAACCCCCCAAAAAGTAATGAGGGACATTACAAAAGAGCTCAGAAAGTTCTTATGGCAAGGAGGAAATTCCAACCACTCTAAAAAGTTTCATCTGATCAACTGGGATACAGTGTGCAGACCCAAAATGTATGGAGGTGCTGGGATCAAAGATCCAACGAATATGAACCTTTCTCTAGGTGCCAAAATCCTGTGGATAATTATTTCCAGTAAAAAGGCGTGGTGGAAGGAGATCCTTCATAAGAAATACATGACCGGTAGCAGAAGACGTTGTGTGGAAGAAATTAATCAGGGAAGAAGAGGATCATCAATCTGGAATCTATGTAAGAGGGCAGCTTTCATAATTCAAAGTGGTATTTTTTGGATCCCAAGAAACGACAAACAAATAAAAATCTGGAATGATAATTTTGGTTCAAACTCCCCTGCAAACCTTCTGCATGAATTCCACGAATTAAAAGAGTGGATGGAGCAAGCTAACATTCACACTCTGTTTGATCTGTCCTCCTGGTCTATTCGGGGAAGATGGGATGGATGGATAGAGTTGGAGTTGCCGGAACACCTCATTCATGAATACAATGCACTCCTTTCTCTGTTTCACGGTTCACTCCCCGTTCACAAAAATATGAGGGATAAAAGAGGATGGGGAAAATCGGGCACTTACACTATCAAGGAGGGATATTTTTATGTGGATGCTCTTGCCAACTCTCGAATCAAGGATACTAAGTGGAGAAGAGTATGGGGCAAGGATGGTCTCCCGAAAGTAAATTCCTTCACTTGGAATCTTGCACACCGAAATACTTTAACCGTTGAGAATCTCATAAAAAGGGGGATTGAAGGACGGACAAGATGCATTCTTTGCAAGGAAGCTGAAGAAACTATTGAGCATCTCTTTTTGGAGTGCAAATTCTCTTAGGAGGTTTGGCATCATTCTTATCGAGAAATTCAACCCAATATGATCCTTCCAACAAATTGGAACGATCTTTTTGCAAGCTGGCATGATTACTATCATGGCTCGTTCTTTAGAAAGCCGGATTTCAAAAGAGCTTGGGTCTCTCTTCCTAAATTCATATGCTAGAAACTCTGGATTGGCAGGAATAAAGAAATCTTTGAAGACATCAGAGCCACTCCAGGTAAAGTTATCTCTTCTGCAAAGGCGCTTTGGATTGACTCCCTATCCTCGAGAGGTATGAAAAACATTAGCAAAGAACCTCCAAATACGGAGGAAAAAAATTGGGTGGCAGACCTCTTGACTCCTTCTCCCTACTCTCTTCTGTCCCAAACTTACAAGATACATATCACTCAGAATTGGCATATTGGAATGAAACCGGAGGATCTTCAACTCTAGATTAAGAAAATTGGCAGCTATATATTGTTTTTTTATGGTGCCTCGAAAGGAAACCCTAGGTTGGCAAGTGCGGGAGGAGTCCTTCTTGACTCTGATGGAAAAAAGGTGAAATCGTTTGCTTGGGGAATTGGTAGGAGAACCAATAATGACGCTGAGTGGCTAGCGTTGATTAAAGGAATGGAAATAGCTAGGAATGAATAAATCGAGGATCTGGTGGTCTTTGGAGACTCAATGCTAGTCATTAGGGAAGCTAGAACCATGGCCACAAATCGCAGAAAGCCTGTCCCTAATATCCATCACCTCTTTAGTCACAAGGTTAAAGACTTCAGCTCTATCAACTTTCTACATGTTCTGATGATCAAAAATTAGAAAGCAGATGTCATGGCTAACGTCGGAGCTGGTCTTGATTGTGGAATTACGGTTAGCAATGGTCAGGATCTTGGTATCAATTTGGTTCCCTAATCTCTGCTCCATTCAGTTTGATGTTGAAGCATAAGTGTTTTCTTAGCGTTGGAAAGCGGCAATTCCCCTTGGCATGGGGAAACCATCATATTAATCCTAAGAACTACAATCCTTCGATTCATTCAGGAATTAGATTTTTCAAGATCTCATCGGGATTTTCCCCCCCTCCTCGGTTTATCCCAGCGTCCTTTAGGCGTCCTTATGGAGGTAAAGGATCGATGGAGCTTTGGCATATAATTCGGCCGGGGGTGACATTCTCGTCATACAGCAATGTAATTCTCATGCACAGAGCAGGGTGTCTGAAACTTGGTTCAACATGGAGGAAGCCACCCCTATCGCCGTCTCGAGCCTCCCCGCATTGCAATGTTTGCATTGAAGAAAAACATTTCAGTCTTTGGCTCAAACTGGGAGTATCGATATTCAGAGAACGCCTTCAACAATTGACGTCGTGCAAGATCAAGTTCTTGGTGGCTCTGTCCAAGCGCAGTCTGAAATACATGACCACTACAGAAAAGAGGCGTTGGGTATTGGAAAGAATTGGAACCATTCAACAGGAGAAAGCAGTGGAAACAACTGCCCGGGGTCTATGTCAGGGTTTGGCAGTCCTCCAGCTGAGGTCCAAATGCATCTTAAGTATTTGGAATCCCAAGTTCGTATGCTCAGAGGGGAGAATTCCGACCTTAAACGGGCCATTTCACATCTTTTCACAATCATGGTAACGAACTCTGAGGTTCGTAGCAGCAACAGTAAGTTGCAGGAGCATCTTGACATCCTTGCTGGGAAGTTTGAGAATTGTTGTCCATGTTCTGTTAATCTGGGCACTCAAATTATGGCTCTGCACATCAGTCTCAGAATTGTGGAAGCTAATATCGACGATATGAGGGCAAACATTAGGAAGAGCACCATTGTTTTTCAAGGAAATGTTGGAGGCATAGCCGGTGCTGCTGATGGGAACACGACCGAAAATCCACACCAGTAATCCATCAATCTTGGGTGTTTCAGTTCTTTCGAATACCTTTCTTTATTATGTATTTTCAGAAAAATAGTGTGACGTCTCTTTTTGCTAAGCCTGTAGTAGTTGCTGAACAACTAGTTTACGGTCTCTTTCTCTGTAATGTTCTACTCCTGTATTTTGCTTTAAGGACAGTTTGTTAGAATCTACAGTTTTCGCAGAATAGTCTTTGTTCATGAACTTATTAGACTGGAAAATGAAGAGATATGAACCATGGCAGCTCTTCGATTTTGGGATCAATCTTACCATCCTTTTTTTAATCTTGTTCCTCTTTTCATATAAAATCTAGTTATTCGTTTTTGTTTTTTTTAATTCATGGATACTTAAAGAATAAATGGTATTTTGTTAATAAATTACCTTGTATCATGCTCAAGGAAAATTAGAGGGTTTGTAGGAGAGTAATGATGTTCAAAAGCTTCCATGCAAGCTCCCATCTTGCATCCATGTGGAACATAATTTGTTTTGATGTCAAAAACCCAATTGAATATTTTCAAAAGATTCCATGCAAAGCTCCCATCTTTTATCCCTGCAAAACATCATTCCCTGTAGGTCAACTTTATGCTTGGTCATTTCCTCCAAAGGGAAGAATAGAGACCTTCACCACAAAGAATTCTCCAAACATTAATGTCGAAGATTACACATATTGATTGGGAAGTTAATTTGATTCCTCTAAATAAAATAACAAATGAATGAAAATACCCTTATTCCTCTCTACTACATAAGACAACAAGCTTGCACAAAAATTGACAAATGAACCAAGTAAACATAAGACCAATTGCAACATCTTTAATATGCTCATGACTGACTAGATCAAGTACAAGTGCTTCCACAAAGGTCAATACGGATCATAACAACAAAGATCTTTTGTTGTTGTGCATTCGCTTTGACATTGTCATCACCAACAATGACTATATCCATACCCACAACAAGGCTCAAAATCCCACAATCCATTCCAGATGAAAGATATGCATTGCCATCAAACAAATATTAGGAATTTTACTTGAGGTTAATTCCTATGCTCATTATAATCACAACAATAATCAAACCATAAATACCCAAAAATGAGGGGAATTTCTAAGGGTTTTTGGAAAATCCTTCCCTAATTTTTCCCCTTTTTGAGTTGTATCTTCGATCAAGGGATTCCTTTTTATTGTTATTATTATTTTGTGACCCATATCAACTTGAATGGTTTGTTCATTGAAGGTATCTCCTATACATTAATTTTCACAAGCCGGGTGATTTTCTGTTTAGGGTCAAGGAGAGATCGACCTGTCATAGAATCTTAAGATCCCTTTCTCTTCAGTGTGGGGGAATAGAGATAAAGTGGAAAGGAAATCAACCTCTTGATATCTCTAGTCGATCCCTATCTTAAGAGGCAAATCCTATCCCATTCCAAACCCCTCAGTATTTATTTTGAGAAGAGAGGCTTAGAATAGAGCCAATGAATACTACCAAGTCGAACACAATTTTTGATCCCTAGGGAGGGCTGCTAATCAGAAGTGAAGTACAGTAGGATTTATCATGTGAAGAAAAGAAGAACCTAGTTGTTGCAATATAATAACTTCCCTTGAAGCTCAGTATCAAAGCAACACATGGAAAACCAACCTCTTTTATCACATTATATATATATATATATATATATATATATATATATATATATATATATATATCTTTATTTCTTTCTTTTATCTTTAAAATTATTTAATTTCCTTAAAATATTGAAGAAAATAAAATTTTAATATATTCTATTAATCTTCTTTTTAATGAAAACATTAATTAATTTATTTAATTTTTCTGTGTAATACTATTTTTTTTAAACGCAATGGCATTAATAAAGAGATACTTAGTCAATTGGGTCTAACTCGAGTCCTTAATGTGAAGGAGTGTTATCCTACCCACCCATGTTCAATTCCCACAAATGAGATAAGATCTTAATAAGTATATTGCATTAGTTATTTCATGGAAAACTAAGAAATGATACTTCTTTAAATTGAAACATCCATTAAGATAGGCAATCATATCTACAAGTGATCATACACCAAGTAAATATCCATAGGTCCCAAAAGGTTCTACAAGAGGGCCCAAAGAAGGTGCACACTCTTTTTTCGCACAGTAAAAATCTATACTTTCTAAAGAAGTATATGAGAAGAGTACAAAAACGGATACCAATCCAAAGTTCCAGCAACAAGTGTCGCCAACCAAGACAGAAACACAACAACTCACCTCCCTGAGCAAACTACACCCAAACAAAAGCAAATTTTTGCTTCCCCTAGGCATAAAGTAAAATGCTAGCCCAATCCTGGCACAAACACCAACCATATGTAAAAATTTGCCCCCAATTAGAAAGACATAAAATACTAAATACGATAATGACCAAGAGCCTCCAAAAATAAAAGCCGATAAACCGGGACACCAAAAGACAAAACAATAGACCCAAAATTCAATACATGGAAAGACTGACAGCATCCCGAACACAATTGTCGGACCAAAATTCATAGAATAAGACACCTTCCTCCACAAGAAAGGCCCTCTTCGAGAGGATGTCCTCCTGTGCACACTACAAAATTTGAACCCAAAATACGATGATAAAATCCGACGACATCCAATGAAAAGGACTCTGTCGTTGGATTTCACCTTCAAAATTATGAAAGTTGATGATTTTTTCTTAAATTGATAGAAGGGTCCATCGGATATCTGACGGCCTTCTGATATCCAACGATATCCCACGAATAGTGACAGGTGTTGTCGGCTATCCGACATAATATTAAGCATGCGGATGTCGGATATCCAACAGTATATCAAGCCCTAGGATGTCGGATATCTGACAGTATATCATGTCCGATAACGTCGTATATTCGATAGTATATCATGCTCGATAACATCTATTCTCCAACGGTAACTATTCTTAATTCGTCGAATATCCGACGAATGGTTATATTTTAAAATCTATAAATTTCAAAACATTCCGACATGTTTGCTATACAAGCGACGATTTGCAGAAGTTTTTTTATTCGGTGGACTGTTTTTCATTATTTCTATTGTTTTTGTGATTAAAGCGAGTGAAGTATGGAGCTTGATTTTCTAAGATCGATAATCGATCTTCATTCAAAATCTTTACGAGAAAATGTCAAATAGCAATATTCCTGATCCAGACGAACAAAATCGACAATTGCTTGCTAGATTGTGGGATGGAGTGAAAAGAAGGGGTGATGGGAAATTTTATTGTCCATGTAGTCAATGCAAGGGCTTTAAGAGGAGAAGAATAAAGATCACAACAGCCATAAAACATTCTAGGGAACATGGACACGTTGAGGGGGGACATGAATATCATCCATTTGTAAGTTTTGCATTATATATGTTTTTATTTTGATTGCTTTTGTAAATGTGTGTATTATTTTAATATTTCTTATATTAACTTTTATCTATTGATGGTAATTTCATGTAATTATAAAGGAAAGACATCCTACGGCATATCGTCCGGAGGAAGTGCTTTCAGAACAAGTACCGGAGGAACAGGGAGCTATGAATAATGGAGAACAAGTTAATGATCATATTGAAGAAGATGATGATACTGATAACATAGTTGAAGATGATGGTACAAATACTTTGATCCATGATTCATTTAATGTTAGAATGGATGATGATCATGAAAATGATTATCATTTTGATGATATTCATGATTTATCTCTTCTTGAGAAGGCATACGAACCCCTTTATGAGGGATCCAACACAAATCTTCTCTCTGCTATATTGTTGATAATGAACTTGAAGGTTATGAATGGTCTTTCAAACATATCAATCACACGGATGTTAAGGTATGTAATATATTCCATCACATTATGTATATGATCGTCTAATAATTTTATTGTTAATTCATAAGTCAAATTAATACGGATGAAATGTGTTTCATTAATACTATTTCTATATTATATGAGGAGCTTTGGTTGCTCCTGCATAGGGAAAACCCTAGCGTAGCTACTGCGTGCATCTCAGCTCTGTATCCCCGAGTTGGGGATGGATCCCCCTCAGGATCCAAGCCCGGAGGACAAACGATTGCTCCTGGATGCGGCCTTCCGAGCGTTGGTGGATTCTACGCCGCCCCCACCTCCTTCATCTCCCTCCTCTGGCGATGGCTTCATTAAACGTTTGGAAGCTCCCAAGATTCAGATCAAGTCAGAAGCTTCAAGGTTGAAGTCCCTGGCCCTAAGTGATCATGGCTTGATTGGCCAGTTCACTGGGATCTGGCCTTCACCAAAAACTATGGACACTTGGATAAAAACAAAGTTGGATGCCTTTGATTTCAGGAGGTATTCAACATTGCTTCTGCGACAAGGGTTTCTTCACATTTATGTTAGAAGTAAAAGAAGACAGAGATCTCATTTTTTGAAGCAGACCTTATTTCATGGGCCCTAGGGGATTGTATCTAAATCGATGGAGCCTCTCCTTTGATCCAGAAAAGGATATGCCTTCTGCGGTACCTATATGGGTTTTTCTACCACACCTTCCCCTTCACTGCTGGAACGATGAATCTCTTCAGGCAATAGGAAACTCTCTAGGGAAATACATCGACAAAGCGGAACCTAAAGGCCCTCTATTCTCCTGTTCCAGAATCTGTCTGGAGGTTGACCTAGAGAATGGTTTACCAGAGATAGTCAGTCTTTGCATGGACGGCTGGGAGCACATCCAAAAAGTCGATTATGAACAGCTACCCTTTAAATGTAAAAAATGCCATGCATATGGTCATTTTGTTAAAAACTACCCAAAAGCAACAAGAGAAGCCTCAGAAAAAACACAAGAAGAAGAATGGAAACAGGTGAAAAAAGGAATAAAATGACTACTCAATACCTCAATCCAAAAAATCTGCAGCAAGCGAAAGGAAAAGAGCACCTACAGGAGAAAAAACCAAGCTCCACAAGCAATCAATTCGTTGTACTGAATACTAAAGAAGGTGAGATAACGGAACCCGAAATTCCATCAGTTGAAGCAGGTTCAGAGAATCTGGAACCCTTAACCACTAATGTCATTCCTTCCCCAATATCTAAAAGAGTCGATCCAATACAGGAGGGATTCCCGCCTCCTGGAATCTCATGGGAGGAAATGGTTAAAAAAAGAAAGGTTTCCCCCTTTTTAGTCTCACCTGAATCCTCTTCCAATGGATCTCATGAAAACATGGATCCAGGGCCCCCTCCTAACACCAAGGGCAGAAAATATCCAAGGTACCACCAGGAGCAGGAAGCTAAAAGAGAAACAAAGCTAGGGCAGCAGCGAAGTCTAGAAGAACCAAATCTCCTTCAACCTTCCAAAAATTCAGGGAAACCGGAAGGCAGGGCTAGAGCAGGCCCACAGCAAGGGAAGAAGTAATGAAGCTCATCTCTTGGAACTGTAGGGGTTTGGGTGGACCAAATAAAGTTGAAGCAATGAAAAATCTCATCAAAGCTGAAAGACCAGACATACTACTCATCCAAGAGACAAAACTGAATGATGTGGAATTCCTAGCACTCTCACATTACTTCTGGAAAGACTGTCACAGAAATTCAATCGGTTCGAGAGGTGCATCTGGAGGGATAGCAACCCTCTTCTCAAGTAAGTACAATATTAAAGCTGTTAAAGAATGCCAAAATTGGATTCTCACAAAATTTTGTAGCAAGGATGACAATAATATATATTTTTTGTGCAATGTTTATGGTCCTACACAATACAAAGACAAGCAAACATTTTGGAACAATATATACACTCTGAAAGATTTAGTTAAGGATAATGATCTGATCATCGCTAGATATTTCAACAGTACAAAATCCCAGGCTGACAGACCCGAAGGCTCTAAAGTAAGAGACCCATTTGGGGAATACCTGGAAGCCTTGATCTTTGATCTAGATCTCCTCGATCCTCCTCTCAAAAGGCCAAATTCGCGTGGAACAATAGAATGATCAGAGTGGGCCATATTGCATCCAAACTCGACTGCTTCTTAGTCAGCTCCTCATTTCTCCAAAAAAACCTTATTCCTGCCTCCTTCGGTATTCCTTCAATAATCTTGGACCATAAACCTATTTCACTCTCTCTCTCCCCACCTGCGAATCTTGGCCCCATCCCGTTCTGGTTTAATGCTTCTTGGCTTCATGACGAGAAAACTCTGACTTTAATAAACTCGATTTGGAATCAACCTTGTTATGGATCTCCTAGTTACATTTGGGAGAGCAAAGTCAGAAACACCTGCTATGCCTTAAAGAGCTGGGCAAAATTGGAGTATAAAAACCCTGGGCACATCAAAAATCAACTGCAGAATGGTCTAGCAGCACTCCAATCTGAAATGGAAAAGTTAATTATCACTCCATCCCTCATCTGTCAAGAGAAAGAATTAAACAAAAAAATTCTTAATGCAGCAAGGAAGGAAGAAGAGGAGTGGAGAATCAAATCCATGCAACTCTGGCTTAAAGGAGGTGATAGCAATACAATTTACTTCCACAAACAAACCAAAGCAAGACTCAACTTCGACATGATTAAAGAAATCAAAGATTCTAACAGTAATAAAATTTCAAACCAGGAAGATATTAAAAATCACATTCATCAACACTTCCAAAATCTCTATATGGACAAAAACGAGGCTAATCCTTTAGCTCAGGCAGAATTACTTTCTGAAATTCTGCCTCTTATCACTAATACAGAGAATAGAGATCTTTATAAGCCTATCACAAAATTTGAAATCAAAGAAGCCATTTGGTCACTACACGCGGACAAAGTTCCGGGTCCGGATGGCTTCACCATCAATTTCTATAGGGTAGCTTGTTGAGATATTGTAACTTCAAAGAATATTATAATTGTACTTTATTTATTCCGGAGATGTTCCATACCTCCGATGTGATTATACTATGAATCCGGAGATGTTTATTCCTCCGAGAAGTTGTGGTAACTAGGGTTATTAGACCCACCATGTGGGGGTCGGCCCAGTCAGTTATAATAGGGTATTTAACCTAATGGTTAAATACGAGCCTACATGTACTTGTGTAAAATATATGTCAGTGTAGTGTATAAATAGAGGAGGTGTGTTCCTCATTTGATACACACACTCACTTGAGAGAGGTGCACTTGTGGAGGAGAGGTCTGCTATGGTGGAGGAGGAGATCATGTCTTTGGTTTGCATCTTTGTATATTGCTGGTCATCTATATTGAGGAAGCTTTACTGGGTTTTCTACCCCATGAGGGTTTCCCAGGATAAATCTGTGTCTCTTGTGTTTATGCTATGCTTGTTGTTTCTTCAGTGATCCTGTATATGCTATTATTGTGAAATGGAATGTAATGCTGCTATTTTCTGTCTTATCATATTAAATCTTAACATGGTATCAGAGCTAACCTGAAGGAAGACAAGGTATGGCACTTACGACACTTGCTTTACTTACGACAATTTGAAGGTTAGGGTTTTATATAGCAAAAACCAATCATCGTGGAACTTTCGCTATAAATCCATTTTGGTGAAGGTTCAGGATCTGAAACCTTTACAGGTCGTAGATAACATCTCCAGGTATCTTGTGTCCAAAGGGAAGCCTCATATTCGTTGTACTTTGTAAGTTATGATCAGTACAAGTTAGGGTTTCTGCCTCTTCCAAATCTCAGTCAAAATCAGGTGACCTAGGCAAAAAGGTCATAACTTGGGATAGGAAGCTCCAAATGAAATTTCGTAAAAAGTGACAGGTAGTACACAGAATGTACTATCTCAGGAAAAAAATTTCAGAGGCCGAAGTTCAAACAGTGACACGTGGAATGCCGTACAAGTTCGCTCTCCTATTTTATCCCATAAACAAGTCATGTTGCGACACTTGGAATAACTCTCTCTCAGAGAGTCCAATTGAGGTTAGACCTATCAGGATGGAAATATAACAGGGGGAGATATCTCAGGAAAAGTTTTCAGAGGCCGAAGTTCAAACAGTGACACATGGCACGCCGTACAAGTTCACTCTCCTGTATTATCCCAAAACAGGTCACGTTGCGACATTTGGCATAACTCTCTCTCAGAAAATCCAATTGAGGTCAGACCTGTCAGGCTGGAAAGATGATAGGTCAGGCTACTTCAGAAAAAGTTTTCAGACCCTGTGGAGTGAAAATTTGAGATTTAAAGCAAAAACAATCAGGTACATATTTCTGTCAAAACAGAATTATTTTTGGAGCACCTTTATTCATGGCTTCCGGAATTTAGGGTTTCGGAGAAAGTTAGAATTTTTGGAATCGGAATCCACGGCTGAATGCTACTCAGGAAAATCAAAATTTAGAGACCAAGATCAAATTTTTTGGTTGGGTAGAAGACCGGGCTTGATCAAACCCTAGCTCGGGATTTTGATCGGAAAGATGGAAAATTAGGGCTTCAGCAAAAGTTGGAATTTTTGAAGTCTGTAACCACGGCTGGAAGCTCCTCAGAAAAATAAGAGTTTAGAGCCTTGGATCAAACCTTTTGATTGAGCAGAAGGGTGGGCTTCATCAAACCCTAGTTCGGGATCCTGTCCAGAAGATCCAGAAGTTTCGAAGGCAATTTTGAGGGGTCAAATTTTGGAGATTTCAAAATTGAAGAATGCTAGTTTGATCAGCTCAGCAAGACACATTCTTCCATCCATTCAGAAGAGTGAAAGTCAAAGATTGAATTTTTAGGGTTTCTCTGGAAAACCCTAATCAAGCTCCAGATCAATCTTCAGGGGGAGTTGAGGCTAAGGCCTTACATAAGAAGACTACAAAAAATCTCGACAGGTATGACTTAAGGAGGTTCAGGTATGCCTTGAAATCTGATTCTTGATTAAGTTCATAATGTGTTTGTCTTCATGTTATTTATTAGTACAATCTTGATTAATGTTATTAATTGTCTTATCACCCTAGTAACAATATGAATGCATGTGAATGATCGAAGACATTCATTGATTAGGGCTATATGATTGTACTTATGCATTATGGTGTTGTGTGAGGTTGATGTTGTCTGCTAACAAGATACAGGTACATCACAAAAGACAAATCAAGTTCCATGACCATGACAACATGAAGACAGACTCACGAGGTATGTATGACTTTGTTATATTATGTTTAACCTATGAGACATGAAGGTTCTAGCTCAGGATCTCTAAATCATTGAAGAGATTGTTTAGGTATGTTGTACATAACTAAGCAGGTATACTAATCCAGGTATGTTTTCCTATGTCATGTTAGAATCTTACCTTGTGTTAGGATCCCTTATGTAAGTATACTTGGTATGATTGGTTAGTAACCAAGGGTTTATGCATATTATGTCTCTTATCTTGGTTGATTATTTAACTAGCTAGATCAAACAAGAATATGCATGAGTAAAAGAAGACTTCCTTGAAACACTGAATACTAATGATCATGACTGTACATATTCAAGATTATTTAGAATTAGAATGTTTTGATAATATTGAGAATGTACTAATGAATGTATGTTTGTGTATGAGGTCATGAGGATGACACTAGTGTACACTTGAGCATGCACAGTGGTACAGAATGAATAGAAGTTCAGGAGACATACAGAAGATCAAGCGGGAGGCAACCACACAAACATAAAAGATAAGTATTTGAGTTGTTATTAGAAATAGTAAATGATATTGCTTGTATGCATATTTGTATTCCTAGAATATATCATGCTGAGTGTAAACATTCATAAAGCATTGAACATTATACTACTAATATGCATATGATTGGTAAGTTGGACAAACATTCCATTGTTGCTTGTCTAGAATGAAACCTCTTTGCTGACATGCTGAGAGCTGTGCACACTCTCGATAGTATGTTCTGGTAGAGATGGAAGGCATCTAGATAGCTACTGTATGCATACAGGATATGGGAAAGTGTTGTGCCAAAGTATTGGTCAAAATAGTTGCATAACTATGTAAATGATATTTGTATGCATAATAGGTTATCATGTCAATATGATTTGATGATTATGAAGTATTACTAATCATGTACTTAATTTTGATTTGTAGGAAAGATCATGATGAATGATGAACTCTGAACAAGTGATGGATGTTCAACAAAAGATTTACAAATCAAACACACTATAGAAAGCTTGTGGTTAAGAGATTCTCTTAGAAAGAGGAAGAGAATCATGATGAGATGTTTTGCTCCAAGGGACTAGATAAGACCATTCTCTTAATGATGTAATTAAAGAAGAAGTGTGAATCAGGTTCTGTATGGGTACCCAGGATCGGTAGTCAATTGATGAGCTTAATGATCATCATGGGTGATGTGGATCTCAACCTTTGCTACAAGGTTGAATATGGCTTCTATACACATATGACATGGATGCAAGAAGGAACTCACCACATAGTTCGAATGATTTTGAGGCTCATATTAGTAGACCCATCTG
The DNA here is from genome assembly GCA_027924585.1 of Larix kaempferi. NCBI lineage: Eukaryota > Viridiplantae > Streptophyta > Pinopsida > Pinales > Pinaceae > Larix > Larix kaempferi. The sequence continues at coordinate 6,029,682 of BSBM01000621.1, read as the reverse complement.
ACGAGAGATGGCACAGATAGATATGCAGAAGATCACTCAATGCAGAGTGTGAATAATGGACAATTGACAGCTTCATGACAAAGCTTGGGCTTTACCAGAAGTAAAGTTGTTCCTAACCTTTACCTTAAGGTTGTGGATGATGAACCTATCATACCATTATTGTATGACGATGATCTCTTTCTGACAAGGAATGAACAGGTAAGGGGATTGGATCGTCCTCGGAATTTAGTCCTTTGAATTGAGCCGTAGACATGATGTCTTCGAGAACAAAATCCTGAATGAACAGGTAAGGGGATTGGATCGTCCTTGGACTTTAGTCCTTTGAATTGAGCCGTAGACATGATGTCTCCGAGAACAAAATCCTGAATGAACAGGTAAGGGGATTGGATCGTCTCGGACTTTAGTCCTTTGAATTGAGCCGTAGACATGATGTCTCCGAGAACAAAATCCTGAATGGACAGGTAAGGGGATTGGATCATCCTCGGACTTTGGTCCTGTGAATTGAGCCGTAGACATGAGGTCTCCGAGAATTGAATAATAGGACTGGATCGTCCCTGAGCTTCAGTTCAAAAGGTACATGATAGGACTGGATCATCCCTGAGCTTCGGTTCAAAAGGTACATGATAGGACTGGATCGTCCCTGAGCTTCGGTTCAAAAGGTACATGATAGGACTGGATCATCCCTGAGCTTTGGTTCAAAAGGTACATGATAGGACTGGATCGTCCTTGAGCTTCGGTTCAAAAGGTACATGATAGGACTGGATCATCCCTGGACTTTGGTTCAAAAGGTACATGACTGGATTACATCATCCATGGACGTATGTCCTAAAGAAAGCAGGATTGATCACCCTGGAAAATGTTGATCGTATGATGACGATGCTGATGATCGCATGATGACGATGTTGTTGATCGTATGATGACGATGCTGATGAACGTATGATGATGATGTTGATGATCGTATGATGACAATGCTGTAGATCGTGATGAACCAGATGTTGTAGATCAAGATGATGTGACGATGTTGATGATCGTGTGATGACGATGCTGATGATCGTGTGATGATGATGCTGATGATCGTGTGATGACGATGCTGACGATCGTGAGGATTCAGATATTGATGTTGCTGTAGCTGTTTGAGTGCTGCAGAAGATAAAGACTCAGTACTGAAGATGTTGATGTTCCAGTAACTGGTTGAGTTACTGATGATGTTGAGAAAGCTTCCAATGATTTATAGATGTATCATGTATGATGTTGATGACTCCTTGCTCATGCAGATGCTGTTATAATATCCTTCTCATTAAGGGGGAGTGTTGAGATATTGTAACTTCAAAGAATATTATAATTGTACTTTATTTATTCCGGAGATGTTCCATACCTCCGATGTGATTATACTATGAATTCGGAGATGTTTATTCCTCCGAGAAGTTGTGGTAACTAGGGTTATTAGACCCACCATGTGGGGGTCGGCCCAGTCAGTTATAATAGGGTATTTAACCTAATGGTTAAATACGAGCCTACATGTACTTGTGTAAAATATATGTCAGTGTAGTGTATAAATAGAGGAGGTGTGTTCCTCATTTGATACACACACTCACTTGAGAGAGGCGCACTTGTGGAGGAGAGGTCTGTTATGGTGGAGGAGGAGATCATGTCTTTGGTTTGCATCTTTGTATATTGCTGGTCATCTATATTGAGGAAGCTTTACTGGGTTTTCTACCCCATGAGGGTTTCCCAGGATAAATCTGTGTCTCTTGTGTTTATGCTATGCTTGTTGTTTCTTCAGTGATCCTGTATATGCTATTATTGTGAAATGGAATGTAATGCTGCTATTTTCTGTCTTAGCATATTAAATCTTAACAAAGCTTGGGAAATTATCAAAGACGACTTGAAGAGGATGTTAAATTGGACGAGGAAAAAAGAAAAAAGTCGGGGGAGCCACAAACTCCACATTTCTTGCTTTGATACGTAAAGACAAGAATTCACTTTCAGTGGATCGCTTCAGACCTATTTCGCTTTGTAACACCTCTTATAAAATACTTTCAAAAATCCAGGTGACCAGAATGAAAAAATTTATGAATAAACTCATCTCAAACACACAAGGTGGGTTCATTGTTGGACGACAAAGTCTAGATAATATCATCATCATTCAAGAAGCCATCCACTCTATCCTAGAGTGCAAACAACAATGTATGGCGATTAAACTAGACATGGCAAATGCTTTTGATAGAGTCAATCACTTCTTTCTTTTTGAAATAATGTCAAAGTTTTGGTTTTCCAAAAGTTTTGTAAGATGGATCAAGGCCTATGTAAGCAGCCCTTGGATATCCCCCTTGGTCAATGGCAGACCCACTAAGTTCTTCCAAGCCTCCAGAGGAATTCGACAAGGCTGTCCGCTCTCTCCTTTCTTGTATATCCTAACTGCTAACTCTCTAAGCCGAAAGCTTCACCATCTTCAGGACAGTGGAGATCTTAAAGGTTTGAAAATTGCAAGAGGGGTTTGTGTTGCCAATCTGGCTCAATTCGTTGATGATAACATCCTTCTTGGAGGAGAATCTATTACCACTGCAAAAAGATTCAAAAAAACCCTGACAACTTTTCTCAAAGCCTTGGATGGAAAAATTAATACTCTCAAATCTAAGGTGTATGGATGGAACTGTCCTCCAAGTGTCATGCCTAGGATCTCTAGAATCCTCGGATTCGAAGGTATCACAATATGGAACTCTTTTAATTACCTGGGCATCCCCATTTTCATGGGGAAAAAAAGAAAGGCGGATTAGCAAGGACTAATAGATAAAATTAAAAATAAAATAACTTCCTGGGGTTTTAGATGGCTAAACCTTGCTAGAAAACTTACACTGATAAATTCCATTTTGTCGACTTTCCCGATCTATGTATGCTCTATTTCTTTAGCTCCGATGCAAACCATTCAGGAAATCAATAAGGAAATTTGAAAATTCCTCTGGCAGGGAGGAAAAGCAAGCAACACCAAGAAATATCATCTGATAAATTGGGACATGGTGTGCAGCCCGAAGAACTACGGTGGTGCAGGAGTCAAAGACCCCAACATCATGAATCTTTCTCTAGGAGCAAAATTTTATGGAGAATCACAATGGGCAAAGATGCTTGGTGGAAAAAAGTTTTTCAAAAAAAATACATGCATGGAAACAGAAATCGTTGCATAGAGGAAATAAATATGGAGAAAAATGGATCACCCATCTGGGAGATTTGTAAAAAAACAGCCTTCATCATACAGGATAAAATACACTGGATATCTGGGAATGGAAAAAACATCAAAATCTGGCATGATAAGCTGGGTATAAACTCTCCCGTCAACTTCTGGAATGAGCTGAGCGATCTCAAGGAGTGGCTCGGTTTCAACCACATTATCACCCTCTACGACGTCTCCTTGTGGACTGACAGTGCAGGTGGGCTGGATGGAAAAACCTTGATCTCCCTGATCATTTGCATGCGGATTACAAAGGGCTTCTCTCTTTGTTGCATGAACAAAGCCCCACTAACAAAATTCACAAAGACAAAAGGGGTTGGGGCAAGACTGGAGTATACTCGGTGAAGGAGGGATACTACCACGTTTACAACAGCAAAAATAGAGTTAATAAAGACATCAAATGGGCCAAGATCTGGAGCAAAGATGGACTGCCTAAAGTGAACGTTTTCTTCTGGCTACTTGCCCATCGAAAAATCCTAACAGCAGAAAATTTAAGAAAGAGAGGGATTGAAGGACCCCTGCATTACATCCTCTGCAAAGAATCAGAAGAAACCATGGATCACATCTTCCTCAAATGCAAGTTCACTTTGGAGGTATGGAATGAAGCTTTCAAAAGTCTGAATGTTAAGATTGTGATGCCAACAAATTGGAGTGATTTGTTTAAATGCTGGAAGGATTATTATCAAGGCTCTTTATCTCAGAAACCAGACTTTTCTAGAGCTTGGGAAGCCCTTCCTAGGTGTATATGCTGGAAAATTTGGACGGCGAGGAATAAAGAAATATTTGAAGGTATTACGCCTATCCCGAGAAGGACCCTATCTTTGGCCAAGGCACTCTAGGTAGAAGCTTTATCCTCGAAAGGTATGTCAAACATCACAAAGAAACTCTGACTGTTGAAGAAAAAATCTAGGCGGCAGACTTTCTTATACCACCTTCCATATTTTGCATTAAACCTCCAAAAAAAGCAAGACCTCTGACGTGGAAGCTCTGAATGAATAAAGAATATTTCCAAAAGTGGAGAACTCAATTGGGAAGTAGCTCTCTCTTCTTCGACGGTGCCTCAAAAGGAAACCTCGGGTTGGCTAGTGCGGGAGGAGTAATCTTCAACTCCATGGGGAATAATCAGAAAGAGTTCGCCTGGGGAATTGACAAAAAGACCAATAATGGATCCGAATGGCTTAGCCTCATTAAAGGTCTCGAGACAGCAAGAGCCATGGGAATTGAAAAGTTGACGGTCATTGGCGATTCTTTAATTGTAATCAGAGAAGCTAGAAGAATTATAAACTCTTGGAAGCACCCCTCCTCCAAGATGCATTATCTCCTCGATAGCATCAGTAAAGAATTCAAAGGTCTAAATTTCTTTCACATATTGAGAAATCAAAACGGGCGCGCAAACCACATGGCAAATAGAGGTGTCAGGATTCCCTATGGATCCCTAGAATGCGATCATGAAATCATTGAAAAGATTTGGATTCCTTAATCCTCTGCTGCTCCAAATTGTGAATACCTATGCTTGCATTGTTGCCTTAAGGAATTTCGACTTAATCCCTAGAAATTTTGACTTAATCCATAGACATCTAGCTATTGGGATCTTTGATTTAAGCATCATGTCCTTGTTAGATTGCATCAAAATGCATGGGATCCTCTCACACTTATGCATCTACTTCACCTGGCCTAATTTCCAGTTGTTTGGCATACATCGGCCTTATCTCAGTTTAAATAAAGATGGTCTCTGCACTCCTATCTCGTATTGGCGTTGGGTTCGCAGCACTACTATCCCTGTTCGAACTCTTCACAGGAAAGTAAACCCATTATGTGAGATGGAGCATGTTTCAGGATATTCTATGCAGGAAGGGGTGCGTTCTTACTCAAAATGCATCTGTCGCAGTAAAACCATCCCAATAGGAGTCTCTAGAAAGTCTCTCTCATAGACAGAAGAGGAGAATGACACTTAGTTAATCGATGATCACTTCAATATGCATAGGACGGGTTCTCGTCACTGGCAGGTTGGAAATTGGGCCTTCTTGTTGAATATTGTAACTTCTTAGAATATTATATTTGTACATTATTATTCCGGAGATGTTTCATCCCTCCGAGGTAACCCTATTATGTATCCGGAGATGATTATTCCTCCGATGGTTTATGGTAACTAGGGTTATTAGACCCACCATGTGGGGGTCGGCCCTGATATTATATTTTAGGGGTTATTAGACTTCTCCAGGAGAGGTCGGCCCCATTAGGGATTTTGGTCAGTCGGGAACTAATATAAATAGAGGAGGTGAGCTCCTCATTAGACACACTTGTACAACTCAGAAAAGTAGCGCACTTGTCTGGGAGGTCTGCTAAGGAGGTAGAGAAGGAGGGAGCACATCTTGTATTTTGGTTGATCATCTTATTCAGGAAAGCTTTGTTGGGTTTTCTACCCCATGAGGGTTTCCCAGGGTAAATTCTGTGTCTATCTTTTGATTATGTTTCTTTCAGTGATCTTGCTAGTCTATTTAGTTTAAACTTAACATGGTATCAGAGCTAGCCTGAATAGGACATCTTTCACAAGGTAAGAATATCTCTCTCTCTCTCTCCGGTGAAAATTAGGGTTTCTTCCAAAAAAGTTGGTATTATTGAATTCTGATTACATGGATGGATAGCCCTTGTCAAAATCTATCTTTTGAGCCTTAGATCGAAGTTTTTGGTTGGGTAGAACTCCGAGAAAGTCAAACCCTAGTTTTACCAAAAGTGCGATAAACCAGAAATTCTGTTGCAGTTCCGGAAAAATAAAAAGGTTAAAATTTCCGGGTAAGTTCTACTCTATCTCTTATCTCTTGGACTCCCCCAAGAGAAGATGGCTCCAAACACTAAGCTTGAAGACAAGCTAGAAGGTATAGAAAATTTCCGGGCATGGAAATACAGAATTGGTCTCATTCTTGAAGAAAATGACCTTTCTCATTATATCAAGGATGAAGTTGCAGAACTTGAAGGAGATGAAGTCAAAGAGAAGCATAGGAAGGATTTGATTAGGGAAAAGAGAATCATAGCTGATTCTATTAAAGACCACTTGATTCCCCAAGTGGCCTCCAAGAAGACTCCAAAGGAAATGTATGATGCCCTAGGAAGAATGTATGAAGGAAAGAACATCAATAGAAAGATGAACCTAAGGACTCAGTTGAAGAGCACCAAGATGCACAAAGGAGAATCCATTCAAGACTACTTCTCAAGGGTCTCCCAAATCAAGGAGCAACTAGATGCCATTGGTGATACTCTTGATGAAGATGAACTTGTGATGACAGCTCTAAATGGTCTCACTAGACCTTGGGAATCATTCATACAAACTATGTGTGCCAGAAAAGAAAGTATGAAGTTTGATGTAGTTTGGGAGGATTGTGTACAAGAGGAGGCTAGGGTTGCAAACCAAGAAGCATTGCTCAAAGAATATGACCAAGCCCTGGCCACCCACACCAAGAGAAGAAGGAATCAATCCTACTCCAAAAAGAATAGTCACAAGGAGTCTCATCCTCCACATAGATTTCAAAAGAAAAGAGAAACTATTCAAAGAAGAGATTACTCCTCTTTCCAATGTTTTTCTTGTCACAAAATTCCACCTTGCTAGAGATTGCCCCCTAAAGAAGAAAAATGGTTCTCATTACAAAAGACATCAAGCACATCTTGCAGAAGATGATAGTGAAGAAGAAGTAGAAGAGGAAGAAAGGCCTCACAATAAAAGACCTAGAAGTGAAGAAGAAAGGACCTTCTTCAAAAGAAGATCTAGGAGAAATAAAGAAGAAGATGCAGAAGAATATGTTCTTTTCTCTGCACTCTCTGGATCTATAACTCCTGGAGAAGATACATGGCTTATTGACAGCGGTGCTTCAAAGCACATGACAGGTCAGAAAAAGACTCTCTCAAGTCTTGAAGAAAAGACTTCTCCACAAAAGGTATCTCTAGGAGATGACTTTCAATATCCCATCAAGGGAATTGGTGAAGCAAGCTACAAGCTTGATTCTGGTACCTCCATGAAAATGAAAGAAATATTGTATGTACCAAGATTGAAGAAGAACTTGTTATCCATCTCAGCATTGGATAAGAAAGGCTATAGGATTGCATTCATTGATGGACAAGTATTAATGTGGTCCAAAGGAAAATCTATCAAGGATGCAATTATAATTGGTGAAGAAGAAGGAGGTTTATACAAACTCAAGGGCCTTCCAGAAGCAGCTCTTGTTCATGAAACCATTAGCCCAAATGAACTATGGCATAGGAGACTTGCTCACATTAACTACAAGGCACTACCTTATGTAAGCAAGGTAGTTATAGGTTTGCCAGACTTAAAGGTTAATCATGATGGCACATGCAAAGGATGTGCAAAAGGGAAGAATGTCAAGAACCCATTTCCCAGGAGTGAAACAAAGACTAAAAGTACCCTGGAGTTAATACACTCTGATGTATGTGGACCAATGCCCTCCACATCTTTGAGTGGATTTGAATACTATGTCACATTCATTGATGACTACTCAAGGAAAACTTGGATATTCTTTCTAAAAGGTAAGAATGAAGTCTTTGGAAAATTCAAAGAGTTTAAGGCCTTAATAGAAAATCTCTCAGAAAAGAAAATCAAGATTCTCAGAACAGATAATGGCGGAGAATATACTTCAAAGGAATTTGAAGACTTTTGTAAAGAAGCTGGAATCAAGAGGCAACTAACCACTCCCTACAATCCCCAACAAAATGGGGTTGCTAAAAGAAAGAATAGAACCATCATGGAAGCTGTAAAGACTATGATACATGATCAAGATCTTCCCATGTATCTATGGGCTGAAACAGCCAGGACAGCTGTCTATGTACAAAATAGACTTTCTCATAGTGCTTTTGAATTTAAGACTCCCGAAGAAGTATTCACAGGAAATAAGCCTAAGGTAAGTCATCTCAAAATATTTGGATGTCCTGTGTATATTCACATTCCAAAAGAAAAGAGAACCAAGTTGAATCCCTCTAGTAAGAAAGGAATATTTGTTGGATATTGTAAAACATCCAAAGCTTTTAGAATTTACATACCTGGTTTTCATCATATAGAGATAAGTAGAGATGTAACATTTGATGAAGAAGCACCTATCAAGAAATCTAGGAAGTGCCAACTTGAAGAAATCTATGAAGAAGATTCACTTCCTAGAGTTACAAAAGTTGCACCCTTCCCTGAAGATGATACACCAGAATACCATGATATGATAGAACCTCAAGAACCCCCTCTTTCAAATCTATCTAGAAAAAGAAGACCAGCATGGGCTAGAGACATTATTCGAGGAGCTGAAAAATATGGAGCTCCTAAAGGTTCCACTAGAGAAAGGAAGAAACCCAAGTTTGTATCCAACTATGTGGCCTTAATGTGTGATCTTGTGGATCATCAACCCACCAGCTATGAGGAGGCAGCTCAAGAAAAAGAGTGGGTAGAAGCTATGACAGAAGAGTACCAGTCAATAATGAAAAATGATGTTTGGGATATAGTTCCCAAACCAAAGGATAAAAGTGTGGTTTCTTCCAAATGGATATTCAAGATAAAACATGCTGCAGATGGTAGCATTGAAAAATATAAGGCAAGATTTGTAGCCAGAGGTTTCTCTCAAAAGGAGGGAATGGACTATGAAGAAACATTTGCACCAGTTGCTAGGTACACTTCAATTAGAACTATCATGGCACTTGCATCTATGATGAAGTGGAAATTACACTAGATGGATGTTAAAACAGCCTTCCTGAATGGTGTCATTGAAGAAGAAGTGTACATAGAACAACCACAAGGATTTGAGGTTAAAGATAGAAGAACTCATGTATGCAAGCTAAAAAAGGCTTTGTATGGATTGAAGCAAGCTCCCAGAGCTTGGTACGGAAGGATTAACAGTTTCTTAACAAGTATGGGCTTTACCAAGAGTAAAGCTGATCCAAATATTTAGCTCAAAATTGTAGATGATGAACCTGTTATATTACTATTGTATGTGGATGATCTATTTCTAACAGGAAATGAGAACCAAATTATCAAATGTAAGAAGAAGCTTTCTTCAGAATTTGAAATGAAGGATCTAGGATTAATGCACTACTTCTTAGGTCTAGAAGTATGGCAAGAACCAAAAGGAATCTTTATAAATCAAGGTAAGTATGCTGTGGAGATCTTGAAAAGATTTGATATGTTGGAGTGTAAGACCATGGCTACTCCCATGGACTCCAACTTGAAATTATTAGTTGATGACTCATCAGAATTAGTGGATGTAACTCTGTATAGACAAATCATTGGGTCATTGATGTATTTGACAAATACCAGACCGGATATATGCTTTGCTGTAAATACTCTGAGTCAATATCTAGTAGAACCAAGGAAGGTTCACCTAATAGATGCAAAGCATGTAATGAGGTATCTAAAAGGTACATTAGATTTTGGTCTTTACTACCTTGGAAATCATGAACTTAGATTACATGGTTATTCAGATTTCGATTGGGCAGGAAGTGTTTCAGACAGGAAGAGTACATCAGGTGGATGTTATGGACTTGGATCTGCCATGATCTCTTGGTTCAGTAAGAAACAATCCAGTGTGGCTCTCAGTACTGCTGAAGCAAAATATATAGCTGCCTGATCTGCCATGATCTCTTGGTTCAGCAAGAAACAATCCAGTGTGGCTCTCAGTACTGCTGAAGCAAAATATATAGCTGCCTGTTCTGCTAGCTGTGAAGCAGTATGGCTTCGGAAACTACTATCTGGAGTATTTGACTTAGAATTGGATCCTACTGTGATTATGTGTGACAATCAAAGTTCTATTAAGATGACAGAAAATCTTGTATTTCACGATAAGTCGAAACACATAGAGATCCGATACTTTTATATACGAGATATGGTGCAGAGAGGAGCTATTAAGCTCAAGTATGTGAGAACTGAGGATCAAATTGCTGACATTTTGACAAAACCTTTGTCTCGAGTGAAATTTGAATACTTCCGAGACAAACTTGGTGTGGTTCAAAAGGACCCTCCTCGAAAGGGGGAGTAGTATGGTCACTAATGATGAGATTTCCTCATCGGCAGCAAGGTCGATGATGTGGATACCTGTTTTAGATACTTAGACTTAGGACTCTTATACTTAGAATACTTATTTTCTCTCACCTACTTTTGCTTTACATGTTTTATTGATGTATCGGTGAGGATACATGTCTTATTAATGTATTGATGAGGATACATGTCTTATCGATGTATTGATGAGGATACATGGTTTATTGATGTATTGATGAGGATACATGTCTTATTGATGTATTGATGAGGATACATGGTTTACTGATGTATTGATGAGGATACATGTTTTATTGATGTAATGATAAGAATACATGTTTTGATGACATCTGTATTGATAAGTGGATAGATAGGGATTGTATCATCCCTGGACTTTGGTCCCTTGAATTGATCCATAGACATATGGTCTCCGAGAATGAAGTCCTTAGTGGACAGATGGGGATTGTATCATCCCTGGACTTTGGTCCCTTAAATTGATCCGTAGACGTATGGTCTCCGAGAATGAAGTCCTTAGTGGACAGATGGGGATTGTATCATCCTTGGACTTTGGTCCCTTGAATTGATCCATAGACGTATGGTCTCCGAGAATGAAGTCCTTAAGTGGACAGATGGGGATTGTATCATCCCTGGACTTTGGTCCCTTGAATTGATCCGTAGACGTATGGTCTTCGAGAATGAAGTCCTTAGTGGACAGATAGGGATTGTATCATCCCTGGACTTTGGTCCCTTGAATTGATCCGTAGACGTATGGTCTTCGAGAATGAAGTCCTTAGTGGACAGATGGGGATTGTATCATCCCTGGACTTCAGTCCCTGAATTGATCCGTAGACGTATGGTCTCCAAGAATGAAGTCCAAAGCGGACTGATGGGGATTGCATCATCCCGGAACCACTGGTTCAAAATGTACGTGATGGGGATTGCATCATCCCGAAACCACTGGTTCAAAATGTACGTGATGGGGATTGCATCATCCTGGAACCACTGGTTCAAAATGTACGTGATGGGGATTGCATCATCCAGGAACCACTGGTTCAAAATGTACGTGATGGGGATTGCATCATCCCGGAACCACTGGTTCAAAATGTACGTGATGGGGATTGCATCATCCCGAAACCACTGGTTCAAAATGTACGTGATGGGGATTGCATCATCCCGGAACCACTAGTTCAAAATGTACATGATGGGGATTGTATCATCCCCAGACTTCAGTCCCTGAATTGATCCGTAGACATATGTCTTCGAGAAAGTGGTCCTTAGATTTTGTCTAAGTTGACGAGTGGACTGTATCATCCCTAGACATGTTATGGTGTCTTAAATGATGATGTGGATACTTGTATTGGTATGGATACTTGTATTGATGATATGTATACTTGTATTGGTATGGATACTTGTATTGATGATATGTATACTTGTGTTGGTATGGATACTTGTATTTATGATGTGCTAACGATGTTGATAATCGTGTGATGACGATGTTGATGTTCGTATGATGACGATGCTGATGATCGTGTGATGACGATGTTGACGATCGTGTGATGATGATGTTGATGATCGTGTGATGACGATTCTGATGATCGTATGATGACGATGCTGATGATCGTGTGATGACGATGCTGACGATCGTGTGATGACAATGCTGATGATCATGTGATGACGATACTGACGATCGTGTGATGACGATGCTGATGACGATGCTGACGATCGTGTGATGACGATGTTGATGATCGTGTGATGACGATGCTGACGATCGTGTGATGACGATGCTGACGATCATGTGATGACGATGCTGATGATCGTGTGATGACGATGCTGATGATCGTGTGATGACAATGCTGACGATCGAGTGCTGACGATGTTGATGATCATGTGATGACGATGTTGATGATTGTGTGATGATGATGTTGATGTTCTAGTAACTGGTTGAGTTACTCATGATGATGAATTGAAGAAAGCTTCCGATGATTTATAGATGTATCATGTATGATGTAGTCGATGACTCCTTTCTCCTGCAGACGTTGTTATAATATCCTTCTCGTTAAGGGGGAGTGTTGAATATTGTAACTTCTAAGAATATTATATTTGTACATTATTATTCCAGAGATGTTTCATCCCTCCGAGGTAACCCTATTATGTATCCGGAGATGATTATTCCTCCGATGGTTTGTGGTAACTAGGGTTATTAGACCCACCATGTGGGGGTCGGCCCTGATATTATATTTTAGGGGTTATTAGACTTCTCCAGGAGAAGTCGGACCCATTAGGGATTTTGGTCAGTCGGGAACTAATATAAATAGAGGAGGTGAGCTCCTCATTAGACACACTTGTACAACTCAGAAAAGTAGCGCACTTGTCTGCGAGGTCTACTGAGGAGGTAGAGAAGGAGGGAGCACATCTTGTATTTTGGTTGATCATCTTATTCAGGAAAGCTTTGCTGGGTTTTCTACCCCATGAGGGTTTCCCAGGGTAAATTCTGTGTCTATCTTGTGATTATGTTTCTTTCAATGATCTTGCTAGTCTACTTAGTTTAAACTTAACACTTCTCAGGGCCATCAACAGGTTTTGGGAAACTCTCTCACAAGGAACGCAAGAAGGAAAAAATGGAAATTTCAAGCAGTGAGAGGAATGACATTGATAGGAAAATGGACAAGTTAAAATTGTTCATGGTTCAGGCTGACAACTTTGTCGATCTCAGGAGCGATAGGATGGAAACGGTAGAGTCTAATGGAGCTGTATTGAACACTGGACTTCTTCTACAGCATTTTTAATTAAACAAACTTTGTAATTATGTTTTATTTCCGCATACTTCACCTAGGACAGTTTATAAGGTGCTACAGCTCTCTACAATTTGGAAAGTTTCATAGCAGTTTCAATTTCGAAAAATATGATTATGGAGTGACGGATGCATCTCTGATAAGGGAGCATTCTGTCCCCTGCTACATGTAATATTTGTTTTTCTATATATCTAATGAAAACCATCAACCATTTCTGTTATAAAAAAAATATTATTTCTATATTATATTAACTAGATTTTTATTTTTATTTGTTGTAGCATGATAGGTGAATATTTGTTACCACCGTCAAATATTTTACCTCGCACATATCGAGATTTATCTTCCATCATGAAAGAAATTGGAATGCAGTATGAAGCAAATCATGCATGCCCCGATGACCATGTTCTATATTATAATCAGCATGAATTTGCAACAGAATGTTCAGAATGTCATATCAGTAGATATTGAACAGATCAAGTAACAAAAAAGGTGCCTCGCAAGGTTCTTCGTTATATTCCTATTATTCCACGGTTTCAACGACTGTTCAGGTGCAAAAACATAGCGCAGTTTATGGATTACCATGCACGGAACAGAAGTCAAGATGACATTATTCGAATGCCTACAGATGGGTATGCATTTAGAGATATGGAGGAAAAATGGCCTCATTTTAAAGAAGAACCTCGTAATCTTAGGATTTCTTTGTCAGCAGATGGTATCAATCCATTTGTAGAGATGAGATTCGTTTACTCGGTGTGGCCTATTTGTTTTATCAACAATAACATTCCTCCATGGTTTTCAATAAAGAGGGAGCACATACTGTTGTCGATGATTGTTCGAGGTATATTGTGTCTACAGTTTTTTTTTAATGTAGTGGCATCTCATTTGTCGTATTTTGTCGCATAATGTCATATATATATATATATTTTCTCTTGTGCAAAATGGCTTATATATCTAAATGGTACGTCTCATAATTATATTTTTTATATGTTCAAATCAATCAGGTAAGTACCAAGTCAAAGATATGAATGTATATATCGAACCTCTTATTGACGAACTACTAAAGTTATGGAATGGCATCACTATGTATGACGTATTTAGACCAATACAAAAAAGTTAATTTCAATTCCATGCAATGCTTGTATGGACAATATATTATGCCCTAGGGTTAACCCATTTTTGCGGTATGTAATTATAAGTTCCACTTTATTTGCATTTAATTTTATGAACTAGTTAATATACTACGCACACATGTTTTTCTAAATAAGCTAGTCATTTCTGTATAAAATTATAATTGACATAGATATTCCATCTCTTTATGTAGGTCTTCAGACAAAGGGGAAATTTGCATGTACCGTTTGTGGTCCTAAGATCAAATCTCGTCATTCAAAAAGATTAGGAAAAGAGGTGTTTGATGAGTATAGGCACTTCCTCTCTAAGAATCACAAGTATCAAACTACCGAAAAACATATTTTCAATGGAAAGCAAGAAACTGCATTAAAAACGCAGAGAATGACACCTCGCCTATGGAAGTTGCAATATAATAGAAATCATCAAGGTACGTATGAATCATCGTATATGAAATGTTATATTGTATTTTTTTTATTGGGTGTTGTTTATTGTAATTGACATTGATTTATGTAATTTCTTTATAAACTACTATTCATGATTGTCGTTCTTGTGATCATGAAGGCATTAATGGGATTCCCTGAGGAATGAAAAGTTATCCTAGACAATTTAGTAGGTTTCCCTACTATGAGCACCTACAAATTTCCCATCTGTTTGATACAATGCATATCGGAAAGAATGTGACTGAAACATTATCGTGAATATTGGATGGGAGTGAGAAAGAAAAAAATCTCAAAATTTGCAAAGACATTCAAGAAGGCAACCGTGCAATGAAAGACGACATTCAATTTCATAGCAATGGAGAGCAAATTAATATAAACTCACTTCAATGTATGTTAACGTACCATCAAAGTAAGGTTGTAAAAGAAGTCATGCGAAAAATTAAATTTCCCACTGGATTTTGTGCGAACATGAAGAATATAATAACAAAGAAAGGTGGCTTCCCATAGTAACCATTTCATCAGACGATAGCAGCCTTTGGTGGCTTCCCATAGTAACCGTGTTTATACATTACCATTTCCCGAGATTATATATTACTTGTTTGACATTGTTGTCGAAGTTGTCCGGGAGAGAGAGAGGTAGAACAAACTCTAACAATATACAAATCGTTTCATTTTTTAAACAAAGAGTAGACAAACAAAAATACCAACAATATTCACTAGAATAAAAAAATAAAAATAAAATGCATACCATAATAATTACCTTCATGAAGACATGTCAATCGTGTGTTTTCACCCCCGCAAAATCACCTTTCTTTGTTATGATATTTTTCATGTTCGCACAAAATCCGGTGGGAAATTTAATTTTTCGCATGACTTCTTTTACAACATTACTTTGCTGGTCCGTTAACATACATGGAAGTGAGTTTATATTAATTTTCTCTCCATTGCTATGAAATTGAATGACATCTTTCATTACATGGTTGCCTTCTTGAATGCCTTTGCAAATTTTGACAATTTTTTCTTTCTCACTCCTTCCATCCAATATTCGCCATAATGTTTTAGTCACATTCTTTCCGATATGCATTGTATCAAACAAATGAGCAATTTGTAGGTTCTCATAGTAGGGAAACCTACTAAATTGTCTAGGATAACTTTTCATTCCTTGTGGAAGCCCATTAATTCCTTCATGATCACATGAACGACAATCATGAATAGTAGTTTATGAAGAAATTACATAAATCAATGTCAATTACAGTAAACAACACACAATAAAAAAAATACAATATAACATTTCATATACGATGATTCATATGTACATTGACGATTTCTATTATATTGCAACTTCCATAGGTGAGGTGTCATTCTCTGCGGTTTTAACGCGGTCTCTTGCTTGCCATTGAACAGATGTTTTTCAGTAGTTCAATTCCTGTGATTCTTAGAGAGGAAGTGCCTATAATCATCAAACACCTCTTTTCCTAAGCTTTTTGAACGAATTTGATCTTAGGACCACAAACTGGACATGCAAATTTCCCCTTTGTCTGAAGACCTACATAAAGAGATGGAATATCTATGTCAATTATAATTATATACAAAATGACTGGATTATTTAGAAAAACATGCGTGCGTAGTATATTAACTAGTTCATCAAATTAAATGCAAATAAAGTGGAACTTATAATTACATACCGCAAAAATGGGTTAACCCTGGGGCATCATGTATTGTCCATACAAGCATTGCATGGAATTGATATTGCCTTTGTCATATTGGTCTAGATACGTCATACATAGTGATGACATTCCATAACTTTAGTAGCTCATCAATAAGAGGTTCTATATATACATTCATATCTTTGAATTGGTACTTACCTAATTGATCTGAACATATTAAAAATATAATTGTGAGACGTACCATTTAGATATATAAACCATATTGCACAAGAGAAAAACAATAAATATATATATGACATTATGCGACAAAATACGACAAATGAGATGCCACTACATTAAAAAAATAAGCTATAGACACAATATACATGGAACAATCATCGACAACATTATGTGCTCCCTCTTTATTGACAACCATGGAGGAATGTTATTGTTGATAAAAAAAATAAGCCACACCGAGTAAACGGATCTCATCTCTGCAAATGGATTGACACCATCTGCTGCCAAAGAAATCCTAAGATTACGAGGTTCTTCTTTAAAGTGAGGCCATTTTCCCTCCATATATCTAAATGCAGACCCACCTGCAGGCATTCGAATAATGTCGTCTTGACTTATGTTCCGTGCATGGTAATCCATAAACTACGCTATGTTTTTGCACCTGAACAGTCGTTGCAAACATGGAATAATGGGAATATAACGAAGAACCTTGCGAGGCACTTTTTTTGTTACTTGATCTGTTCAATATCTACTAATATGACATTCCGGACATTTTGTTACAAATTCATTCTAATTATAATATAGAACATGGTCATCGGGGCATGCATGAATTGCTTCATACTGCATTCCAATTTCTTTCATGATGGGAGATAAATCTCGATATGTGCAGGTAAAATATTTGACGGTTGTAACAAATATTCACCTATCATGCTACAACAAATTAAAATAAAAATCTAGCTAATATAATATAAAAATAATATTAATGAAACACATTTAATCCGTATTAATTTGACTTATGAATTAACAATAAAATTATTAGACGATCATATATATTATGTGATGGAATATATTACATACCTTAACATCCGTGTGACTGATATGTTTGAAAGACCATTCATAACCTTCAAGTCCATTATCAACAATATAGCAGAGAAAATATTTGTGTTGGATCCCTCATAAAGGGGTTCATATGCCTTCTCAAGAAGAGGTAAATCATGAATATCATCAAAATGATCATCATTTTCATGATCATGATGATCATCATCATCCATTCTAATATTAAATGAATCATGGATCAAAGTATTTGTACCATCATCTTCAACTATGTTATCAGTATGATCATCTTCTTCAATATGATCATTAACTTGTTCTCCATTATTCATAGCTCCATGTTCCTCCGGTACTTGTTCTGGAAGCACTTCCTCCGGACGATATGCCATAGGATGTCTTTCTTTTATAATTACATGGAATTACCATCAATAGATAAAATTTAATATAAGAAACATTAAAATAATACATACATTTACAAAAGCAATCAAAATAAAAACATAGATAATGCAAAACTTGCAAATGGATGATATTCATGTCCCCCCTCAGCATGTCCATGTGCCCTACAATGTTTTCTGGCTGTTGTGATCTTTATTCTTCTCCTCTTAAAGCCCCTGCATTGACTACATGGACAATAACATTTCCCATCACCCCTTCTTTTCACTCCATCCCACAATCTAGAAAGCAATTGTTGATTTTGTTCATCTGGATCAGGAATATTGCTATTTGACATTTTCTCGTAAAGAGTTTGAATGAAGATCGATTATCGATCTTAGAAAATCAAGATCCACACTTCTCTCGCTTTAATCACAAAAACAATAGAAATAATGAAAAACAGTCCGCCAAATAAAAAAACTTCCACAAATCGTCGCTTGTATAGCAAACATGTCGGAATGTTTCGAAATTTATAGATTTTAAAATATAACCATTCATCGGATATCTGACGAATTAAGAATAGTTACCGTTGGAGAATAGATGTTATCGGGCATGATATACTCTCAGATATCCGACGTTATCAGGAATGATATACTGTCGGATATCTAACATCCTAGGGCTTGATATACTGTCGGATATCCGACATCCGCAGGCTTAACATTATGTCGGATAGCCGACAACAGCTGTCACTATTCGTTGGATATCAGAGGGTCGTCAGATATCTGACGGGCCCTTCTATCAATTTAAAAAAACATCATCAAATTCGTAATTTTGAAGGTGAAATCCGATGAAACAGTCCTTTTCGTCGGATGTCGTCAGATTTTCTCGTCGGATTTTGGGTTCAAAGTTTGTAGTGAGTGGTTCCTTCTTCAAAACTATGAAACTCTTCTGAAGCAATTCGACCCCAACTTGAGATCAGTCTTTAATGGATGCATATCAGTCTTCAATGGCTGCAAATTAGTCTTCAATGTCTGCAAAATAGTCTTCAATACCTACCAGAGAGAGTGGAGGAGAGACTAGACCAAAAATGGCTAAGGGGGGCATCACCCAAAGCAAGGTTGAGGCACATCACTCAACAAGAGGAGCTATAGCTCACACATTCAATTACAAAATGGTAAAAAGATGTGAATAGGATTTTCTTGGATTCTTTTATAGAATTCATGGTGACCTGTTGAGCAAGTTGACATGCTTGGTTACCTGTGAGAACCTTCCACATGGGCCACCCATGAGTGGACATACTTGCCTTGCTTTTTCCTTACAAGCTTTCCTTTCCTTTAGAAAATGCGCCCCCCTTTGTCTCAAGATGTTTAATGCTTTGTTAGAGTTTCCTTCTTTTGTAACTGAACTCCCTTTTTAGAAACTGTGCCCCCCTTTGTCTCAAGATGTTTCCTTCTTTGTAAACAAAGCTCCCTTTCAGAAACTATGCCCCTCCTTAGCTTTTTCTGGTTATTTCTAATTTTTTGTTCCAGGCAATTTCTTACACCTTCCTGCTTTTCATTCCTTGCTATTTTCTAGCCTCCAGTTCCATTTTGGAAACCTTATCCTCATGAGGGCGCCCTCTTGGCCCATTTGCTCCATTATTTAGGAATTCAATTACAAAAATTAATTAATTAGGAATATCTTTTTGGCACTTTCTGACAAAAATTGGCCAGAGAATCCTTCTCTTTTTCCTTGGACCTGCTAAAAACCAATGAGCTAAATATGCAAAGTTAGTGGGTTAAACATACACAAATGCACAAAAAATTACAAAGTTCATACTTGAAAAAAATTGGGAAATTTTTTGTGCTTCAAATATGAAAAATATGAATCTAGATCTAGTTTTTAAAGTAAAAATTAAAGCTACTCTAGATCTGATATTTATGCTTGATAAATGAAGATATTTGATTTGCAAAAAAAGTAGATCTATCTTTTACTAATTTAAATCAACAAGTAACAAAGAGATATTTGAAAGTAGAAAGATGCTAGAAGGAAACCCTCAAGCTCAAGCTTGATCTTAGAAGATGATGAAGAAGGGGAATTTGTGGACAAGA
Source organism: Larix kaempferi (assembly GCA_027924585.1). Lineage (NCBI taxonomy): Eukaryota > Viridiplantae > Streptophyta > Pinopsida > Pinales > Pinaceae > Larix > Larix kaempferi. The sequence continues at coordinate 6,009,908 of BSBM01000621.1, read as the reverse complement.
AAATTATAGATTCAACGCTTGAAAATGATGGAGAAAAGGTGGATGCAACCGAGCACCAAACTCCCTTCACCTTGAGGCTTTCTGCAAAGCTTACACATTTCTCAAACAAGCAAGATCAAACTAGTATGCTCATCAATCAAAACAAAGATAATAATCATACCACCGAATACTAATATTACTCTTTAAAATTTTGAAAGCATGAACATAAAACAAACAAATTGACAATGGAAAATGCTTGTTCCAATATATGTAGATCTAATCATTAACTTGTATAAAGAATAAATATTAGAAATATGTCACCTCAACCAATAGCACATGCATGGAACAAGAGCCACAATAGACCTCCAAAGTATTCAAATCTTATTAATCAAAATAACATTCACACATTGCAGGAGCAGAGGTTCTATGCCTTCATATCATGAAGAAACAAGCAATAGAGACCTTGCTTATATAGCATTTGAGAGAGGGAGGGGTGCATTCATGGAGATGGGGGCACATTGTGGGCACATTCCTTGAGAAAGGGATCTCAAATCCCACTCCAATCTTTGATTGAATGTATGATTGGCACTCCAATGTGTGAGGTGGATGCCACCTAAGGAAGGCGCCCCCTTCAAGCTTTGATACCATCTCCCAAAGAATAGAATGTTGCCACATAAGTAGAAGTCACCCAAATGGACGAGGGCGCAACTCCCAAGAGATGGAAGCTAATATAAATTCAATCCTTGATTGATTCCATCCAATATTGCATGAGACATTCCTTAAATTCCATTTCCAACTCAACTGGGCCTCTAACAGGGAAAAATTCCATTGATTTAGGAATTGGATTTTCTCTCATATCATTATTTTTTAATTAAATAATTCCCCAAAATTAATTTTGAGAGAATATTTATTTAAGTGAATAATATTCACTTAGAACTTAGGGAAAGTGGGTCTATGGGTTTTTTGGGTGCTCTGGGATAGAAAACGAGCACCCCCAAGGAAAATTTCACCTCCTAACCACACTTTTATCATTTTTTTTTTAATTAAATTATTAGAAAAAGCCCATTAAACGGGAAAATTATTTTTGTATGAATCAACTAAATATCCTAGGGTACTTAGTGCATGTCCATATGACTCAATATTGATGGCTACAAATTGAAAAATACATAGACACGTAGGCTTTAATAACCTCTGAGGTTTGACCATCATGGAAAATACTCCAGCTTTGGAGGTGTGAGTGAAAAACTCATGAATTATACGCCACTGAAGTGCAACGCATAATTCATAAGGAAACAACACTCTATAGTATCCCCTTGATAGCCAAACCTAAGGTAGGCCAAGCCTTTTACAAAAGTATCATGCTTAGACCAACTTATTACAATTCCCCCATGGGGGTCTGGACATGCAAATTTTACAAAGGGCCAAAAATTTGGCCTGATGAAATTTTGAACTCTGCTAATGATCAAGGTGATTTGTTCAAGTCTTCTGAGGTTCACAAGGAGTCCACCTAAGTGCAATTTAGTGGACAACAATACTTATACCTCCTACCTACCCTTGGTTTTGGATAGTAGAACCTATTTTTGGCTTTCCTTTCATCAGCATCCTATTGAATTGTTGTAGTTGGACTTTTGGTAGATTTGTAAGTGTACCTCACCATGCTTCTATATTAATTTGGTAGATCGATTTCGATCATCTTTGTGTCTATTGCATTGTTGGATTCCTCCTCTGGTTCTTGTAGACCCTCTTCTTCAATCTCCATGCTTGTCCTCCTATGTTCCTGCCTCTTTTGTTATGTCTAGATCATTAGCTTCAATTTTCCTCTACTCGGGATCTCCCTTGGAAGTGTCCTCTGTCATGGGATCCACCTCCTCTTTTGCTTCGGATGTTTCTCCCAAGGTTCCTTCATTCTCTATTGTTATAGATATAATCTCAAAGTTGTTATCTTTGGGCTTTCCCGAAAAGGGTTTGTTTGGGTATTTTCTAACCCGTTTTTCATTTACTTAGGATAATCCCATCCTTGTTTGTGATTTCATTAGACTTTGCTTGGACTAATTCCTTTGATGATATGACGGTTCTAATTATAAGCATGGAGAAGATGGATACTAAATTGTCATTGCAGATTGACATGAGAAGTCGCGAATTGTAAGAGAAATTGAGAATGAGGAAATGATGGTGGCAGTGCTAGAGATAATAAGAAGCACAATAAAATTACTTAGTAGATACCATGTGGAACCTTTTTTTTCACATTGGAAAAAAAAAAAAAAACAACTTTTATTAAAAGAAAAGTTGTGTCCACATTACATACATTTCCCCGAGTAGCGAGTTGCTCCCTCTTTTTCAAACTGGATGATTCAAAATTCTGATGTCTTAGAAACTAATGGTATTATAACTAACTGGTGTCTCAATAAGTATAAAATGGAGGTATCAACAGATTAAAAACAGGCATACAAATAGCCCAAAGAGTAGTCATTTGAAACAACACAACAGTATCAACAAATCGAATAAAAGCCTGAACAATGGTGAACACCATACCTGAACTCTTTGACATGAAGAAAACCATCCATCAAACCAAGAGAAAGTTTTGATATCCCGTCTGCTTCCATATTGAAACTTCTGTAGATATGAATAAAGGAAATGTTTTCAAAAGAATTAATCTGAAATCTTGTCCTTCATAGCCAATGATCCAGTAGCAAGGAGTGAATATGATAATTTCCATATCCCCACTCAATGATGCATTGAGAATCACCAAAAATATTAAGAGAACAAATACCATATTTCCTTGCCCACCACAGCAGTCCCCAAAGGGATAATAGCTCTGCCATCGAATTGGTCCCATATCCAGCTTTTAGGGACAAATGGAATATGTGATCTTCACTAATATTAATTACCATACCGGCTCTACATATCCCTCCCTGTGACACACCATCGAAATATCCAAGTGGATAGGGATAATCAACTTCTGAGAAATGTGAGGATCTCCTCTCTTTTATATGGATAGGGCCACCGCCTGCCATGAAACTGGAGATGATTTTAGAGCAGACCAACGTAGAAATAGGTTTCAAATCCCTGAAGATCAAACCATTGCAGGCTTTCCACACTCCCCAAATCACATAAAAAATCAGACATATATCCTTTCGCAGAAAATTATAGCAAGTTTTCAAATTGTCTAAAAAGGAAATTCTATCCCAAGTAGGAATAAAATGAAAAGTATTTCTAAGTTTAGTTCAGATCTTTTGGAAAAATACACATCTACCAAAAAGATGGTTTAAATCTTTGAAATCAGTTGAACACAATAAGCAAATACCTGGACCTAATAAACCTCGCTTCTGTAGATTTTTCCAAGTTAAAATCCTATTATGTATACAAAGCCAAATGAAACACTTGATCTTTAGTGGAAAATTTCCATGCCACGACGCCTTCGACCACCATAGAGAATTAGAACTAGGGCTACTTTCCAGTATACAATTATATGCAAGTCGCGAACTAACAGAACCATCAGAGAGATTAGATGACCAAATCAACTGGTATTCACTTTCATTTAAATAAATACCCAATGCTTTGAGCTTATAAACATAACTATCCCATTATGTATCCAAAGGACTACATAAAGATAGATCAGAGTTCGAAAACCATTGAATCATATCATCACCTTGAGATTTCATAGCTTGTTTTAAAACAAAAATACCTCTGTCATGTAGTTCCTTTATAAGTAACTGAGACAGCGGATATCTATCTGCAAGACCCAAAATCGGATCGATACCCAAGAAGGCATGGGTTCCCCTGCCAACTGGCCAACAAATAGAATGGTTTATAATAGGATAAGTCTTGACCTCACTAAATTTCAGAAGCATTTGAGCAAGATTTGTTTCCAGAATGGATCCAATGGACCGGATGGAGCCTAATTTTGAGATATTTTGCTTTGATAGTCTTTCCCCAAAGACCTCGATCAAATAAGTTGCGCCACAAACTTTTAGCACATTGAGCCTTATTACAGGATCTAAGACATTTGATACCCCATCCGCCCAAAATCTTTGGCAGGGACAAACTCTCCCATGAAGAAAGGTGAAACTTTGATACCCAACTCTTCCAGCCCACGGGAACTGAAACAAATTACTTCTAATAGCCTCAATCACGTATTTAGGTACCAAGAAAAGCGAGAACCAATAAACCGGAACACTCTGAAGGATAGAGTTCACCAAAATAAGACGCCCCCCAAAGATAACCACCTGAATGACCACGAACAAATTATGCGTTGTGTCTTTTGAATAAGTCTTTTGGGCTTCAGGATGAACCAAAGGTATTTAGTACCAACATCTAAGTCCAAGATCTAAGTCCAACATCTGATAAGGGAAAATATCTTCAATAAAATGCTTTATGTCTGGATCATCACAAAGGAACACGAAACTTATGTGTGTTAATAACCATTCCCAATGCATCACAGAAGATAGTAAAGATCCTAAGATACTCCTGTCATTCATTCCTTGATCCTTCACCGAAGATAAGTGATGGGCTCTTAAATTTGTCTCTTTCTTACACCTTATGTTCATCGTTATGATATCACATTTAACCATAAATCGTTACGTTCACTTCAAATGCTTATATTTTATTCTAAATTGTGAATTAAAAGCAAATAAGTGAATGACATGAATTCATAACATATTATGTACGATTTTATTGGTAATGGGCTATTTTCCTTGAATTTAATATGTTTCCCCATTTCGAATTATGATCAAATAGCCTGAGATGTTGGTACGTATTCCACTACTCAATTTGGCACTTGTTTTGATACTACTACAAATGAACCATTTATCTAAAGACTAATACGTGAGAATAAACTTCAAATCAATGATACTCATTTTAAATCAATTATTATTTTCACATAGCGAGATTTTTATATGCACATTTTTATGTTTTAAAATCTAGGCATAAGACTATTCATAAAAAGTGTGTGCATAATTATGCATAAGACTATATTAGAATATTCATAAAAATGTGTGCATAATTAATTGCACCGAGTGAAACGAGGTGCTCTACAGCCAAGTATGGGGAGATGTTGTAACCTGTATGATGTAGCGTTACATGTAGCGTTACATCTAATAAAACGTAAAAAGTAATTTTTTTAATTAAAAAAATTCATGTCGGCTCATAAAATAAAAAATTATGGAAAGTATTTAAAAAAAATCCATATTGTTTCATAAAATAAAATATTACGAAAAGTAATTAAAAAATAGATGTTAGTTTATAAAATAAAAACTTAAACCCGGATCTATAAATCAAGAGAGATCAAATTTCTTAAGTTTAAATTTAAAAAAAGAAATACACCTCAAAAAATTGGATCCTTATCCGTGCTTGATAAATACGGATTTAAGATGAATCTATGCTGGTTTAATTAAAGTCATGTTATATGGCACAACATAAAACCCACTAACAAATAAAATATTAGAAGTGGGATTTGTGATAACTATGGCATAAATAAAACAGATTTATTACCACTTTATGTTATCTAACTATGTATTTTGGCTTCTAATTATATGCAGGTATAAGCATACAATCACGTGGAGGTACCACTGCTTCAACCGCTTTGGGAATCATATTAATGGTCGGCTCAATAAATTCCAGGTTCAAGCCTTACATGCGGAAACTCAATAATCAATGAAGATTCCAGATCACAAAAGGTATAACGATGCCAACAAATAACCTGAAAATCATAATTAGTTTGGCCATCCATTGACTTGCGTGCCCAAGATCACGAAGGATATGAAGGATTTGAGAGTTAAGAGAGGGACATATTGTTCGGTAGGGTAGGGTATGGATGGCGTGGCAGCAGTTCTGGAATCTTTGTCACAAAGACGAGCAAATCAATTGATTATTGTAAATAGCTCGTTGAATCCATACTGATGCATAGGAATGATTTCCATTTTTAGTTTTGATGTATTAATATCTGGCAGATCGAATCTGCAAGAAAAACGTTCTTCTCCTTCTATATATAAGTATATCGATTGGCACCAGAGGGAGGTCTCGGCAGTTCATTTTATAGATAGTAGGCTCTGGAAGAAGCTCGATGCTTTTTGGAGTAGATTGTAATAGATTTTGTTGTTAATTGGGTTTTTGGAAACTTTTTGTTGCGTTGAGAGGTGCTCTACAGTCTAGTATGAGGGAGATCTTGTAACATGTGAGTGTTTGTCGAGTGTTTGTCGAGTTTGTCAAGTGTTTGTCAAGTAACAAAATAATACAAAGTAAACAAAAAAGAATAATACAAAGTAAAAAGTCATAAATATTATGTCCGCCATAAACAAAAAAGAATAATACAAAGTAAAAAGTCATAAATATTATGTCGGCCATAAACAAAAAAGAATAATACAAAGTAAAAAGTAAATATGAGACTTAAACTAGAGACTTTAGAACTTAGGATTAGATGATAAATATTATGTCGGTCATAAACAAAAAAGAATAATTCAAAGTAAAAAGTAAATATGAGACTTAAACTAGAGACTTTACTTTTTACTTTTAATACAAAGTAAAATGTAAATATGAGATTTTAGAGTGTTTGTTGACTAACCAAATAATACAAAGTAAACAAAAAAATTAATACAAAGTAAAAAGTAATAAATATTATGTTGGACATAAACAACAAAAAAATAATACAAAATAAAATGTAAATATGAGACTTAAACTAGAGACTTTAGAGCTTAGGATTAGGTGGATCAGGTATTGCACTCAAAGAGATATTCAAAGAGAGATTTGCACCTGGAGATATTTAATCCCTCTCAACCCTTGATAGAACCTAGGATTTAGATCTATGCTAATATATATATATCTTCATTTCTTTTTCTTAATTTTGTTTGTCAAATTTTACATGTTTATCTCATCCCTCCGAGGCTCGGCCATACGAGGACCCGGTACTATGACAACCGACAAAAACTGACTGACCGAAAGTAGATTCTTGTGGCCGACAAACACATGGCCACTTATATCAGTCACTTTTTATTACAATACAACGGGGCAAAAGCATCCCGGAAAGCATAAAGGCCGAAAACATGGCCGACAAATTACAAAGTGGAGCATTAACTGGCCCACTATGGCTTCCAAAAGCAATATGTACAAAGATGCTAATCACATGAATCACAGACCATTCTGCTTCATTCCCACGAAAGGAATTTCTTTCTTTTGACTGATTGCTGATTAATCAGTACCATAACCAGATCCGCAAACACATCGGATTCCATCATCATCACCGCCTGGGACACCACCACAGACACAATGAAGAACTCCTTCATCGAACAGGTTCTCTTCTATTTCTCGCTTTGCCAGATCATCCTCCCAACTGTAAGGCTGGGACTCAGTACTGTTCCAATAGCTATCTTTTGGATATTCCTGCTCAGGATAAAGCTAATCACCGAAACATTGTTCCACATCGGAACCATGCAAAGCTTCATTAGGACCAAAGATAAATTCAAAGGCAAATAAAGATTCAACTCTGTAATTCAAAGGAAGGGTTCTGCGATGAACTTTGGTGTCCAACCGATTACCATTAATGTCCCTTTTGATAAACTTCTGCGTAATATTTACCACATGTTCCAGTGGTGTATAACGACCACCATGATGTCTCAGCAAAAATTTAAACCATTGATTATGCTGATCTGCAGCCAGCTTGCATATCAGCTTCTAAATGCAAAATAAAATTAGCTCGTCGATTGAGCCAATCTACTCTAGGACAAAACTTATCAAGAAAAATCTCTGTCCATCCAGACCACTTTTTATTCCTCATATTTCCAGGGTCTGCGCAGATGACAACAGAGGTTTGTTCCCTACAGAACTGCAAAATAAGGTTGTAGGTAGTCCATGTGAGGTTACCCTCACCCAAATCTACATACCATACTATTCCTTCTTTTTCTTCGTTGCAGTCTACCAAAAATTTTCGGCACTTCCTCAATTTTTCTTCAGCATCTCGAAAACCATTGAAGGCTTTCTTTTCCCAACGCTCTAAGATCTGGAGCTTGCACGGGCTCGCTTGAATTTCTTTGATCAGTGTTAGGCTGAGATACTTTTCTGCTTGATGACGATCTGCATAGTCAAGTAGCTCCTTGCACTCATCAACAGTTAAGCTTTTATCCCTAGGTTTCAAAAATAATGCATTTCTGGGCAGTTGATCTTCATCTGGCATAGGGGTTTTTCCTTTGTCATCTTTACCACTGGAAAAACCCCTATGCCAGATGAAGATCAACTTCCCAGAAATGCATTGTTTTTGAAACCTTGGGATAAAAGCTTAACTGTTGATGAGCGCAAGGAGCTGCTTGACTATGCAGATCATCATCAAGCAGAAAAGTATCTCAGCCTAACACTGATCAAAGAAATTCAAGCGAGCCCGTGCAAGCTCCAGATCTTAGAGCGTTGGGAAAAGAAAGCCTTCAATGGTTTTCGAGATGCTGAAGAAAAATTGATGAAGTGCCGAAAAATTTTGGTAGACTGCAACGAAGAAAAAGAAGGAATAGTATGGTATGTAGATTTGGGTGAGGGTAACCTCACATGGACTACCTACAACCTTATTTTGCAGTTCTGTAGGGAACAAACCTCTGTTGTCATCTGCGCAGACCCTAGAAATATGAGGAATAAAAAGTGGTCTGGATGGACAGAGATTTTTCTTGATAAGTTTTGTCCTAGAGTTGATTGGCTCAATCGGCGAGCTAACTTTATTTTGCATTTGGAAGCTGATATGCAAGCTGCAGATCAGCATAATCAATGGTTTAAATTTCTGCTGAGACATCATGGTGGTCGTTATACACCACTGGAACATGTGGTAAATATTACACAGAAGTTTATCAAAAGGGACATTAATGGTAATCGGTTGGACACCAAAGTTCATCGCAGAACCCTTCCTTTGAATTACAAAGTTGAATCTTTATTTGCCTCTGAATTTATCTTTGGTCCTAATGAAGCTTTGCATGGTTCCGATGTGGAACAATGTTTCGGTGATCAACTTTATCCTGAGCAGGAATATCCAGAAGATAGCTATTGGAACAATACTGAGTCCCATCCTTACAGTTGGGAGGATGATCTAGAAAAGCGAGAAATAGAAGAGAACCTGTTCGATGAAGGAGTTCTTGATTGTGTCTGTGGTGGTGTCCCAGGCGGTGATGATGATGGAATCCGATGTGTTTGCAGATCTGGTTATGGTACTGATTAATCAGCAATCAGTCAAAAGAAAGAAATTCCTTTCGTGGGAATGAAGCAGAATGGTCCGTGATTCATGTGATTAGCATCTTTGTACATATTGCTTTTGGAAGCCGTAGTGGGCCGGTTAATGCTCCACTTTGTAATTTGTCGGCCATGTTTTCGGCCTTTATGCTTTTCGGGATGCTTTTGCCCCATTGTATTGTAATAAATAGTGACTGATATAAGTGGGCCATGTGTTTGTCGGCCACAAGAATCTACTTTCGGTCAGTCAGTTTTTGTCGGTTGTCATAGTACCGGGTCCTCGTATGGCCGAGCCTCGGAGGGATGAGATAAACATGATGTGGTCCCATCATGTCCCCGGGAATCTTAGCTTTTAACCGGTTGTTGTAAGTTTGTTGCAACCGGGGTAACCTCCTAGCGAGCTATAAATAAGAGGCTCATGGGTTCATTTGATCCATTCAGCTTGAGTCGAGTCGGATGAGCAAGTAGTCCGCTCTGCAAGTAAGAGTCGCATGAGCAAGTAGTCCGCTCTGCAAGTCTGTAGGTTGTGTGAGATCCAAAGTGATTATGCTCTGCGAGTTGCCTTGACTGGTATAACATCGCATCAGAAAGCTAAGACTCGTCTCTGTAAAAAGAGTTTGTGTGTAAGGGTGTGCTAGTGAGCATATCTTGGGACTCCCAGGAGCCTGCGAGTTGCTTCAAGCCTTCAGGAAGTTGCGAAAGCTAAACGGACCCAAGACATTGTGTTCAGGCACAGATGAGAGACAATGGTGACGAACTTCGCAATCCGAGGTCGATCCACTGTATGAGTCTGTAATGTCTGTAATATTGCTGGAGAATTAATGAAAAGCTAAAGTTTGGGAGATTCTGGTGTAGTTGTGGTATTAATGAAAAGCTAAAGTTTGGGAGATTCTGGTGTAGTTGTGGTATCAGACTGTTCAAAATGGGTACTGGGGGCTTCTATCCTTCTCCTGTTTGATGACTCTTCCATCATATTCAGATCTCCAATATACTTTGGATCTAAAACTGGTCTATAAGACTTAAATGCATCAATCCATTCTTCTATATTCTGTTTAATAGCATCACTCTCACCGAAATCCCATTCCGGTTTTTCCTCATCTGGAATAACATTGAACTGTCCTAATGAAACAGATTTATTATGACCCTTCTTTGCTAATCTTACAACATGGTCAGGAACTACATAATGCTTTTGTTTCAGTTCCTGTGTCTTGGAAGACAGATCAGCTAAGACAGCCATTCTTCTTTCTAGCTTTAGTGAAGCTTCCTTTATGGCTTGTTCTATCTGGGTCGTATCATGAAGCAAATGATCTAACAGTTCAAGTTTAGTGATGACCTTTTCTAGCTGTTCTTTCTGGATAGCACAGCTATGTTTTAACAGGATGATATCGTTAGCCATATCATCTAAATTCCTTGCAGTTAAACTGTGCTGCAAGTTTCCCCAATTAGCTAACTTGATTTCATCAGAAACAGTCTGATCTCCGGCTGAAGATTTAGAAGGAAGGAATTCACGTCGGGTTGTACCATCATTTGAATATTGCCTGAAAGTAGTTTCTGCAGGAAGATTCCTACCAGGAAAATATGACTTTTGGCCACTGGTATTTGTTGTTTCTATACCTCCTTTGTCTCTAGGCAGGGAGAACATACCTAGACTGGGATACTCATGAAGAAAAGCAGACTCCTTCTGCTTATTCTTTTGAAGCAATTTTTGTTTTATTTTTTCTGCATGCTGGACAATCAGCATGTTGACCTCTATGCTCGAACTCTAAAAGACCTGTATAGGAAGAATTATTTACAGAGGACTCTCTACCAGACTCAGCTAAGGACTTTTTAGACAACTGATCCGACATTGCTTGAAGCTTAGCATTGTTATATGAGGACATGGATGTTGACTTGATCAAAGGGGGACCAAATCTTTTTTATTGGCTCTTCTTGGGCTGACCGGAATGAGCAAGATGCTTCATCATATATCAGGGGTTTTGGGTTCATGGTAGCAGCAACTCTTTCCTGGTGTCTTAACTCAGAATACTTTAGTTCCCAAGACTGTGAATAGTTAATTCCAGTCCAGCTGAATGTGATAGGAGTTGTGTTTTTCGACTTTGCATTGGGTTGTTCCACCACGCTGCAGTCTGCAGAGCTCTGGTGAACATGGGATCGCAACTGCAATAGGGTGTCATTTCTAAAACGGATACAAACACCACCCTTTAACTGGATAATTCGGGAGCCATTTTGCATGTCAAAACCTTTGGGTAAGATATAAGCTTTGAGAATGTTATATATATGCGGATCATCTAGACTCACAGAAAACTTAGGATAAATGGTACCGAATGCAGGACCATCATGTAGTGGAGCAGTGAAGCCTCCAATCACAGCATCAGAAAATTTATTGTGACGCGTATCTACAACACAGCAAGACGAGGGCGTACTAATGGACCAAGGCCTAACTTGACAGCACCAAAATGTGCATATTTAAATTTCTTTGACTTTGCCCAATCAATCTGTTCTTTGTCAAGTAAAGAGATATGTATGGGCTCTTGATTATCAGTAAATGCAACATCTATACTTGATACTTTAATTTGGGTGACAGAATATAAATTCCACCAATTAAGTCTGTATACATCTCTAGGTAAAATCTGGGGTAATTGCCAGTTTTCTGAAGGATTCTGGTCATGGATAGTTATGTATGATGATTCTTCTCCAGAAGAAGAAGGATTAAAAGATGAACTTCGACGTTCTGCTAAAGAGACTTCAGTGTCGTTGGCTGATTCACACTCTAGATGGGTCTGATTCACACTCTAGATGGGTCAGCGAAAACAACATCCATTGTAGGATCCATTTTCAATAAAAGGTGAGGGCTGACTTTTAGGCTTCCGGCAACCTTGTAGACTTACTCCCCTAACTCTGGCGGGCCTTACTGCTACGACTTCGGAACTGACTCTTAAAAACTTTTGGATTCCTACAATCCGCTCAGCGGTCATTTCCACCGCCTACAGGATACTATTTAATAGAGTGTTTTAACAAACAGATCAACCAATTGCATACACAGAGATGATATTGCAGCAAATTTATAAATCATACATAAGATAAAACATAAGTGTTACCAGAATAATCGCAACAGAGATGTTAACTTGGACTGGCTTTGATACCACAACTACACCAGAATCTCCCAAACTTTAGCTTTTCATTAATTCTCCAGCAATATTACAGACATTACGGACTCATACATATCGCGTTTATAGATTTGATTCTCAATGTCAAGCTTAACGCTGAATGTAAACAAGTCTGTGTGAACTCTTATTTCGGATGGTATTTTCTTCGTACATTCGACATCTTCATCGTAATGAATTCCTTTTATGAAGTTTTGAATTGTGCGGAGAGTTTTTTAAAAAGAGCAAGCCGTCCTTATTATTTAATCCACTGCGCCTGTGTGCATAAATTTATTTGTTGTCACATTGCAGGTTTACTCTGCGTATTCCTTTCAAAAATAATGTTGATAACTTGCCATTTCATATTATTGATTTGTTTCTTTAACTCTTATGCCACGTATCCCAAAGTTTAGAAGTTCTCTCATTCATACTTTTTATATTTTGTAAATAGAATTTAGTAACTTTTTTATGTATTGCAACTTAAAAATTATGTAGTCTCTAATCTCTAATGGATTGTTGTAGATAAGTTCTCTCATTCATACTTTTTTATATTTTGTAAATAGAATTTAATAACTTTTGTATGTATTGCAACTTAAAAATTCTGTAGTTTCTAATCTCTAATGGATTTTTGTATATAATATGGTTTGTATATAAATTTCGTATTTAATTTATTTTGCACTTTATCATGTTTTAAATTCTGTCACATTTTAAAATAGCTACAATGTTTGCATGCTTTAGGATACTTAGTTTACTTTATAGGAATAATTAGACATAGGAATAATTAGCTCTAAGTTTGCTTGCTTTAAAGATGGTTTAGTTTGCTTTATTTTTAATTTAGCTCTATTTTCTACATCTTGAATTTATGTACTTCAGTTTCTTTTTATTATTTCAATGTGTTGTCGACATTAGATTTGATTAGGTTATATTAGGTTAGATTAGAGCTCTAGTCCTGTACATATAGTGCTCGCACTTCAAAGCTTACAAGCCTCGGTTGATAATTTAATGTTAAAATAGATATCATATATTTTACTCGACAATAAGTACGTCATCCACAAATAACAAATGAGATAAGTGAAGAGAACTGGAAACCTTTACCTGTAATGAGTTGCTACTCCTTTGCCCTGTTTATCATAAACTCAACCCCTCAATAGAAAGTATGAACAAAGAGGGTGAGAGTGGATAGCCTCGCCGAACCCCATGATTGCCACTGAAGTAAGTGGTGGGCAACCCATTTATCGACACTTGCAAAACTAGCAGAAGAAATACAAGCCATAATCCAATTTACAATCTCCACCGTTAGGCCAATCTGAAGTAAAATGAATCCCAAATAAGTCCAATCTAATATGTCGTAAGCTTTCATAAGGTTTGTTGACCACCAAACCAACTAGGTGGGAAACCATGTACCATGTACCTTGAAGACGAGAAAGATGTATCGAGCAAAGTTTATCAAGTGAGACCAGTTTTTCTCTTTTTCTTCTTAACTCTTCTCCATTAAATTTATGCACCCCTATGGGAGATTTTGTAATGATATGTCAACATGAGGTCTTTTTTTTAAACGTAGATTCCTAGGACTTTATCATTAGGGAAGTCCTTTCATCGAGTGTTTTTACCTTTGATAATTAAAATTCATTTTTAGTGTTTTTAATTATTTGAGTTTTACACTCAAAAATTTCTCCAAAGTGATGAAAGGCGTTCTAATGATCAAGTCCATGGGTGATTGGGGCCTAGAAATGTTCTATATTACCAGGCTAGACATTATCCAGAGTCTTGTGGAGCTTCATTAAGTTTTGCATAGTTTTTTTTTAATTATTTGTAATCAAAAAAATGTCATTCAACATAAATTGTTGTATTATAAAATAGGGATAAGTGGCACCTAATGCCCATAAATAGGGGTATGAGTACTCAAAATCAATGGAATAAGACCCCCCCTACATCCTTGGACCAAGTTTTGAGTCAAGCCGTTAAGTTTTGATAAGGTTTTGGGGCATATTTTCATAAGTCAAGTCTAAAAAATCAGGAAAAGTAGCCATTAATTAGAATGGCATTTTTTTGTAAAGTGCCCAAAGTCACTTGGAGAGGGGAAATTAAGTTTCATAGTCATATTATGTACCTAAAGTGATATTAGAGGAAAAAAATGGGGCCCCCCATGTAAAGTTTCAAGAGTTTGAAATTGTCTCTCTCACCATAGAAAATGAGAAAATTTGAAATAAGCCAAAAGGAGGGGTCCCACCTTCATGATTCCCTCCCTTGGGCCTAGCAATGAAATATAAAACATGGGTGGGGGGTTCCCCCCCCCCATTGTTTTTTATTTTTAACCCAAGGAAGTGCACCCCCCTTCATGGGCCCCCTTTCCTTCAAAGTGACAAGAGTCTATCATGCAAAGGGACTCTCTCATCTCTCTTTTCCTATATAAGGAGGTTTCTCCTCCTCATTTGGAATACAATCTCTCATGCTCTCATACTCTTTCATTTTCTTGCTCCTATCTTGCTCTCATTCTTGGAGCTATTGTAATTTTCAGTCATTTGGGCATTTTAATAAAAATCTTTGGGGGAAAGTTGGTGTGTCTTGGTGTTTATGGTGGTTTGCTCCTCTGCTCCATAGCTACTCAAGTGGTTGGAGGCCAAATAGGAAAATTTCTTTGCCTTGGTGAGATCTACTCATTTTTGTTAGATTTCATGAGTTTTCATATTTGTAATTAAGAAGTTCATAGATTTATTTGTTGAATACTGTGATTTCTTAGTTCATCTTTTGGAACTCACCTCTTTTTAGTTGTGTAGCAAAAATATTTCATGTTACAGATTGTCAAGTTTGGAGAGTAGGATTCTTTGGTCAGATGCCTCATTTATTCAAGTGTTGAAGAACTAAGAACACTCTTTCCTCACCTATTCTCTCTAAAATTTATGTTATTAATTTATCTTTATTAGCACTTTAGAATCAAGTTGAAATCTCCATTTGTACAAGTTATTTGAAGCTATTTACTCTATAAAATTTTCAGAAATTTTGTACATAATTTTAGTACTCACATACATAGTGTCCCCAAAGTGATTTTGGGGCACTTTCTACTTTTAAATAGCTTGTTGTTTTGTGTAAGTTTTTAGCAGCACGAGGGGGAAATTCTATCGAAATTTGGATAGAAAAAAGTGCAAAGGACTCCCAAGAGTCACCACTTCAAAGCCCATTGCCTAAAGTGGTCAAAATCTCTTCCTCGCTCTTTCTTTCTCTCTAAAATCTACTTCAAATTTTTATTTCTTATTGTAAGGGCTAAGAGAGTCTCTTGAGCCCATCTTCCATTTCTCCAAGTTTCATTATTGACTTAAAATTCAATTTTTATTGCCACTCATTGCATGCAAAAGTAGTTGGGCTTTTCCCACCCTTTCATAGCAAAAGAAGAAGGCTAGGATTCAAGTTTGTACTTTATTTCTCACAAGTTATTTTCCTTTGGCCCCACCTTATCCATTCGAAAGAGGATCGAGTGGCTAGAATTAGTTTATTTATTCATTTAATTTCTTATTGTGCCCACACCTTGCAAGTAAAGTGGCTTTGCCCATCCTTGCAAAATTGTGTTGGCTAGTTCTTGATTAAGGTTCAATTTATTTTATTCAATTCAAGGTTGATAAATTTTGCCCACACCTTGCATGTGAAGGGCTTTGCCATCCATGCAATATCGTCCCGGCTAGATTTGGTTAAATTGCATTGTTAAATTCTTTATTTCAAATAAATAAACTTTGCCCCATCGTTGCCTCATATTCACTCCCCTTGTCGATTCGTCCAATCTTGGGTGACAAGAAAGGGCAAAAATTTGTGTTGGATAGAATAATAGGCACTCGACATCTTCATCTTTTGAAATTGAGAAAATAAAGATTGATCCGTGGAGCTAGAGGGGTAGAGGTTGTGGGGAGCCTCGTGGCACTTCGTGTCCTCCTATTGAGCACCTGACAATCTTTGGAATTGATTTGTGAAGCTAGAAGGGAACCTTATGTTCGCTTGTTGAGCACCCAACAATTTCTCTCAATAAAAAAGGGTAAGTGTTTGAGGTAGTCACATTAGTTAGATTTTGTTTTGCTTGTCTTAAACATTAAATCCCCTAATCCAAAGTGAGACTTAAAATAAACTAAAATTTCCAGGACCACTTGCAAAACATTACTTCCACTTATCTTTCTTGCATTTATTTTCCAAAGCTTCTATTTCAAGTGCATTCTTATTTTCAAGCAAGCTATTTCAAATTCAAGTTATTTCATTATTAGTTAAGTTATATTTTTTTTTACAAGCAGGTCATTTATTTCAATTCTTGCAATTTTGAATGTTCTAAAGTTTGGGAAAGCAAATCATTGCAATTTATTGTGCATCTTGTACGATCAATTAAACAAGTATTGATTTATTGTAATTTCTAAACCCAATAGATAAGGCACTGGTATTGTAAATAATTGGTTGTTTCATTCTTATAGCATTAATTGGTTAATTTCATGAAAGTTTAACTGTCATTATAATACTTTGTTGCACTCACCTTAATCAAGTTTAAATTGAATTTAAACTCCTAAAATAAAACCTTTTATAACTTAGTAAATAGGGACTACCCCTCTTGACCTTTAGGAGTTGAGTCTAAATGGAGGAGTTAGGAATTGAGGTGACAGTGGGTTCTAAACTCATAGTTGCCCCTCAGGAACACACCTAGTAGTGGAGAGACTTTTCTAGGTAAGTGTGTTTTAGGCGGAAACAAGGTCCATCTTTAGGATAAAAGCATTCAATTTTTTCATTTTAATCGAATGGAGTCCTTCTTGAGCCACCCCTATTGCATCCAGGATTTGTCGATTCGGAAGGAAGCCAAGCTGTTCTTCCGAGATACACTTTCCTAGATAAGGCTTCAATCTCTCAACAAGAATTTTTGTGATATTCTTATTGGAAAGCTTACACAAAGAAATAGTCATGTAATCGTTAAATTTCCACAGGTTTATCATTTTTGGGGATAAGGGTGATGTATGTAGTGTTTAAACAGCGAGGCACCCTGCTCTTTTCTCCTTGACTCTTCAATGGCCTCCGTTAATTCCACACCAATTAAGTCAAATAAATGGATATAAAACTCCATCGTCCACCCATTACAGCCAGGACTTTTGTCTTTGGCAAATAACTTAAGAGTAGTGTGAACTTCTTCAACAGTTATAGCTATTACCACTTCCATGCAGTCTTCCTGATTGAAAAAACTAGGGTAATTTTCTATGGTCTTCAATTGATTTTCCAAGCTATAAGAGTTTTTATTAGTGTAGATGTCCTTGAAGTGGGTTGATGGTCGCTAACTTCAAGGAAGCATTATTCACTAAGAATCATGCCATGATCATCCTTAATATCCCAAATAGCATTCATTAAACGCCTATGATTGGCAAAATAGTGAAAGAATTTTGTATTTTTGTCGCCTACTTGAAGCTAGGATTGCCCTGCTCTTTTGCCTCCATTCCTCTTCAATCTGATCTAAAATATTCTTCTTCTTTGTCTCCAAACTGATCAAATATGCCTTATGCTCCTCTGAGAAATAGTTATCGTCCATACTGCAAGTTATAGCCTAAATTTCCATCTATAACTCAGCTAGTAACTTGGAGTTTTCGACCTTTTTCACTTTTTCACAACTAATAACAGCCTCCTTCAGTAAAGAAAGCTTCCGAGGAAATCCAAATAAGGGGACAATCGAATCTGTTGTGATAATTCCATCCGTTGATTTCTTACCCAATCACAAAAAGAACTATCAGCCAACCAACCAGGATTAAACTTAAAAGGATACTGGTGAAACTATTTGTCAAAATCAAGCTGAAGAATCACCGCCTTATGGTCAGAAATTCCCACCGAATATGACCACGAACGATAACAGCCAATAGACCCACACAAATCTTCAAACATAAAGAAACGATCAAGTCACTTTGCAATACCGGCTTCCCCACATCTACCATTGGACCAGGTCGAGAGTAGTACATTTGGAACAATATCAACCACGTTTGCTTCTTTAAATAGAGATGCGAAATAATCAGCCATTGGGTCCAAAATATTCCCCGATCCCCAAGTTTCTTCAGCTGACATAGTGAATTTTAAGTCTCTTGCCAAGATAACTGCATGATCCAGCAGAAGACCTGACGTAGAGATGTGATCCCAAAAAGATTTTCGATTATGATAGGGACTGTAAATGTTCATAACCCTAACAATCTGTTGGAACCCCTTAAACTTTGCTTCAACAAGAATTCATGCGCAAGTATGATATGATTTCAAATCAGCGAATAAGGGATCCCACGCAACAAGAGTACCCCCCCGAGAGGCCCACAAAATCCAGGGTGCAGACATGCCAATGTGGCTTAATTTTGAGAAAATAGTTACAAGCAACTAGGGAACTAGACATCATCTCTTGCACTAAAACCATAACTGGATGGACAGCATCCAGTAATCTTTTAAAGGAAGTACGTTTTGGGTCGTTGCCAAGCCCTCTCATATTGAAAGAAACTATATTCATTATATAACCTCGACATGGGATGCATCAACTCTAAGAGCCCCAGAAGACAAATTATGTGAAGGTGATTCATTGGAAAGACCTTTATAAAAAAGGGAAGAGACCTGAGGGTTGAAATTATGAAAGCCAGAAACATCACCATCCCCCGCAAAAGGAGTGGTTCCTTTACCCTTTTTGTTTTTCTTAGCTTTTCGAATGGTAACATTTCCATTAAAGATGGAAGAGATGGGAATAATATCAGAGGAATCCCTGGAACGAGAGGAGTAGATCGACAAAGGGGATCTACCATTCCCTGAAACCCCCCAACCCTGGGCCAGAGGAGTCATGAACAGGGGAGGACGAAAGTTAAATCCCCAAGGGATTCTGACACTCACCAAAAAGAGGAGGGAAGGCCAACTGGATGTTCAAGGGAGGGGTATCACGAATAGGGTTAGCAGACACTGAGAACACGATTTTGGTCCAAGAAATCTCCTTCCTGAAAATTAACAATAGTAGAACGAGAGGATCCTCCAGAGAAGTATCGTCACAAATCCCATTAGAACCCATGAACCCAAATGCTACGGCAGAGGATCAATAACATAAATGTTCAAATCCCCCAAGGTTCAAATCATTTGTCACGGGAAAAGAGGTCGAACTCTTATCGAAACATAAATCATTAATGACCGACAAATATTTTTTAATTCTTCCACAGGTAAATTTTTTAGTAAAACAGGAAGAGCCTATGTAAACTTACCCACAAAGGTAGAGGCCGAGGCATGGTCCAAGGGGATGAGAAATAGCTGACCTTTTCCCAAGTTGACGGACTTCTCCAAAATTTCTCCTTCACTACTAGTAGCATCTTCCAATACCCCACACTACTCTTTGGAATGTCCAATCCTCCGATAGTTGTGGCAACGAAAGGGGATACGCCAATAATCCAATCTTTGGATGAATGAACCCCCCTCCCAAATAACCTCCAACTCCCCAAGCAAACCCTCAAAGGGATCAATCTCGACCAAAATCCTGGAGGACCTTCTCTCGGACCCCATCAACTGTTCTTCCTCCATTATGATGAAGCAACCAATGGAATTGGCCACGATCATGAAACCTTTAATGTTCCAACACTACAAAGGAAATTCGGGCAGAATAGTCCACAAATGTCTACGAGACAGTTTCTCATTTCGGGGATCAAAACCAGAATGCCATCGAGCAAGAACCAAAGAACCATGCCCCGACACCCAAAACCTTTCTTCAATATTTCTTCTATCATCCTCAAACATGAATTGGAAGATCATCCAACAATTTACTAACATCGGGACTCTAGGGATATTGGAAATAAAAGGTTTCCATCTTAGACGAATCCAAGATAAAACCTTTGGTTTAGACAATATGATGTATTTAAATTTACCCACAAGTGCCCTCTGGCTAAGGGCCGCAACCATGTCGAAAATCACCTCTTTCCCAAGGACACACAACAACCTACCCTTCTTCGCCTTCTTGAACTTCAGCTTCGGCACAAACTTATGGTTCTTCGTCCCCAGAACGGTCTTGTCTACAGACAACTTCGACTGCTTTCCCACAGAATATGGGATATTCTGCAAAACATCCTCGAGAGTCTTTGACTCCACTAAAGACCCACACACCCTAGTATCTAAGTCCAAGGGAAAGGGTTCAAAAATGACCTTCTCAGACGAGTTAGTCTTCACACCCTTAATCATGGTTCCAGGACGAGATGAAATAGGTCCACCCTTTCCCTGACCCACGTTACGGGGAAAACCCAACAATGACGGAATGTCAGGCTGGCAAACAATCCTCGTGCCCCCTATCCTGAGCGCGTCATTTTCGGCCTGACGACAGTCTTCGCCATAGAGAAAATAAAATGAAAAACAATATCTCAAAACCCTAATTCTGTCATAATAATAGACAATGTAAGAAACTTGGGGATGATGATTATTGATGATCTAGGTTGCACAAATATAAAGAACCTTGAAGAAATATTGAGAATATTAACAAGTGTGAAGATGAAAAGAAAGTTTGTAGAATTTAGAGTATGAAGCCGAATGAAGAAAAAGAAAAGCCTTGAATTTGCCAGCTTGTATAAAAGAGAAAGCATATGCGTTGTAGCCGTGATCGCAAAATTTTTAGTTGTGGTAAGTGTGCTTGGCATGAGGACGTGCTTCTTTTTCTACTTGGGGAGTATGATGCAGAAGCATCCGCGAGCACCCACAGGAGCACAATGGTCACCCTTGCCATTGGATTTGGCCTACCAATCCAACAAACACAATTTATTGTGGAGGCATGGGCGTACCACACAGAAACCCACCAAAGAGCCTCTGCAATCCATCTTCACCATCCATTTTGGGGGTCATGATCAAACAAATCACATAAGTTGTGAACCGGAGTTGGCTTGAGGTGACATCACTATATTTTGGGCCTGCAATTCCCCTGTATCAGATTCATATGGTCATTCAACAATGTTTGCTCTAGTGCCCAAATTTAATGATCGAGGGGGATATTAAATGAAAATTAAAATTTGTTGTATCTAGATAAGTAGACTATGGAGGCATGCCATCATTTCTATAAAGAGTCCACACCAACCTTACTAATGGGCAGGAAAAAAAATAAAAGAAATTATTAAATGCATTTTATTTAGCGTTATGACTACTATGGAGGCTATCAGGAGCAACATGAATTTTTTCATGAAGCGAAGCTGAGAGAGAACAGTCGCTGGACTAGCAGAAAGAAGATCCCGCGTGAAGAGGTTGATGGTCGCAGAAGGGAGACCACATCGTAGCAAAGAAGAATTGGCAGAAGAAAAAAAAAAAAGAGCAATTGCAGAAGAATGAGGAAAGAAAAGAAAATAAGGGAGATAAAGGAAGAAAACGAAAATAGAGGAGGAGAAAGGAGATGAAAGAGGAGAAATGGAACAAAGAAGATGAAGATGAAGAATCAAGATACTTAGCAGAAAATTTATAGGTATATCTTATACTGGTGTTTGCAACGTTTTTGAGTTGTGATGTCCAGCTGAGACTAATATCAGCATACATCCATTTTAAACTTGGATTTATCCAGCACCTTTTTGGGATGTAAATTTCTTTTATCTTAGATTTTTTATGTCTAGAAAAAATTTACACCTCATGTAATTTGATCCCTCTTGGTGTTTGTTTTATGAGTAGACATAGATTTATTTATTTATTTGGTTTTAAATTTTTATTTTATGAGCGGACATGATTTTTTTAATTACTTTTTATTTTTTGTCACGTTACATAACATAACGTTACGTGACATCTCCCCATCTCCCCCATACTGGATTGTAGAGCACCTGGCTGCCCTCGATGCAACCAACAAACTTGTAATTGTTGCATGTTGAAAAATGAACGAACCTGTAGAAACACAATGAATGTAAATTTCATAAAATTATGTGATTTAATGAAGGGACAATTGTGCCAGGTTAATTCAGAAATCCCACACTAATTGGGTTTTAATTACTGTGTGTTCTGTGTTTAACTTGTGTATTTGGAATCTGGATAGTTGGTTAAGTGGACTTTAAAGCCTATAGCGTTCTTGGTTAGTTCTATCTGTGTGTTTGTTGCTTTAAGATCCTACAGAAAATAAAAATGTGAATCCAAGGGCTTGTTGTGCCTTTGCTTTGGATCCTTGATTTGGTTGATGGTGAAATTCTGCAGGGGATTCTTGTCCCTTTTACATTACGAACCCACTTCTAGAAAACTTTCATATAGAAAACCCAAATCAAACAAACCAATGATTGCAAAATTTGGAAAGATAGGCTGAAATTCAAATATAACAATCATGCTATCAAAGGAGAAAGCAATTCAAGAAATTTATTAAATTGGAATGCTAACTCAGAGAACTGTCAGACCTAAGACCTAATACCTGTCGTTAAATCAAATACAGCATCAACATTTTAGGCATATGAAAGTGTGAATGTAACAATGGCTTGTTCCAATGGATCTGCAGAAAAGTTGAATAGGTTTTAGGTTCCTGGGGTAATTGTTGAAGCTTTTGTCTAATCTGCAAACTTGACAGTCTTTTATCCCAAGGAATAATTTGTAAGCCATTCATACTGTCTTTTTTGAAAATGCAATGTTTATCTCTTAATTCAACAGACTCTCATTGTGGCTCTTGCAGTATCATCCTCGTAGCTCATTTTCACATTTATGTTTTCTCTTTTGAAATCAGTTGCCTTGTGACTCTCTAGCTCATTTTCACATCTATGGTTTCTTTCTTAAAATCATTTTCACATTTATGTTTTCTTTCTTAAAATCAATTGCCTTGTGGACCATTATTTTGGACTGCTATCCATGTGAGGCTGGAAGCTATCTTACTAAATGGACATGTCCCCGTGTTGTTTTCATTCCACACTTTCATACACCTTTTCTATCTCCATATACATAAGGCAAACATGACTCGGATCCAATTCTTCAAGGGTGCCAAAGATCTTCATCAGTTTTCCCAATATAATAATAAAATTAATGTGGGGTACTAATGATATGGAACGACCAATTCTTATATACAGAAAACCCAATTGAATGTATAGGGGTAAGAAAAACAGGTTTTCCATTTTTATGTACCATATACAAATGATTGATTTTGAAAACTCGGAAAGATAATAGCCATACGGGGACAAGGGGTACGAGAATACAGGCATATATAAATGCAAGAAACAGAGTCGATTTTCGAGCACCTCCAATGTATGTAGAATGGCATTCAAGCTCCTCTTCTCGGAAGAAAGGCCTTCTTCCTACAGGAAATCAGCGCAGTGAGCAGGGACATTAACAAGGGCAGGTAAAGTTCCAGTTTGGTCACTTATTTTTTCCAATTTCAAGGTAATTTTCTGGGTAGGTTAAAATGGCACAAAACCTGTGAGGGTAAAATTTATGGTTTAAATTTTCATCGAACTATGATTTCCGTTTTGATTTCTCACACAATTTTGCAATACACAATCGCTTGCCAAACACTCATAATCATTTTGCAATACAAAACCAAGTTGGCTTTGAGGAGTTGGCAAGCAGAGGAGAATTTATCCAATCACTGTGATGATTGCTGAGGAAAGATTTCTACCGAGTTTGCCCTTTTATTGTGATTATTGCTAAGATCAATATATTCCCAACATGAAGTATAATACTTCATATGAGACCATGAACGCCTTGAGAGAGAGATATTAAATAAATCTCTCAGCTTTGGAATAGCGTAAAGTGTTTGTCATCGGCTGATTATGTAATCTGTTCTGTTGTTTGGATAGGAAGCAGAGAGCAGCATGGCCTGAAGGTTCATGTTTTTTACCCCATGTCACGTCAAGAGAATGAAAACGGGCCTGTTTAGATTCTCAGCGATTATGGGAGTCACTCTAGACATAAACAACAAAGGTTCCCTACCGATTAATTTGAGATATGGTGTTTGTAATAGAAATTTAGAAAACGACTTTCAATGTTTCCAATCCTCCTACCTTCATTTCGACTTAACGTGTCTTCCTGCAAGTATTTAAAATTATATGTCTTCGATCAAAGGCACGCTTCCACAGCCGACGTATTAACTTTCCTCAGTCACTGCCAATTGCAACTCCAAAGCATGAACACCGTGATTCGATTTGATCAGTTTCACTCCCAAAAGCTTCCATTGCGCTGCTTCAATGACAAAACAGAGGAACCGAGGCAAATGCAGAGAGTTTTTTTTTCAAATTCAAGATTGGGCGCGAAGGAGCCAGGTATATATTGAACCCTTAAACGATGACATGTTAAAATAAGCCATTCATTTCATTTATAGTAAAAGATCAAAACTTCATTCTATATAAAAGCAATGTAATCAAATTATTCAATATAGTGACAAAATTTTCATCGTTTTACTCTATGCTTTTTAATAAGCAATGTTTAACCCAAGAGCTCATATGTAGAGGAAATTTTAGAAACAAAGAACCTATGTAGAACCTATTTTAGAAATATAAAAAATATTTGATAATATAAAAAAATCAATTGAAAAACATGTATAACTAGTTGAGATTGGAGAAAAATCAAGGTTGGATGAAAATGAAGTACAACCTATACAATGATGTCCAATGAATATAGAGATCGATAAATACAAAAGATGGAATAAATCTAATAAATATGTTCATGAATACCAAAACTATTATTTTGAATCACTTCAATAAAAAACTTCACTCATGTCCAAGAAAAAAAAATACTTATAAAATAACACAACAAAAAAACTATTCTCATGATGCACAATTCAACCGCAGGAACAACCCAACCAATATTGAGCTCCACTGAGGGAAGAAATCCCTTTATATATGTTTCTAGCCACTTAACTCTATGAACCAAAGGAGAGACATACTCTCCTATAGGAAACAATCATTAGGGTAGGTGTATTTTATGTCTCTAGTGGAGATGTGCACTTATGCAAGTTGGTGGTGGACCAATGGTGTCAGGGCAAACGTGTCCTTCATTTTCTCAAGCAAAGCCCCTGGAGTTTGAAGAGGGTATGATATACCTTATGAATAAATAGGGCAAGAAAGGATGGAAGTAGTCTAAGCAGGGATCAATTGTGACATTGAAAACAACCTGAACAAGGGTTGAACTTGATAGTGGAAGCAGCATGAGCAAGGGTGAAGAGTTACTCCAATTTGAACTTGTGATTTCGATAGGAGAGGTTTAAGATATCTATTCCCCTTGAATCCTAATTCTCAGGCCAAATGACAAGCTTAGTTGATCATGATTCTTGCAAACATTGATAGTGATATCCAATCATAAGGCAAGTTTTCCTCCTATGATTTTTGGGGTCCTTTGAGCAGTACATTCATCTCTTTGTAAATACCAATGGATCCATTTGAGACATATGGATGAAATCTTATAGTCAAGTCTCCATATAAACCATTCACAAACCCAACGAAAGAGGAAGTAACCCACCATCTCGCTCACAAGCATGAATCTCCATGTCTCACATCTCAATGATGAAGTAAATATTGATCGGAAAGTGATCAAGGCACTTGGTCCAACATGAGCCTTGATAAATATGTATGTTTGCCTACCCGACCAGCTAACTTTGTTGAGTCTCAATTGAATCCCGGAGCTACATGCGCCTTGGCATGAGCTCCCTCCCCCTATCTAACTACCATAACTCTAGCATGTACTAAAACACAAAACAAGGTATAAAAATGAAATTGAAATAGGCTCGAGAATCAACGATGATGGTGGAAGTAGGTGCATCATAAGCATTATGCAAGGCCGACAAGTTTGGAAATTAGAATAATGGTAAACAAAATTTTAAAGTTTAAAACCACTTAAGTTCCAAACTTTCAACTTTCGTGATCACACTTCCAAAATCCAATAACCATTTGATTAACCACAGTTCCAAATCCACTTTCATAATCACATTTTCAAATTCCAACAACCATTTGATTAACCATAGATCTGAATCCAAATCCCCTAATTCCAATCACTCACCTACATTAATTATAAACCAGTGCAAAAAATGATGAATCAATTATAATTATAATTTTTTATCATCTAGTGCACAATTTAATTCCATATTATGTGATTGCATTCTCTATTAATACATTACTTATTAACATTACACATAGACTATTTGGGATTTGAGAAGAAATAGTTGTCAAGCTACGTTAAGTGTTTGAAGCATGTTGTTTCAACTGTGATAGCCTAATGAAACACGATTATCATTAATGCATTTATTTGCTACTAGGCTACTAGCTTACCATAGTAGATTATCAATTAATGTTGTATTTGCTACCAGGCTACAAGCTTACTAGAGGTGATTGTCAATTAATGCTTGGAAATTAGGGTTTCATCGTGAATCACAGGTGATTATTGGTTATAACCTTGTGGCAAAGAGTAGAAAGGTATAGACTCTTGGCGTTTATGAATCACATTTGTCAATATAATACAAATTCTCTATCAAATTTAACCTAGGAGAAAGGGCTATCAAATCACCTTATTTTGAGAAGTTTTTTCATTCAAATTCCTTCATTTTGGACAAGTTTTATAACAAAAAACTGCAACATAGATCTATACCAAAAGAGTGTGCAACTCTGACTTCCACGCATCTCACACTCTCTTCTTTGAGCTTGGCAATCTTGTTGTATCATTCTCCTCCATTAATATCTTGATGTACAATCTCATTCAATTCCTCTCCAAGCCTCTAGACTCTCGACCAGCCATAGTTGATGAAATCATGAATCCATGGCTAGTAGTGCAACCACCTTACATTATAGCACACATCTCATCCAACAAGTGATCATTGTTACATACAATAAACTAGACATGACTTTGCAAAACATGGTTTTGGAGGATTCAAACCCTGAAAGAAGACAAGGTCATGGAGCATATTTTTTAAGGCTTGCACAACATCCTGATGGCCTCTGGCCTACAGTGATGAAGAAAATTCCCATCTGCAAATCCAAGAAAGGGGATGCTATTATGAAAGGAAGAGTAGTGATGAAAATGCAACCATGCTATGATCGTGGGAAATGAGAATTTAAGTATGCTTCCTAATTGCATCTATGTCAAAAAATAAGAATTTAAGTATTATATCATACCAATCTTGTTATCAATAATAGACTACATATACTTAATTAATAGTAGTGTAATTGTATAGTTACTTGGAGATCCAAACCACAGAATTACAGTTTTAATAAATTTTATAAAATAAATATAACCCATTGCAACGTCACATTGCAACAACAAAAAAAAACTATTGTAGTATTGAAACAAATTAATAAACATTAAAAAAATTAATTTCATTTATTATTTTTTTATAAAGAACTTATATTTGAATAAAAAATAATTATAAAGACAACGATCTCAACTTGAGAGTCCATCCATATCTTGTTGTATAGTCTTGTTTGGTTTTTTTTTTTTTTGTAAGTTAGCAATATTATATCATACAAAAAGTTTACAGAAGTTGAGATTGAGATGGTTCTGGGAGTACAAAAAAGAACTAACTTTCCCAGACCATAGTTTAGAAAGATGTGTTGCAAATTACAATTGGCAATTGCCACATTCTGCATATATGATGTTTTTTCCAAAAACTGGCTATGCCCTATATCTATCCTACCTTTCCTGTTAAACTAATAAACTAATTATAGGAACTGCTAGAGTAAACAATGGCCAAAATTGGCAATATCTCTAACCTGGACATTGCTTTCATAATCGAATTCTTCATAGAACTAAAACATAGAGCATAGAACGACAATTCACGGGTTTCCAAGAAATCGTAGAACTAAGGACAGAGAGCAAAGCACCATATTGACAGCTGCAAAAGTGTTGTTGCATGTAGAGGCATATTCATTGACTGGAATCTGCTATTGAGGTGGCATTCAAGCGCTTACATCCTGAGGTTGGGTCGAGGTCTTCCTCTAACTCCCTCTTAATGCCATGCTTCCTTGGTTCCATATCCACGCTGTTGCACGAAGGGATTACTTATTGCTTCTCCTTCGCAGATTCCAACATACTGGTGGGATGGCTCTCATCCTTAACCTTCGTGCCACCTTCTTCCTCAATCACCACCGACCCCAAAGTGTTTGTCTGAGGAATGGGATATATTCCTCAATTTTAACTTCCTCTTCTTCTACAACACCCCCAGAGTACTCCCCAAGTTTAAAGTATGGAAGTTGAATCCCCACTATTTCTACAACATCTATGCACCAGTCAGTTACACCCTTCACTTTGAGAGCAAGGTTGCACACTGTGTTTAAAGTCTCCTCTCCAAGCCCTTCAATCTCCTATTGCAATTCAAACATTGCATTATTAATGGAGGTAATGTGTTTGGCCAATGCACTTCCATCTAGGGCCGAGGGGTCACCCCTTTGATAGTGACCACGACGCATGATGCCTCTCTTCCTCTCCCAGGCCATATTTTCCTTACTATGCTCATGCACAACTAGAGGTGAACTGGAATATATGACGAAAAGATTGAGTTGCATGGAAATGGGATAACACTTCATTTTTATCATCGGACAACTACTGTAAATGAATGCCACATTAAGCATATCCATCAAGTCAAAATGATGAGGGCGACGGTGGTGGAGCTTGATCACATGGGTTCTACCAGGTTGAGATGACGATGTGTTAAATGTCGTTGCTCCTCAAGCCTTCCCCCCCTTCCCTTGGCTAGCCTATCTCCCTCGATCACATCAATTGTCACCCCATCCAGGGTCGTTCGGTTAATGATTGAAAGAGATTTCACTATTGACTTTATTATAGACTTAGGTTTGTTGCGCAATTTTATCCACATATGATTTAGATCTGAGTTAATTGTATTTGGGTCCATATATTATCCAGGATAGTGAAAGTTAAGTTGTGTGTTGTGGATGTGTTCGGAGTTGAGAATTAAGCAACTAGATGGAAGAAGCTACATGTAATGTGGAAATAACATTTAAACTTAATTTTAAATGTTTTAAATTCATTGTGATTTAAAATTTGATAAATAATGTTGATGGAATGTGTGGCAAACTCTCTTGACTTCTGCCTTTGTTGTTGCCTTAGGTGAAAATTGGAGTAGCCCTTCAATTGCAAAGTTGCAAAATAATGGCCAATTTCATTATTGAAGGGTCTGATACAAAATTTAAAAAAACAATTGCATGGCATAGATTGTTGTGCTCTTCTATGAATGATAAAATAGGCCCTAATGGGCATTAAAGGCTTCGAATTTTAATCCTGGATGGCAGTTGTCAGCATCCAGCTGACAGCTTGAGGTATGTATTATTGCATCGTGGGCTAAGCCGTGTAGGTGGATTGGCAAAGCCACTCTCTTCTCGTATTTGAGATTTGTAAGGTTTCAGGTTTTCCAAGCGTTAGGATAATTGTCTCAAATACACTAACTAGAGTTTTTTAAGCAAGTGCAACAAAAGGACCTTGGATCTGTTGGCAGAGTACGACCTCCAAAGTGGTATCCCTACAACTCCCAAGCAGTAGTCGGATAATGGGCCTAGTGGACCTATAATTTATGACTCCTCACAAAAATTAAATTAAATCCAAATTTACACACCCCAAACTATAAAGCATATAATTAAGTATTTAAATATGTGTAATGTGTAAAACATAGAAATAAATATTTAAATATTATTTTAAAGGATTAAAATGAGTGATCCACCGTAGTTTGAAAAGGGCCACATGATTCACTCTTTACATTACATTGTACGAGTTTTATTTTACAAACAACACTATTGATTTCCATTCATCATTTGTTTTTTAGTATGTATCAAACACTACACTTTTTCATTTGTTTTATTAGTCTCTATCAAACACTACACTTTTTCTTAAAAATCAGAGTTTTTTTTTTTTACATTTTGGCATTCACTTTAATGGTTTGAATATCGATATTAGAGGCATTGCCTTTTTGGTTAAGTTCAATGTAAGAGCATCTCCTTCTCTTACTTAAAGTGTTTTTCATTCCTTCTAGGTGAAGGAATATAACTTTACTTTGACTTATCTAAAAAAGATAATGATACCATCAATTTTGAACTATTGGATAATGATGTGATTTTTTTTTGGTCTTGAACTACAAAGAAAAGACACTTCATATTTAAAGCTAGACAACACCACTTTGTCTTTTATCATGGTTAATAATACCATAGATAATGTCATTTTTCATTAAAAGTAACTCTCACACATTGGCTGAGGCCATTATGGGTTATAATCGTTATAAAGAAATGTGAAAGGGAAGGGGAATGCTCATTCTCATCCAAAGGATAAATAGATATTTGAAAAAACACTTTAAAGGATATAAGATTGTTACATCAAAACATTGTCGACCGACTATAATTTTTTACTTTAAAAAATCTTATTTGATTCCATTAAACACTTCCATGCAAAGTCAATTCACCAAGTAATCCTTTCGGTCTAGCAAATGGTCCTCTATGGAAATATTATATTTTTCTTTAGACATGGGTAACATTAAATTAAATAAACAGCTAAAAGGGAATACAATGTTTGGGATCGTAGTATATAGGGTTTTTGTTTAGAATATGGAATAATTGATTGTGAATAATAAAAAAATGTAGTGTAATGTATGAGCATGGAAAGTTTTTATTTAAATTTTGGTGTAATAATGATTTTAAAAATAATAAGTATATGTATTTTTATAAAATATTTATTTTCGTATTAATATATATTTTAAAAATTTTAATATTAGTTTAATTATTAAATTTATTGTATTTAGATGTGTTTTTTATAATTCAATATTTTTAGGATGGTATAATATATAACAATAAATTTATTAAGATTTGGGGAATTGAATTTGGATAGGAAGAGAAAAAAACATTATTCCCATGGGTGACAGGTGTGGGGTCATCTATGATCTTGGAGTAATTCAGGAAATCATCTTTGCTTGGGGATCAGGAACAAGGTAAACAACTAGATGGAAGCCTGTGCTCTCCTTCAAGGTATTAAGATGGCAAATTTGTTAAAGATAAAAACCATGTTTATCTTTGTAGATTCCCTTATATTAATTTATATTTTAAATACCAACTCTCTTCCAAAAGATAACAATCATGCATGCATCATCATAGGAATAAGAACAAAAATGCAAACTCTTGAGGAGGTACATTTCTTCCATATCCTAAGAGTGTTAAACTATGAAGGAGATCATTAGCTAATCGTGCCTCTGTGCTCGAGGAAGGAACTATTTTTTAAAATGAGGAAATTCATTTCAATCCAAATTCCCCAAGTGTATCACTCACTTAATCAACATTTGCATGGTTAGGACACGTAGCAAGGACATTACGTCTCACAACTGGGGAAGGGACTATGCATTAAGATCAGCATCGGCCTCACACATAACTCTACTCCTTCAAATTGAAGTATTATAATCCATGGGTTCTATTTGGGAAGGCACATACAAGATATATGCTACAAGACTCTATGCTCAATTGTTCCATTGCAAAGTGGTAAGAGAGAATTGGTCCTTTCAATTCTGTGTAATTTTGGTTTGTTATGTTTTTGGTTTACCATTGGCGGTAAGGGACATAAACCTTGTGTGAAGTCAAGATTCTATGGGTATTATAAGTTGTTCTTGGGCAGTCCCTCAAGACCAGCTCTCTCGACATAAATTATATTGAACCTTAGCTTGAGTTATGGGATGGTGTTTAGGGTCAATTTGTTCTTAATGCTTCGGTACATTTACTTAAAGTTTCAACACTCCTTCTATGTTTGTGGTTCTTGTTGGGGGTGAAAGGTCTATGTCGTAAGCTCTATGCGAGGACTAAAGGATGTGTAGTTGGTAGTGATGGATTACCATCCTACCAATCGTCAAAGGGATATATAGGAAATTTGAAGGTTTTTTAGACACTAATAGGATTTGATTATGGGAATAGAACCTCGATTTTCTCAATCAGCTTGAAATTTCTTGAACTAAAGCACCAACAAGTTTCCCAAACTACAATTATCATGGATATCATGGCTAAGAAGAAGTGAAAAATACAGGATTTAGAGGAAGAATGTGTTATGCTCAAAACAATGGTGATATCTCTTAGCAAATGTTCGTTTCTATAGCTACAAACCTAGACACTTTAGTAGGTTCCTTCCCATTGAATTCAAGGTAGAAGACTGCATAATCCACCAACTATAGGAGGACATGGAGGTAGTCAATCAAGAACTAATTATACCTTCTAATCAAGCCCAAGATGATGTAATGAGCAAGTATGCCTACCCTTAACCAAGTCTCAATCAATGTTATGCAAATTTGTTTTCTTTTTAGGTATTTTTTTTAAGAATTTATACTTATAACAATACATTATCAAATTGTATAAGAAGAAAAGCATAGACCTTTAAGATCAACTAGGTTGATAGTATAGATCAAAACCCTTTTGAAATTTAGTATGCTCAAATTTTGTACTTCATCGATATTCAACTTTATCGCAATGTTTTATAATATAAGTTATTAAAAAGAAAATTCCCAACCTCTTGGGATAAACATAATCATAATTTACAAACTTAAACATAAAGCAAATAACAATAACTTGACTTTTGATTTCCTTAACTATGTTGACATTTCAGGTTTGTCTATTTGTCTCATGGTTTTAGTTCTATGGTCCAAAGTTTGTAAATTGTCTCATGTTTTTAGTTTATGGTCTACCTTTATCTTGGGATAAACATAATCATAATTTACAAACTTAAACCATAAAGCAAATAGCAATCCTATTTCCAAGTCTGATTTAAATATTAGATAATTTGATGAATGAATGTCGGGAGGACTGATGGGGTTTTCATGGCTTCCATTTACGGTAATTCCTTATGTGTTCTAGCATAGGGTGGGTATATTTTTGCATTTGACTCTGTGCTAGGTTTAGCCATTGAACATAAGCTGGTGGTCAATCGGTGGTCCTGGAGTCCAGTTTGTCTCCCTGGAGACAAACCTAGTACCAACCAGCCTATAAGAAGTGGGAATTTAGTGCTAAATTCATTGAATGACCATCTTGGTGTATGTTGTATTGGTTATTCTATTTTGTCCTTTGACATTCTCGAGTGTGATATTCTCTCTCTGGTGGGTTCACGTTCCATTAGCCATGCTTCTCGTCGTATTTCCCTTTTTTGATGGGTACTATTGGAGCGGCTGTCATTGCCCCCATGTCTTTAGGTCAGGAACGAGGAGGAGCTACGGGGAAGGTTGTAACTAGGGAGGTCACACCTCTAGAAATATCAGGTAAAACCCTCTATTGTCGATGGAATACGAATCCTAGCTGGAAGGTTCAGTTTCACGGGGAATTAGGGTTTCCCCGAGGGTTTATCGCACTAGGGATGGGGAGCAGTCAAACCCTGGGTGTACGGAACCTGTTGTTGTTAAAATGGGTCACGAGTCTCTACGAAGGGAAGGAATTCTTCTGCTGAACGTCCGCATTGATTTTGAAAGAGTTAAGAAAGGAAGGTCGCTATGCGTTCTGGGCAAGGACGTGACC
This sequence comes from Larix kaempferi, assembly GCA_027924585.1. Lineage (NCBI taxonomy): Eukaryota > Viridiplantae > Streptophyta > Pinopsida > Pinales > Pinaceae > Larix > Larix kaempferi. Next base: position 5,976,205 of record BSBM01000621.1, on the reverse strand, counting down.
TTTGAGATGGTTTCTGCTCTAAGCAAGAGGGATCTCATTGGAAAGTTTGAGTATCTAAAACTTACTCAAGCTGAATTTCTTTCCTGGGTTCGGTGTAAATGGAATTTTTTTATTGACAGTATTCCTCAGATTTTAATGTTAGCAAACAGATGGATGGTTTTCCTCTTTTTTACAGAAGAGGATAGAAGGACGATTGAGAGCAGGTATTGGGTGTTGGGGACTGGTTCTTTAGTTCTGTCTCGTTGGAATTCGTCATTTGACCCCCGAAAGGAGAGATTAACCCGAAGGTATCTATGTGTTATCCTCCCGGACTTCCCACTGCAATGCTGGAACTTGAAGGGTTTTTTGGAGGTGGCCAACTTTATTGGATGTCTCATTCTCATTGAAGATGAAACACTTGTTGGGTCGGAACGAAATACTTCGAGGATGTTGGTTGACCTGGACTACGAGGAGGGTTTACCAGGTGAACTGGAGATTGTGTGGGAGGGGGGCTCTTTTATCCATAGGTTGGATTACTAGCGTATACCGTTCTGATGCCACCAATGTAAAGAGGTTGGACACTATAAGTTTGTTTGCTCTTACAGAGTGCCCATCTCGAAGGAAGGTAAAAGAAGCAAAATCTCTCTGGAGCGGGAAGGGATGGACGGTTTCTTGAAGTGTCTTATTCCACTAGATTATAATTCAGTAATGGAGTGCATAGGTATGTTTGCTAAAACCCTACCTACTCTGTTAAAATTTATACCTACGAAGGAAATCTTAAACACTTTGCCCCTTTCTAGTGATACCTTGGCTTCCTCGACCTTGGATACTGGGACAGTCCCACTCTCGAATCCTATTATGGATTATGTTTCACCACAACCATCGGATGAATGCCCTTGTCTGTAAGTTGTTTCTCCTTGTGTCCCTCCTGATTTGCAGGTTAACCCTACGAAAGACCATCCCGAGTCCTCTGATCTATTTCATCCTTATGTTTCGAGTGAGATTTCCTTAAGCATTGAGTTATCACCATCTTCCATTCCTGATTTAGACATAGGTCCTCTAGACTTTGGTCCTCCCAACTCAGCTCCGGACTCCAGGATTCCCTTTTACCTATTTACTCTGCGAGGGACTCAAGTGCTTCTGATGTCATCCCCATTTCCTCGATTATGAAAGGAGATGTGACGATCAAGAAAGCTAGAAGACCTAAACAAGGGAAAGGGGTAGACTTGGATTGTTCGCATGTTTGTAATAACCCCTTAGTGTCCTCTTTATTCGATAAAGGTCTTGGCAGAGACATCTCCTGAAGTAATTCTCCTTTGACGAAACTTAGAGCTTCTGTGACCCTTGACTCTGTATCTCCATGATTATTTCCAATTTTAACATGCGAGGACTTTGTAGTGGCCCTAAAAGAGCTACTTTGAAACATTTTCTTGACCGGTTTAAACCCGCAGTTGTTTTGTTGCAGGAAACTATGCTTTGTGCTAATGATGCTTTACATTATTTCCTTCGTATTAAGCCTGGTTGGAGGGTTTGTGCCCTGTATGCCTTGGGGATTTCAGGGGTTGCGCTGACTGCATGGAACCCTAACGTGGTTGATATGAATGCCTTCCATAGTTTTGTAGGTATTTTGATAGAGGGGAATCTAAAGGGTTTCTCCAGGAGTATTCACATTTTAAATATCTACGCTCCCTACCACAACAAAAGGGTTTTTTGGGATCGAGTTAATTATGATGGTATTCTTCAGGACCCTGATCTTATTATGGTTGGTGATTTCAACTTTAGCCAATCGACTGGAGAATCTTAGGGGGATGGAAGGTGTTTGGATCCACTTGCTGAGTATTTATCGAATTTATTTGATGAATCCAATTTTTTGGACATTGTACCTAATGTCCTTGTCCCTACATGGTCTAACAACAGGTGTGGGAAGGAAGGCATAGCTAAAAGACTTGACCATTTTTTTATGACATAAAATCTTTGTAGTTTAGTGGGTAGATACCGATCTTGGGCTTATGCTGTGGGTTTTTCGGACCATAAGGATGTATCCATGCAATTGGATTTTGATAACAGGTTTCAATGGTATCCTTTTAAATTAAATCCAATTTGGCTGGAAGACACCACATTTTGTGATCTAATTAGGGAGGGCTGGACTTCTAGTGCCTCTTCATTTCATGGTCTCCCATTTCTATGTTTGACAAAGAGACTTTCGCGGCTCAGAAAGGAAGTCATATTATGGGAAAAGGATAAGAAAAAGTAAAATAAAAAACGTTTGTCGGACATATATTGTGAAATTCAATTGCTTGCACAATCTGTTGATGATCAATTGTTCGATCCTATCAGGCTGGAAAAATTGGCTTCTTTGGAGGGAGAAAAGCGGAAGCTTTTGGAGAAATTAGTGGAAACTTGGAGACAGAAAAGTCGGGCGATATGGATAACAGATGGTGATAATAACTCCATTGGTATGTGAATCAAAGAAGGATGACTAACTCCATCTAGGAGATTGAAGAGGAGCAGGGTCAGGTGATTAGTGATAATTCACTATTGAAAGATGTAACTGCTAAGTACTTTAAGGAGATTTACAAGAACTGTAGTAATAATAACTTGGAAAGTCAGTTATAGATTATTAAGCTCTTCCCTTTGATATTTGATGAGATTGCTTGTCAAACTATTGGGTGTCCTGTCACTGAAGCTGAGGTTTTGAAAACTCTTCAACTTTTTTCTAAGGACAAAAGTCTGGGGCCTGGTGGGTGGACTGTAGAATTCTTTCTACACTTCTTTCCACTGCTTGGGAATTATATTACTTTGGCTATTGAATCCTCTAGACAGAAGGCTCAGATTCTAGGTATATTGAACTCTACCTATATCACTCTTATCCCTAAGAACAATAAACCGGTTGGTTTCGGGGAATATAGACCTATTTCATTATGCAACTGGTTATATAAAGTCATTTCTAAGATCATCTCGGATCGGTTAAATCCTTTTCTTGAGTGTGCTATCTCTGTAGAACAATTCGGGTTTCTTCATAACCGACAAATCTTGGACGCGATGAGTATTGCACAGGAGGGATTACAGTCCATTAAACAAAAAAAGGTCGATGCTTTCATTTCGAGGATGGATCTTGTCAAGGCATGTGATAGGTTAGAATGGACTTATCTTCGGCTTATCCTTATGCAATCGGGGTTGAATGTGGAGATTGTTGGATGGGTTATGTCTTGTGTTACTTCAGTAAGCTATGATGTTCTTGTTAATGGGTCGCCAGATTGTAAGTTCTGTGGAAATAGGGGACTCCGACAGGGGTTCCCTTTGTCCCCATACCTTTTCATTATGGCCATTGAATGATTAAGCCTGTTAATTAATGAAGCTAGGCAAAGGGGTCACATTTCAGGTATTAAGGTGGTTAGTGCTCTTGCTATTACTCACCTTTTATTTGTGGATGACGTTCTCTTATTTGGTAAAGGCAATTATGCAGGATGGTTACACTTTAAAGACATCATCGGATGATTCTGTAATGCAACAAGTATGGAGATTAGTCCTGTTAAATATTCATTCTTGTATCAGTGCTAAAATTATGTTTTAAAGGACCAAATCAGTCAATGGTTACCATTTCAGATGAAGGATATTGGATCCGGTTTTAGATACTTAGGTTATTTCTTGAAATCTAGTGGTTATTCATCGATTGATTAGCGTTGGATCATAAAGAAAGTGCAAAGGAGGATTAATACCTGATCTTTCAGACTTTTATCCTTAGGCGGGCATCTCACCCTTCTTTGTTCGGTTCTTCAAAGCATACTGGTGTTTTGGTTTTCACTATTTTTAGTTCCGCAGCCGGTTATTGTTGTACTGTGAAGGATTTTCTCACATTTTCTATGGGCTGGTGCCAGAGGATCATCCAAGTTTCACCTTGCTTCATGGGACTCAATTTCACGTCCTAAGCTATTAAATGGATGGGGCATCAAATATTTACGAGCATTTAATCTTTCTCTATGTGCTAAATCTCTATGGCACGGCTTGTTCGATGTTGGATTATGGGGAAAGGTGGTGAGAGCTAAGTATCTAGGTAGGTTACCTCTGGTTCTCTGGTTATGCAACGGTAAGAAAGAACCTCATGGCTCGTACATGTGGAGGAGCTTATTGAAATCATACCCTATCATCAATCGATAAATTGGATCGGATCTTGGGAGGGGCACCCAGGTCTATGTGGGCATTGACCCTATTGCAGGTCTTGACGCTAATTTTAGACTTTCAACAGATCTTATCTTAGCACTTCACAGACGCAATGTATAGGTTTTGAAACAGGAGTCCACCTATCATAAGAGTGGTTTCACTCATTGGGTTTCAGCAGCTGACATGTCAGTGGATCCTACATTGCACACCGAATAGGAGAAGTATGTTCAACTCCTTGTACAGGAAGGAATCACCTTAATTCTTGAGGAAGATATCTTAATCTAGTGTTACAACAAGGAAAAAGGTAGGGTCTCAGCTATAATTTCATATACTTGTGTGAAGGAGGCGGATGGCGGAGAAGCTCCCAAACGATGGCTTAATAAGATCTGGTCTGTCAAATTCCCATTAAAAATTCGTTGTTTTATGTGGTTAGTGCTCAATAACAAAATTTTGACTTGGAAAAATCTAAATAAACATGGATATAGTGGATCGAGCTGCTGCATTATGTGTTTTGCGGCTGTGGAGGGGGTGGATCACTTGATTGGAAACTATTTATTCTTCCAGACTCTTTGGAAAGAATTGGAAAGCTCCCTTAAATTTGATTTCACTTGGAACAACGATACTTTTGAAGGGAATCTCAAGCTTTGGTTTAACAGTCACACCATCGATTCATCTCCTCTATGTTATACTGTGTGGGAAGTATGGAAAGCCCAAAATCGTTTCATCTTTCAAGATCTGAGAGCCTTTGCTACTCATATTGTTGCAAATATTTTTGCCTATTTCTCTATTAATAACTCGGCTCCCAGCAAAAAGACTCGACGGATAAAAACTTTCTCTGAATTGGATTTCATTTTTCCTTTGGGTTGTTTTGATGGCGCATCCCAGGCTAGTCTTTGCGGGGCTGGGATGATTCTAAAACTCTTTCATGATCATGTGTATCATCTCTATTTGGGAGCGGGGAGAGAATCTAACACCAGAGCTGAATTAATTTCCCTTTGGGGTTTGCTATGGTTTGCCAAGTTCATGGGCTTCCATTCATTTTCAATCTTTGGTGACTCAAGGTGTGTGATTAATTGGGCGAGCGGAGTAGAGATCCTACATTCTGTGGAGCTAAATGGTTGGATTAAGAGGACCCATTCAATCATTGCTACTTTCTCATCTATTTCCTTCATGCATATCTACAGAGAGAACAACAAGGAGGCGGATCTTCTTTCCAAAAGATCATTGGGAGAATGGATGGATCCATGCTCATGGAAGAATACAGAGGTGGCACTCTGTTCAATTCAGCCACCTTGTCCTTTGTTGATTGATGATTCAGATGTCTCTATATATGAATTATGTTTTGGTCTATGGGTTCTTATGCCTAGGTGTGGGAGATACTTTTGTAAGGATGTTACAGTCAAGCTATCTTTTTAGCCTTTTGTTACAAAACTAAAGAAGTAGGCAGCTCGCCTTCCTTAAATATTTTTTACACAATTTTTCTACTCAATATAATTTTATTTTTTTTTTCCTTAACTAAGTTCACTTTTAGGTTTGCCTATTTGTCTCATGGTTTTAGTTCTATGGTCCAATAAGTTTGTAAATTTTCTCATGTTTTTAGTTTAATGGTCTACCTTTATATAGTAAGTATGTACATTGCATTATAATTAATTTAGTTCAAATATCTAAAATAAAATTATATTAAGCATAGCATACCTTTTCTAAGGGTGTTTATATTAGTCACTGCCTTGATAGAAATTAAAGTTTTTGGTTATGATTAATTCTACTTTCTACTTTGACATTATGAAAAAATTATTGATATATTTGTTATTAAAATTTTATTAAATTAGTTTTTTTACATAAAAATGATATATTTCAATATGTTATTTTCTTATTCGTTCAAATTTTATGATGTGATTTAAATGGTTTTGGTTTATTCTCATATTTATTGGTTCAAATTTTATGATGTGATTTAAATGGTTTTGGTTTATTCTCATATTTATCAAAATGTAAACTGAGTTTAAAATTAATGATATTTAAAAAATTCAATATTAGGATCCAAGGTGATACAAAGGTAGGCATTGTTTTCAAAAACACAAAAAGATAGGAGCATTTATTACTTAGATATTTGTTGCATTGTCTTAGCTGCAACTATCACGACCCTTATGACACAATCTCAACTTTATCACTTATTTCAATCCTTAACTGCCAATTTAGGAATTCTTCACCATGACATAAAACTTGAACATTCAAATTTTCAACATATTGATGCAATAATGCAATGCTAGTGCTATAAGTTGCAAGTTCATATTATATAGAACTTAAATTATATTATATGTTTCTTCATGGATTTTGATGCACTTGCTATGAACTCCTTGCACCATCTCACTTCAATCTAGCACATTGCCTCTAGTTTGTGGAGGTTATCTAATTCTAGGTTGTAACGATTTCAAACCTCCTCCATCTCTATACTAAAGGAGATGATGCATGTACATATTCTCTACCAGTGCTTCAAGAGCATATCTTCCTATCCCCATGTACTAGTGCATCTAGAGTGCCTATAAACTTACAATATAACAATACTTGCAATATAGCAATGGTTCAATGTAAATACAAATACAATTGAACTATGAAGGCTTATTTCTATTTATTTTCTTGTTGTAGGTAAATGCTTTATGTGGTGCATGTAGATATCACTCAAGCTTGTCTAACGGGTCCTTCTTCTATTGTACTCTACCAAACTCTGTTGGGTGAATTAGAAAGATATCACTCACCCTTGTTCACACTTTGAAAACCATAAATCAATTGAATATTTGTCTACAGTAGAACTATCACACAACCTCAAGCTCAAGCACATATATAATATCTACTGGCAATAGCAGTTCAAGATCCATATCAAGATTCATATACATATCCATATCGATATCAATCTTAAACTCGATTTGTTGTTAGTGGATCTAGTTCTATAATTGCCCCTTATGTTTTTAATACCACCCTAGATACCCCTTTCTTGAACATGATTGAAAACTAGTACACATACCTCTTCCTATGTGGCTTCTACTTCTTCCTAGGTCTTTCCATGTGCATTTATGATTGGAACTATTATCATAGGTGCCTCTCAAACTCACTTGGATGCTTCTTCTATTGCTTTTGTTTCTGAAACCGAGGGTGAAACTCATGTCTTTCCTCTTTTTGCATCTATAGCTACCTTTACCTTGATTAACATTCCTACCCAAGGACTAGATATGCACTTGTAATAGTTGATTCCATCTCCCCTTGCCTTTATAGATGATTTTACCTTCATTGTTGCTCTTTCCCAAGGATGGGATATGCACCTATAATAATTGTTGCCATCTTTTTTTCTATCTTGACTTTTATCATCAACTTAAATTAGGACTTATACAATTGGAATTGGATTAATTGGGTCTTTACGACATGCACTACCTTCACTTTATAAAATGAATTTGGCAGTAGCTTTGTTTTGTCATGAAGTAAACTTGATGGTTTAGTCAATGTAATAATTCATGAATGCAACATAAAAGATTCTCATATATCCATATTAAATAATATTTATTTATTATATATAAATTATATGAGATTGATAATTGATGTGTACAATGAATATGTATATAAATACACAAATAATGGGTGATAATTCAACAAAAGGCATGGTTTATCATTATTACACATTAATGATTACATTACATAATAATTATCCTATGACTACTATTACAATATTGTTATATATTATATAATAATTATTAAATTATAACCCTAATTGTAATATACCTAAGTATATTACAAGTCTTCCTCACTTAAAAATATTTTGTCGTCAAAACATTAACAAGAAAACTACGTCCAATAGAATGAACCATAGTCCTATAACTTCCTCGAATTTGATTACATTGAGGACACAAAGTGATATAAAGTTTGAAGCTTTGAATACTATTGTTGCGTCAAAAAGATCAATCTTTCCTAAATGAATTCTGTTTAGAAATCTTCGATGATAAGTTAATAGATTCAATTTTCTTTAATGTTGACTTCGAGGTACATAGAAGTTTTTTTTACTTCACTTTTTCTTAAATGGCTTTTCCATAACCAAAGTGTAATATGAAATATAAATTGTTATAAAGAAGGAAGCTACTATGTTTTCCTTTTATTTTTTCTTTTATTTACTTTAACAAAAAAATATCTTATAAATTTTAACATTTTCACCTTATTCACTTTTCAATTACAATTTGTTAGCATTATTCATTATACTAATATTGTAAAGTTATTCACTTTTACTTTAAATCTTTTGACTTTACTTATATGCCACTATGAAATATTTTGTTTGACTTGATACTTCTTCATGTACACTCTAAATAATTTGGAAGCATTTATTTTTAATTATCTTCTTAAGATGGGAATAAAGATTTAGCCATAATTATTAATTTTTATTTATTTTTTTCTTCAAAATTTCATTAAAAAACCAATCAATAAAAAAATTACTTGGATATCAATTGATAGTTCACTTTATAAAATCATTTATGAATGAAACATAAAAATTTCACATATATCCATATTAAATCATATTTATTTATTATATAAATATATATGATATCAATTATTAATGAGTACAATGAACGTATATCTAAATACATGTAGCAGGTAATAAGTCATGTTGTTGGCACATTGTATGACTTATCATTATTACATATTAATGATTACATTACATAATAATTATTTTATGACTTTTGTATTTATTATCTTACATAATAATTACATTTTTGTATTTATTACATTGTAATCCTAGTTGCAATATACCCTATGTATATTATATAATTATCTTATGACTTTTGTTACATTTTTGTATTTATTACATTGTAATCCTAGTTGCAATATACCTTATGTATATTATAGGTCAACTAATAAACGCATTCTTTACATTTCCTAGAACAATAACAAGTGGGAGAAATTTATGTAGTTAAAATTTATGTCAATGGTGCACTTATAATATATAGGAACTCCATTAACAATGCTTCTTGACATTATGTAGAGCACCAAAAAAGCACAAGAATTTTTTTAATATTTTTGGTTTCAATGGGACCCTCTGTTGACTAGACATACTATGCACGACACATCTTGTTAATAACATGAACAACTTGCACAATTTGATGCACGATGAATAACTTGAATTCACCACATAATCTTTTATAAAAAGATTGAAAAACAAGCAAATTAAAGTCAAATTCTAAATTTGAAATTGCTAAAAATATAAATGATGGGATAATAAACCTATGAAATTTACATGGTTGTCGTATAGAGAAAAAAATGAAAATTTGGTACCATTTTGCAAAATATCAAAACAAACGAAATCCACCAGTGAAGTGAAGGAATTGAGAAATCCAACAACATCATAGCCTCGACAATCAGGTGGTCATACAAGGATGGTGAGCACCGAACCGATATAAAAGATTGAAAAACAAGCAAATTAAAGTCAAATTCTAAATTTGAAATTGCTAAAAATATAAATGATGGGATAATAAACCTATGAAATTTACATGGTTGTCGTATAGAGAAAAAAATGAAAATTTGGTACCATTTTGCAAAATATCAAAACAAACGAAATCCACCAGTGAAGTGAAGGAATTGAGAAATCCAACAACATCATAGCCTCGACAATCAGGTGGTCATACAAGGATGGTGAGCACCGAACCGATGCATGTATGGTTTGAAGCACTAAAGGAATGTGAAAATGAAATTCTGGTTTGGTAAAAAAATATTTTCCCTACATCGATGCACCTAATAGTAAGATGGATTAGTGTGTTTGTATGATCTGACACACCGCTAGAGTTTTTAAAATATCTATTTCAATGCGCCATTCATTAGGATCCATAGTGTGTGCCCAAGTTATTAAGTGCATCGATTAGTTTTTGTAATTTGTTTAAGTAAAAACTATCATTTAATAACAAAATGTCTAAACCTTATTTGGTGCTTCTTACATGGAAACACAATGGTGCGCTTAGGGTGTCAAAATGCACTAGTTGGTGTATATTTTAAGGTGCATCAGTAATGGCAATGCACGATTGTTCCCTATAAGTGAGTGCACTAATACTTTTTTGTATTTTTTAAAATAAAAACGATATTATATAACAAAATGGCTAATGTTAAGATTTAGACGAGCATACACATATAATGGGAGAACAAAAATGATATCAACATAGAAACAACAATATTTGACACAACACATTTACCCTAGGAAACCCCATGAGGGGAAAACCCATCCAATGAAGATATTCATTACCTTGGCCAAAACCGGCCAACCGAGCCAAGTGAGCTCACCCGCTCACCTACATGCTACCTTACAATGGAGTATGCCAAGCCCTTTATAGGCTTCATTACATGTAATACCTTGGGACAATACCATGGGATACCAAATACCATGGGCCCAAAACCACATGTTGAGAACTAAGCCATTTGAATCATTCCTGAGTCAAGGTTATCCCTAACAATCACCCCTTTAAACTTGACTTGGAGTAAATCACCAACCCCCCTCGAAGTTTTAACTGAGGAATCTCATGCGCCCCCCCCATCACCTAGAACTGCCCCGGATAGATTCTCAACAGCTAGCCAGAAGTTATGATAGACACTGGTGCATGATCAGATCGATTCAACGAGGACCTTTTCGTAGCTACCACCACCATCCCAAGGCATTAAATCCCATGATGAACGACATAATAAGAGGATTAAAGTGGGATGCTCGCTCCCTCGATGTGATGGGCCTGGTTCTAAACAAGTGAATATATCATCTCGAGGTCTACATGACTTTACCGGTGACTTACCAGGGGTACCCTCCCCTTATCACCTAGGACAACATATGGACTTTATTAGTGAGTTACTAGGTGTACGTATGCCTAACCAAGTCTTATAGCCATACACCCATTTACATGCAATTACAAAATTTCAACTCCATTATAATATTTTTTTGCATTTGTCTCATGGTGACTTTACCATCACCATCCATTGCTACATCCTCTCACTTTTCCATGCTCGTCATCTTCCATGCCTCCTTTTGTACCTTCATACAAACTTGTCATTGACGTCCATATAAAAAGAATCCATTTATCGGGTTACATGGGTCCTCTACTGCTATAACCACCTGCTATAACCACTAGTTATCTAGGAATTCTCTTCAGCTACATGGTTCATCAATATTAGTCCCAAAACCGAGATTAAACCATTGCACTTTCCTCCCACAATCGAAGACTCAACTTCTTTGATTCCACATCAAGATAGGCTATTACACCTGCCACCCTCGTACCTATCTCGATGGTTCATTCCACAACTTGATGCCACATCCCTTCTTTACACATAAGGTGGACACAATGATTTTTTTTCTTTTTTATGTGCTTCTTAGCACCCAAGGAAATCACATTCTAATAAGGAACCAAAAAACCACTGGGGTGTTGGGTACCACTGATCATGAACCTAGCAACATATTAATTAAAAATCAAGTACAAAAATACGACCTTAAGGATCACCAACCACATGCTCTGATACTAGTTGTTAATATTTAGACGAGCACACACATATAATGAGAGAACAAAAATGATAGCAACATAGGAACAACAATATTTGATACAACACATTTACCCTGAAAATCCCCATGAGGGGAAAAATTAGCCAATGAAGATCTTCATTACCTTGGCCAAAACTGGCCAACCGGGCCACGTAAGCTCACTCACTCACCTCCAGGCCCAAGCCCTTACAATGGAGTGTGCCAAGCCCTTTATAGGTTTCATTACATGCAATACCTTGGGGCAATACCATGGGCCCAAAACCACATGCTGAGACCTAAACCATTTGACTCATTCTCGAATCAGGATTAACCCTAACAATCCCCCCTAATGAGAGAACAATAATAATCAAGCAACAATTTAAGAGACAACAATATACCCTGGAAAACCCCATGTGGGGAAAAACCAACCAATGAAGATCTTCATTACATGGCCAAAACCAACCAATCGGGCCAAGTGAGCTCACCCACTCACCTCTAGGCCACTTTACAATGGAGTGTGCCAAGCCTCTAATAGGATTCATTACATGCAATACCTTGGGCAAATACCATGGGCCCAAAAAAACACATGCTAAGACCTAAACCATTTGACTCACTCCTGATTCAAGGTTTACCCTAACAACTAAAACTTATTCGGTGTGTCTTTTATAAGGGCATAAATATGGGCTTATGGTTTAAAAAGGCACTAGTTAAAATATGTTTTTTAGGTGCACCAATAATGGGAACACACTGGTGCACCATATATGGCAATGCACTGATAAGCTTTCATAATTTTTTTAAATAAAATGAATATTGTATCACAAAATGGCTAAACCTTACTTGGTGTTCTTATATAAGGACGCATCAGTGAACTTATGGGTTATAAATGCATCGACTAGAGTTTTATCATGAAAAAAATAAAATGACATATGATACACCTATAATGGGAATGCATTGGTGCACCTATGGGAGTGCATTGATATTTTTTTGTATTTTTTAATATAAAAATCGATATTGTATAACAAAATGTCTAAATTTCATTCGGTGTGTTTTTTATAGTGACACACCTATATGCTTGTGATATTATGGTGCACCAATTGTACTCATGTTTATAAATTATTTAATCGGTATTTTATTACATATTAGTAATAAGGACCTTCAGTGCACACCTATAAGGAGAATGCATTGATGCATCATATATGTGAGTGCACTAGGGCACCTAATACGATTTAAGTGCATCAACCAAAAACCTTTGGCTGCCTACCTACACCAGTAGGATCCACTAAATGAAGAAGGGAGAATTTTTGTGGGGAGGTTCCACAAAAACCTTGACTAGAAGGTGTTTTCCTTGTAGTTATGCATTCACTATCATTGACATTATTTAAACGTGTTAAAGTATGGTTTTATATAAACCAACATAGATCCATCATAAAAACGGATCTATCAAGCACCGAGAGGCATCCAATTTCTTGAGGTGTTATTTTTTAATGACTTTTTATTTGTTTTTTTTAATTTTATTTAATGAGCAAATATGGATTTTTTAATTATTTTTTATTTGGTTTTCATTTTTTATTTTATGAGCCAACATAATTTTTTAATTTCTTTTTTGTTTTGGTACATAACGTGATGACGTTAACGTTACACATCTTCCCCACACTGGGTTGTAAGCACCTTACTACTCTCGGTGCAATCACACTTAATTAGGATAAAATTTCAACATTCAATATGCTTTTAGCATATATATATACATATATAAAACCAAACTTGCTTATTAGTTATAAGAAGTGCCATTTTATCGTGTAATTCCTATTTTTTTAATATTTCATTTTAAATATTTTGATTACCTTTTAATTTTAATGTAGAACATTATACTCAACCACATCGTAATTCCTACACATTGAGGTTTCTTATCTTCAATGTATTTGCACTCATAATTGATGGTTCAGTCCTGAAAAATAATCCAACATTATACTACTAGTAATGGTTATGTATTATCATTAGTTAACATTTTTTACGATTTTAACAAAACCTACCTGCCATTGATGAAGGTAGGTTCAATTATGGTAAATAAACAAATAAGATGATCTTCCATGCCTGAAAAGATGACATACAAGGTTTTGTTTGCAATAGATATATATCCAAAAGAATAGATAATAATTGCATGCAAGCTACTAAGAATACTAAGTTGAGTTTTGACAAACGAAAACCATTTACATGTGAAACAATTTTATGATGGAAACTATGTGGAAAGGTAAATACCCAAAGGAAGAATAACCATAAATTGGGACACACAAATATACCAATTATTCTAACTACGGTTGTGAGTGACTAAAACTTGAGAAACAACATTTATTAATGGTTGCATTAAGAGGATGTAAAGTGAGAAACATTACAATAATGTTTAGAGATTTGTAACATGTTGGAGAAATCTTCACAAGTCGTTTCCTTATTGATGCGTCAAGTTAAAAAATATGCAAAACCCCCCTACTTCAGAATAAAGAAAATGTCTAGTTCAAGAGTTAGCTTCTTTAGGCACAACTTCCTAAAAAAATTATAGTGGGATCTACGGTTCACCTTATGAGGGTTTTCTTATGTGATATTTTGAGTGGGATTTAGGGTTCACCTTATGAGGGTTTTCTTATGTGATTTTGGAAAGATGGATTATATTTTTCATTGCATTGGAGATAAAGGTGAAATTTTATAGTTTTTATTGTTGTGATTTGGTATACATGCCTTAGATTGATCATCATAAGGCAATGGGGGACAAATAACCTAATATCACTATGCAAGAAATGATTGTTGAAGCACACACCAGTAGAAACAAAGGTGATGATGAAAGTTTCTGTCAAATTTGTCTTGAAGGTCTTCCACGAGGCATCAAGATTCTTATTGATGAAATTGTTGTTAATGAATATGTTATTTTTTGTGATGGTTTGAGGTGTTGAGCCATGCGAGGCTACTTTTTGGGGAGACTACACCAAGAATCTATTAGTACGGCTTTGGTTAAAGGACCTTGGGTATCATATAATTGGATATGTATGGCCACTTGAATCCTAACAAGGGGATTTTCTAGTTTTCCTTCAAGCAGAAAAAGCATGACGCGCATAGGTAGTCATGCATGGTCCCTTGATGTGATGCAATATTGTCATGGTATTATCATAATGGTCTGAATTTTTTTTGGCTAATGTATTTACTTATCTTCATTATCCCACATGGTCTTAATTACTATACCTCTCAATACAATACTAGTATTGTTTTCAAGTGCATTTTGGCTCCATTTGAGCAGTTAGATACCACAAGCCCCAACACTTTTTTAACCATGTCCCTCATTGAAAATCATGTCTATGTTAGGGTTAACCTACCCCAAAACCTATGGGAAAAAAATTACATTAAGGTCATCCCCTAGATCATTTGCAAGTCTATTAGGTATGCCAAACTTCTGAATACATGCTTTTGTTGTCATAGCCCAAACCACAGGATTAGAGATTTCCCTTTGTTGTCCCAGGGTAGATTCCTTGGACCTCTTATCTACAACTAACTTGAACCCTCCTACTCAAAAGGATTTTGCCTCTATTTGAAAGTGGAGAGTGAACTCAAGTGGTGAGAAAATCCAATAAGGGTGATGTGGATCCCAAGTCTTCAACTAAGATCATGGCCAATTGTAGGATCCCAATACAAGATACACAACCACATGCAAATATATTGTTTTCTCTCCTCAAGTTGTTTCCCCCCATGCATGGGTATTTGTAGGGGTGGGCCTACTACTTAGATATTGGACTTGTAATCCTCTATTGACGTTGAAGATGAAAAACAACGACCTAAAAAGAATACAACTTTTGATGGGTGGGTGACATATGATTTTAACAAAAATAACTTTGTGACTCTGAATTCTTACAAGGTAATTAAGTGGTAGGGATTCCATCGAGTGGTAGATGTATTCGTTGTTGGTACTCAATGAAAGTTCCTTCTTGAAGTATAAACCAACTAGGGGGTATTGGTGGCTTAGCTCTAGGCTCGTTCTCAATGCCAAGATTAACAATATTTAGATATTTGCTTCTACATGGGCAGGTGCAAGGTAATGTTTTCCCATCATGACATGTTAGTTGCGATGGAAATTTGGAAAAACAAAAATATGTTGACTATGAGGAATTATTAGAGGTACATTCACAACTTAGTATAATATGGTGTAAAAAATATACAATGTAGAAAATTGAATAAGCATCAAGAGTATATAACTTCTATTTCTAGAAAATTGGTGTAACTCAAAGACATTCACTTTATTCTAACATTGCTATGTTATTTTTCCTCTAAATATAATATATATGCTCGTGTTAAAACCTCAGTTTAGTATCAAAACAATGGAATTTATTGATTCTTTTGCACCACTTTTTTTTAGTACATAACAATAGTTTCTTGTGTGCCACTATTTTCCCATATTTTTTAATTTTATGTTTTGTTAAAATTAATAAAGTCAGTGAAGCCCTAAAAATATGAGGTCAAGCATTAAGGCCGCATTTGAGGGTCTTAACCAATAATTTTTATTTTTTTAGTTGTAGGCCTCCATCCATACTTATGCACCATACAATTTGTTTTTCAAATAGTCAAGGTAGTAAAAAGTCACACCATAAATAAAAACCCATGCATTTTAGAAATATGATATATGTACAAATAAAAATCATTAAAAAAATGTAAGGTAGTATTGATTTCCTATTCCATATTCCTACTCATATTGTTATCCAAAAAGTCTCAATAAGATCCTAAGACACTAGTTTTCAATCTTTGATGATGGTCAAAGCCCCACAAACCATCCAAGCTTCCATGTGGTGGTCTTAGGACATGTGTTCATAGTGCTTGAGCCTTATGGGATTTGTTTAGGGTTCCCTGAGAATGTTGTATCTATCCCTAACCAATGTCAAGGGCCTTATAATGTTGTTTCCCTACCATGGTTGTGATACTCATAGCGAACTTCTGCGGAAAATACCCCCTAATGAGGGCTCATTTTCATTGTGTCCAAGGTTTTTTCATGGTGTTTGAGCTCAATAAGGTTAGATTAGGGCTTAACGCCCTTCTTTACACCCTTGATCATGTGCCACAGTCCATACCCATGTTGAGAGCACAAATCCTGTCCATGACACATATATCCAACTCGAAGGCCTTCAAAGAACCCCTACAAAGGACTCATGTTTTGGTATAAGGACTCATTTTAGGCTCTTGAATATGAGGAGATTCAACAATAATCCTGAGGCACTTGTTTTCCTTCCTCGACCATGTTCAAGGACATGACTCACCCATCGCTAGTGTGTAAAATTTCTTAATGGAAGCCATATCCAACCTTGATGCCAAAGACCCCTAAGAGAGGGTTTTTGTTGTGGTTTGTAGGCATTGTTCATGGTGATAAAGCTTGAGATAATTGGTGTTTATGTCACAAGTCTCGTTATTATCCTCTTATGACATTGGATATACCTCTAAACACATTCCTAGTGCATAACTAACCTATTGATGACACACATAGCACCCTTAGAGGAAAATATTAACCAACATAGGTCATACGTGGAGGTTTAAGGGAACGTCAATGGTGCTTGAAACTAAGAATATTTGTTTAGGTATTTAGATAATGCTTCCTCCCCCAACCAATGTCAAGGGATTGAGGATGTTGTTTTACTATCACAACTGTGGTTAAGGCCTTGAGGCCCACCCATGGTGCATGAATCATTTTAATAGCACCCATATCTAGCTCATAAGAAAAAGACCCCATATTAGGGCTCATGTTATTGTGTCTAGGTTTTGTTCATGGCAGTTGAGGTCAAGAAGGTTCAAGTAATCCTTAAAAACCTTCTTTACCCCATCAACTATGTAGCACAGTCCAAACCTCTTTCTAGTGCAAAAAACCTTTCCACAACACATGTATACCACTTGTATGCCTACATAGAACCCCTACAAAGGATTGATGTACTGGTACAAGGACTCATTCAAAGCTCTTGAATTTGAGAACATTCAACAATATCCATGAGGTGCTTGTTTCATACTTTACTATGTTCAAGGCCCTATGACCCATCCTAGGTGTGCGAAATCTCTTAATGGAATCCATATCCAACCTTGATGCCAAATAATCTCGAGATAGGGTTTATGTTGTGGTTTGTAGATGTTGTTCACAGTGATTGAGATTCAGATGTGGTGTTTAGGGAACAAGGCCCATTGTTCTCCTCTTGTGATACTGGATAAACATCTAGATACATTCTTGTTGCACTATAGCTTATTGTTGGCATGTATATCACCCTTGGAGGTGATTGTTAACCAATATAGGTCATATCTGTAGGTTTGAGGGATTTTTAATGGTGTTTGATCTTAAGAATCTATGTTTAGGGTTGTAGGACAATGTTTCCCTCCTCCAACCAGAGTGAGGGGCTTACGGATGTTGTTTTCCTACCATCACTATTGTTAATCCCTCAAGACCCATTTATAATGCAAGAAATTTTTTAATGGTACCAATATCTATATCATAGGGAAAATACCCCCTAATATGGGCTATTGTTGCTATATCTAGGGTTTGTTCATGGAACTTGAGCTAGAGAAGGTTCAATTAGGGATTAAAGCCATTATTTACACCATTGACCATATGGAATAGTCCAAACCTATTTATAGTGCATAAAACTTACCCATAACACCTATATCCCACTCGAAGGTCTGCAAAGAAACCATAAAAATTACAAATGTGCTAGTATGAGGACTCATTCAAGGCTCTTGAGTGTGAGAAGATTCAATAATAACCATGTGGTGCTTTTTTTCTTCCTTGGCCATGTTCAGGGCCTTATGACCCATCCTTTGTTGTGTGAAATCTCTTAATGGCATCCATATCCAACCTTGATTCCAAAGACCCCTGAGAGAGGGTTTGTGTTGTGGTTAGTATATGTTTTTCACGGTGATTGAGCCCAAGAAGTGGTGTTTAGGTCATGAGGCCCATTATTCTCCTTTTATGGAATTGGATGAATTGTAGACACATTATTGGACCACAACTAACCTATTGATGACATCCATTACACCCTTGGAAGTTATTGTTAACCAATAGAGGCACCATATGTGTAAGTTTGAGGAATTTTCAGAGGCACTTGAGCCTAAGAAGATATGTTTAGGACTCGAGGATAATGATTCCCTCTCATCTAATGTCAAGGTAAGGAGGAATTTTCTCCCCAGCATGACTATGGATAAGGCCTTGAGACCCATCCATGGTGCATGAAACATTTTAATGGAACCCATATCCATCTCATAGGGAAAAGACTCGCTAATTAGGTCTTGTATTGTTTTTTATAGGGTTTGTTCATGGAAATTAAGCTCAAGAAGGTTCAATTAGGGCTTATATCCCTTGTTTACCCCATCAATCATGTTACATGGTCCAAACATATTCCTAGTGCAAAAACCCTACTCACAACAATTGTATCCCACTCAAAGGCCTACATAGAACCCTTAAAAAGGAATGGTGTTCTAGTACGAGGACTCAATCAAGGTTCTTGAGCGAAAGAAGATTCAACAATATCCTTGAGATACTTGTTTTCCTTCCTTGGCCATGTTCAAGGTCCTACAACCCATCCTTAGTGCGAAAAGGCTCTTAACGAACTCCATATACAACCTCGATTCCAAAGACCCTCGAGAGAGGGTTTGTGTTTGGGTTTGTAGGTGTTGTTCATGGTCATAGAGCCTTAGAATGGTTTTTAGGCCACAAGTCCCATTATTATCCTCTTATGACATTAGATAGACGTTTAGACACATTCCTACTACTTAACTAACCTATTGATGGTACACATAGGACCCTTGGAGGTGATTGTTAACCAACATAAGTCATATGTGGGGGTTTGAGGGCTTATCAATGGTCCTTGAGCTTGAGAATCTCTATTTAGAGCTTAAGGGTAATGCTTCCCTCCCTCAACCAATATCAAGGAGAATATTTTTTCCCTATCGTGACTATGGTTAATTCCTTGAGATGCATCCACTGTACGTGAAACATTTTAATGGAACCCATATCTACCTCACAGGGAAAAGACCTCCAAGGTCTCATGTTGCTATGTTTTGGGTTTTTCATGGCACTTGAGATCAAGAAGGTTCCATTACAACTTAAAACCCTTGTTTACCCCATTGATCATGTATCATAGTCCAAACCTTTTTCCAATCACAGAACCTACCCAGGACACATGTATCCCACTCAAAGGCCTACATATAACCCTTACAAAGGACTAATGTGTTAGTATGAGAACTCAAGAATATTCAACGATGTCCTTGAGGAGCTTGCTTTAATTCCTCGATCATGTTAAAGTATATACAACCCATCCTCGATGTGTAAAATCTCTTAATAGCATTCATATCCAACCTTGATGCAAAAGACCCCTAAGAGAGGGTTTTTGTTGTGGTTTGTAGGTGTTGTTCATGGTGATAGAGCTCAAGAAGTGGTGTTTAGGGCACAAGGCCCATTGTTATCCTCCTATGACAATAGATAGACCTCTAGACACATTACTAGTGCACAACTAACCTATTGATGTCATGCACAACACCCTTGAAGGTGATTTTTAACCAACTTAGGTCACATGTGGAGGTTTAAGGGTTCGCTGATGGGACTTGATCCTCACAAGCTGTATTTATGGCTTGAGGACAATGATTCCCTCCCCAAACCATTTTCAAGGGCTTGAGGATGTTGTTTCCCTACCACAACTATAGTTACCACGATGCATGAAACATTTTAATGGCACCCATATCTAGCTCATAGGGAAAAGTCCCCTTATAAAGGGATCATATTGTTGTGTCTAGGGTTTGTTCATGCCACTTGATCTTAATAAGGTTCAATTAGGGATGAATGACCTTATTTACCCCATTGACCATGTAGCATGGTCCAAACCTATTTCCTGCACACAAAACCTACCCACAACACCTAATCCCACTCAAAGGTCTACATACAACCCCTACAAAGGACCAATGTGCTAGTGTGAGGAATAGTGTGAGGATTCATTCAAGGATAGTGAGCTTGAGAAATTTCAACCATAACTTGAGGCGCACGTTTTCCTTCCTCCACCATGTTCATGGCCTTGTGACCCATCCTCAATGTGCAAAATATCCTAATGCCATGCATATCTAACCTTGATTCCAAAGGCCCTATATAGAGGGTTTGCATTGTGATTTGCAGGTGTTTTTTCATGCTAATTGTGCCCAAGAAGCAACATTTAGGTCCTAAGGACCAAGTGTTTTCGTCATCTAACCATCTCGTTGTTCCTCTAAAATAGATTCAATTAGTACTTAAGCTCCTCGTTCTAGCCCTTGACCATGTTTAGACCTAAAATACCATTAATTGCAGTACACAAAGCTCCTCCTTCCCTTCCCTTGGGCTCTGCCCCTCCTCTCCTCCGACCCATTGCATCGATGTTAAACCCTTCACCTACTTTCACCTCTTCTTCATCAACCCTTGTTACCCACATTTGATTCCTTTCACCCCCACCCCTTCCACTCCCACTAATTCCCCATATCCCATATCCTTTGGAATCTACCAATCCCTTCAATCTACAATAGCTCTCCACCATCAAAACCTATTTAATCACACATGCCCATATTCTCTCGACACGTTTCCTCCCCTACCCCTCCTTTCTCTCCCATCAATTCCTACTGTCTCACTACCTTTTTTTACTTTTGCAGTCATCACCTATCGACCCCCTACACCTACTTGATATTACTCTTTGCAACCACTATGTGCTAATCCATCCTCACCTCCCCCATTTCTCTAAATACCTATCTACCCATATAACTATACTCTTAGCCCTTCACCTCCTATCCCTTATGTATTCAATCCATGTTTCCCCTACCCCACCTCAAACCACCCCCCTATGTTCATACTCTTTCTCACCCCAACCCTTTATTCCCCTCCCCATCCCCTCATTCATGCTACCTCTCCACCCCTACCTAACTTAACATACATAGTCCTTCATTTCTTATTGGTTTTTCCCACATAAAGTTTAATAATGTAATTAATGTGTTCTATTGTGTTTCTTTGCCATTCTAGTTCGATTTTTTTCTTATAATAGTTAAAGAATCATAATAGTGTGTTTTATTTATGTTAAAGAACACGAGTTTATGCCCTAATATAGATATTGTGGGGTCTCACAAAGCATGCACAATGCTCTAAATCACTACAACTTATAAATGGGATAAGTACACTATTATGAGGTGTTCCAGACTAGTCATAAGCATTAGGTATTGGGCCATGGTTTAGGGATAAAACACAGGGTTGTATGCATGTGGCCAAGGTTCAAGGATGGAAAATATGGATATAGGACCCAATGATTGGTTCTAGGGGTCATGGAACTTTTTACTTATGAGTTGGATATATGATCCATTTCAAAATATTGAAAACTACAATTGGACTTAGGTCTTTAGTAATGTTTTGAGGATAAAAAACTAGGTAAATAAACCCTAGTAGTGTGTTCTATGGTTCACATAACATGCATAGGAGCCTTCAATACCACACTTAATTTGTGTAGGTTGGGAATTTGAAGAGTGGATTTTAATCTTCTACTTTGCTAGTATTCGAAAATTTTTATATTCTTCACTCCTCTTATTATCATGGTGTTTAAGGTCTTTTCCAACATCCACTTTCATGATGTAATTCAAAAAATTAGAATTGTTTGTTCTTGTTTAAGAAATATTATTTTTCTTCTTTGAAACGTCCTTAACAATAGTAAAAAGACTATACAAACATACTATCATTTTTATATTCTATTTCAATGAAAAATAAATATTAATACCTTATGTTTACATGTCTACACCTTATGTTATGGTCTTATGGAGGTATTAGAAATTGATTGAATGAATTTAAGAAATTTTCCATTGAGAATGTTCCTATAGAAATGAAACATACATTGAAGGACATTGCAAATTTTGATGATAAGATTTACATGCATAGCAAAAACCTTAGCATCACATTATCAAACCCTAGAATGCTCCTAAAGGGAAAAAATTGGAAATCTTCTAATAGAGTCCGTGGACATCGTGGTCATGTCGGCCTTTCCCAAACAAAATTTTAGGAGGTTAGAAAATTCAATTGTACTGCTCGGATTGGTTTTTATGCACATGGTATAAATTCTTCAAGTGTCTTCGAATAGATTCAGGAAGCAAGTTGCAACTCGCCATGAATTAATAACATGGACTTGGATCAATGAACCATCAATTATATTGGACTTGTGACATTAGACTACACCTAGGGACACTCGTCTCCCATGATTCCATGGATTGGATGTTGTTTTATTCGACGATGTTTGAAACTAGGGTTTTGTTGAGTAACATGCAATGGAATTTTTGCATTACAAGGTGAATTTTTGAAAACTCTGCCAATGGAGCATGTGGACATCATAGTCATATTGGCCTTGCCAAAACAAACTTATAGGAGGCTACAACACTTTATTTTCTTGCTTGGGTTGGTTTTCATGCCCCAGAAGAAATTCACCAACTGTCACTGAATTGCTTCAAGAAGCGAGTTGCTACTTGCCATATTATGATAATCGGGAAACATATCAACAAACCATCAATTTTTTTGGACTTGTGACATCAAATTACACCTAGGCAAACCCTTCTCCAATGATTCCATGGCCCATAAGTTGTTTTATTCAACAATTTATGGAATGAGGGTTTTGCTCAATAATATGCAATGCAATTTATGCATTGTAGGGTCAATTTTTGGAAACTTTTCCAATAGAGTGTGCCGACATCATGGTCATGTTAGCATTACCCAAAAATCCTTGCAACTGCTAATGACTCTCAATTTTTCTGCTCCTATTGGTTTTTATGCCCCCTGTAGAAATTCACCAAGTGTCTTTGAATGGATTTATAAAGTGAGTTGCGACTCGCCATAAAATGGTAGTGAGGACTCATATAAATGAAATGTCAATTTTTTTGGGCTCGTAACGTCAAATTAAACCCACCCATGTCTCGTATGTCATTTTATTTGATGATGTTGGGAACTAGAGTTTTGCTCAGTAACATGCACTGTAATTTTTGAATTATGAGGTAATTTTTTTAAACACTTCCAATGGAGTGTGTGGAAATTGTGGTCATGTAGAATTTCCCCAAATAAACTTGTAGAAGGTTTCATCACTTAATTCTGCTATTTGAATTGATTTTTATGCCCATGGTAGAAATTCACTAAGTGTCCTTGAATGGATTTAGTAAGTAACTTACAACTTGCCATAAACTAACAATGAAGGATCAGATCAATAAACCATCGATTTTATTAAACTTATGACATTGGATTACACCTAGGGACACCCTTCTCCCATGATTCCATGGAGTAGATGTTTTATTCAACGATTTTTAAAACTACATTTTTTTCCAGTAACATGCAAATGCAATTTTTGCAATATAGGATAAATTTTTGAAAACTTTGCTAATGGATCATATGAACATCATGGAGATGTCAATATTTCCCAAACAAACTTTCAAGATATTATGATGCTCAATTATTCTAATCGGATTGGTCTTCATTCCCCAGGTAGAAATTTACCAAGTGCCCCTAAATGGCTTTAGGAAGCAAGTTGCAACTCGCCATAAATTGACAATCATGACTTAGATAAATGAAACATTAATTTTTTTGGACTTGTACATTGAATTACACTTAGGGATCCCTTCTCTAATGAATCCATTGACTGGATGTTGTTTTATTCAACGATTCCCAGGACTAGGGTTTTCTTTAGTAACATGCAATGCAAATTTTGTATTACATGGTATATTTTTGAAAACTCTACTAACATAGTATGTAGACATCATTCTCATGTATTTCTTACCCAAAACAACTTGCGGGAGGTTATGACATTAAATTATGCTACTGATAAGATTGGTTTTATGCCCTTGATAGAAATTCACGAAGTGTCCCTTAATGGCTTGAGGCAAGTTGCAACTAGCCATAAACCGATAATCAAGATGGACTTGTGACATCGGATTACACCTAGGGACACCACTATCCTGTGAGTCCATGGCCCAATTTTTTTTTAATTCGACAATTTATGGAACTAAGGTTTTTCTCAATAACATGCAATGAAAATTTTCCATTACAAATTCAATTTTTGATAACTTTGCTAGCGGAGTGTGTGGATATTGTGCTCATGACATAATCATACCTAAAGAACCAACATAATAGGTTATCAAAATGAACATATGGATGTAACCCGTTGATTCAAATCCACCTTTGGTCATATATAGGTGAATATGGTCCTTACCCTATAATATTGATCTTTATCTTGGCCTTACCCTAAAGAGAACAATATGGGTAGAAAAATCAAGCAAAAGCCATCTCCTAAATCACTAAAACAGAGTTTCATTACACTTTTTAGGCTTAGAGACATGCCTAGGACTCTTTAGAAAACAAGCATACTTAGCCTAGGTTAACCCCCCCCCCCCCCAAGTGTGAAAAATAAGGTTCATTAGCAAAGATGATGGATTTTGACCAAGAAATATATCATCATTATGTGTTGATCATCACATAATAGATTTTAATAGTATCTAAAGGAATAATATGGAGAACATAGATTACCAAATGGAAAACTAACACTACTCCAATCTACCATTTACCACAAACTACCATGTCTAGACTCTACACATGATGTTCGCACCCTATAAGGGTTATATTTCTAGTTTTTTGCCTCGAATATGTACCCTAGTGAATATTATTATTGTATAGAATGGGGTCATTAAATGACTAAGGCCAAAAAAAATCTCCAAGACAACAATAATATGGTTGATGGGTAGGAGAAAGCCACTCACAAGAAGAATCAAAATAGCAAGTCATTTATTGTTTTGAAATCCCAAGCCCCTAAAGTGACTACGGTAAGGGGGAAAGCACAAGCTAACATTGGGACTATGCTACAATGGAGGAAGTTGTGCACCCTCCTTTGGCTTCTTACAATTGGGGAAGAGGAAGAAAGGCTTGTTCTTTGCCTTCTTTTATAAACAATCAAGGAAATGATATGCCAAATGACCCTTAGAAGAAACCTAAGGTGAATAACCCAGACCAATGTATGCATGTTGTTCTTAAAGCCCCTAAAACATCGAATGCATTCAATGTTTTAGATGAGCTCGGAGAGCATGAGAGTGAAATAAGCTTGCTAGTGATAAACACATGCACATGCAAACATACTTATACATACACTTGCAAACACACGAAAATAGTAACATATAAAAATGTGGGTCATTTGTATATCCATATTAACCATTCCAATATTATTTTGAACTTCAACATTATGGCCTTGCACAACATGATCCATTTGGACCTATAAGGCACAAACATAACTACAATATTTCTATAAAAATTACCTTAAATCTAAATTTTTTTACATACATAAACATTACTTCATGTAAATTATGACATGAGAACATAATTGTTTATCTAGATAGTTGGCGCACATGCATTTTCTTTTAGTGTTTTTGTATAAATTTATGCATGTATGTATGCATATATAACCAAAAAATTGATCAAGAGCTGTATTTTACAACCATTATCATGTAATCATGATATATGCGACATAGTTAATACAAATATCACATATGCACCCAACCATTTTCCAGTCCATGTCAATTGTTGCATACGTATCAGAACATCACTTGCCCAACCCCACTCTCAATCAAGACTTATCATTTATTGGTTAGTGGAAGTAGTATTACGGATTGCAAACCACATGTTTTAAGATATTTTACCCTCATATAAACAATATCATGACTTCATACATAAATATCAAATATTTAAAAACTCTAGAATAATAGCCTAATTCATGTATCTATATTCAAAATTGGTCAAAATGTACATATTTTACAAAATGGCACACCATGCACAAGATACATAATGGCACTTCATGCCCAAATATGAAATAATGACACCTTGTGGCCTCCTAGACACAAAATGGTACCATGTTCCCAAAACTATGCTATCATGGCTAATATGCATAATGGATGGGTCATTGATCCTTGTCATCTTTGCCACTACCAAGTGCATCGCCATATAAGATCTTCCTCCTATTAGACATCGAGGAAATTCAATTCTTTTTACGTCTCAGAGATGTGCGTCTTTCTAGAAACTACAAAAGGAAAATAAAGTCAAGTGAGATTTTTTCCATAGTTCTATCAGTTAACACTTAGAAAATGAAACTTTAGAATTCCATAAAAAAACACCACAAATGGGGATATAGCTTGTGAGGGCGTTTCCCTCCTCAATGACCCTAATATCTCTACGATGCTTCCCCATAGTTACAAGAATCAATGAATGAAATTTAATCAAATAGCCCAAAATTGATTCCATTCATGCTAGATAAAAATTTCATCAACTAATGATCTCATTGTGAATAACTTAGGTTATGGAAAATATTGGCTAGGAGGTGGAGCACTTGGATTGAAAACTCGTTTCGAGGAAACCACTAGTAAAGGTTTAACAGGTGTAGGCATAGTGGATATAACCATAGGGGATACCATGGGGAAGATAGGGGCAGGGAAAATGGGTGTAGACATAATGGATACAATAGGGGGTTATAGCAGGGAAGATGGGTGAACCCAATTTGGATGCAAAGGGGGGGATGAAACATGATGGATGGATGCACCCATAGAAAATGCAACATGGGGGGCAATAGTAGGGTGGATGGGTGAAACCAATGGAAAAGGTGGTGGGGTAGGTGGCAATAAAACCCCTAGGTTGTTGGATGGGAAGAACAACCCTACGAGGGGAATCGAGATGTCAAGGTTTGGTGCAAGGCCAGGGAATGGACCCATGAAATGAGGTCATGGTGAATACATGTTGAATATGGGTGTCTACTTATAAATTAGTAATATATTGATCATTATTACAAAAACAAGAAAACCAACCAAAATAAGAACAAATTTCACATTAAAACCAAATTTAACTTGACACATGATACTTGGAATTGGGGTGATCTATATGTTTGAGGTGGAGATAGTTGCTCACTATCCTTAGTTGCAACCAGTAGAAATGCAACAATGCATACTTAACAACATTAAAAAATTTATCTTCATCATTTCCTAGCTTTTTATAATTATTTACATCAAGCTAACTATTTGTAATGCTTTTAAATATTTCATAGGACTAGATTGGTGTAAAGCTTGAATTTGTCAAACTGTCTATTTTATTATTTTGTAGACATTTATCAATATCACCACATAAATATTGCATAATCATATTTAATGGGTGGATTGATGAAAGGAATAAAACAATAATTTCTTTGTTTCTTGTCCCAATGGCATGATGTTCCTTAAATTTGCAGATGTGTTTTCCCATGTTAAGAGTGTCTCATTGTTGTGTGACCTAGTTGAGTCAATTGTGTTGAAGTTGGGAGTGAAGAAAGTTGTCAATGCTTTTAAGATTTTAACTATTCATTAAAAAATAGGTTGTTGATGGACAAATCCTCCACCATTTTCTATATCCCCTCGGCAGCTTATTGGTTGCACTTTATTCTACATGACATTGAAAATTTTTAATGGGTTAAATATGTTTTGGGGTGACTAAATTCTATCAAAAAATACATATACATGCATACATGGATCACCAACTTAATGAGGAAATACATTGAAAATAAGTAGTTTGTTTACCCTATCATAATCATATTTGCAACAAATGTCATATCATTCTTGTCCATTTGTACCCAAAAGTTGCATCTTAAGAGAATGCTTATAATCGATATGTGGCCACAATCAAAATACAAGTTGTGTCACTTGTATTTAAACATGGAAAGGAGAGGATCCAGTAAGGTGATTTATGTATAAGATCCACACTTAAGGTGCTTTTGTTGGTTGACAGGGTAAAACCACCAATGGAATATGTACACAAGGCCATGGAAAGGGCTAAGACTAGAATTTGGTCTACTTTGGGAGAAAGGAAGAGAAATATATGTCTTTATAAGAAATAATTGATTCCAAATGACATCCAATAGACCAAGAGGGCATCCAATATAAATTATAAAAGCACAAGATTTGAGGTATTATTTGCATTTATTGTTTGCATTTAATCTCTCTCTCTCTCTCTCTCACACACACACACACACACACACACACACAAGGTAAAAACCATTAACATAGACACATTGGGTGGAAAAATATAAAGTCATCTAAATACATAAGTGTGAGGAACCCCGAATGAACAGGCTACAACGACCATTGTATCAAGTCTAGTAGTTGAGGTTACTTGCTCCATGGATCTAGGGGTGTCATCTCTAAATAGATGCACAGGAAAAAAATCCAATTACAAATACTTTAAAGTTATGTCTACCAAATATTTTCCAAATACAACATTAAACACGTAAAAAATGAAAATATAATTTTTTTGTCATACTAACCTCATCCAAGAAATTGTCTCGTATAGGATACTCTATCGGGCCATGACAAGTATGTCTGCAGTGCAAGCATCAATGAGGAACAATTGGTCCACAACCGAAAAATTCAACCAACTTATATGAAGACTTGACACCAAGCGGTCTGAAATCATTAGAGGATGTCCCTTGATGAGAAGCTACTACAAATGTGATGTACTAGACCAAAGTGTGTGTCAAGGATTATATTGTAGTACTAGTAGCTAAAATCATATATCCAAGCTGAGGTGGATGTGGGGACAGGGAGTGTCGAGAATGCACCTAAGAGCAAGTGACCCTCTAAATAGGTTATGTCTAATAGTTTCTCAATCATGAGCCGAGACAAGACCAACCCCTTGGAATTCACCAATGACAAATTAAATGGCATTGAGACCAATAATGAACTCAACCCATAATTTAGGAAGAATACAAGGGAAGCTCCCTATTATTGTAGGGATATTTATCAAATACCATAAACCATTGATCCATCAAGTTGTCTTTCCATGGTTGCAATGTGCACCAATTGATACAAAGACGCCTCTCTCTTGAACTAGGGGGTTGGTTGGTTCTAGGGTCAATAAACAACTAAACAATGGATTATTTAGTTATATTCAAATTTTAACCTCTTCTTTACTAATTGAACTTGAGTAAAACTCTCTACTCCTATCCTTATATTAATATATATCGAATAATTCGCCATAGTTATGGCCAATGGAAGCAACATTGGTGTGAAGAGAAGTTGTCGATAACATGCATGATGGTTCATTTGTGTTCCTTAGCTCCCCAATTAAGTTTATAAGCTCATGTAAACTTTGATTTATTTTATTGAATGGATCTTGTGGGGGTTTAGTGTTTTAGCTTGTGTTTGGATTAGGGTTTCCCACCATATTTGTGGAATAAGAACTGCAATTAAATAATAAAAACATATTTTAAAAAATAAAAAAAACTTATAAAATGTAAAAGTGTGCATGTGTTTCTAAATTGGGAACAAATACATGTTCTTATTGTATCATATTCATTCAATTTGACAAACCTTTATTAAGCTTAATAACTTTCTATCTATCTAGTCCTTTCTTTTAGTTTACCTTCCTCTTGGCTAGCACCTAAAGTACCTAGGAGTCTCACATCCAAAATTCCTTTCTTACTAGAAAGATGAAAATATTAAGCACTTGTTTTGGTTGTATCCTTGTACCAACTCACTATGGGATTAGTTGTCAAATTTGTGTGGTTAGCTTCTACCTAGTTTTGTTGTTTAAAAGTCTATTCTCCTTGGTGATAAGCTCCCTTAGGCAATATAATTTTAAACAACATGACACCTTATTAGAATAGAGATCCTCTTTTTTATATGGAAAAAATTAAAATGGATGTGTTTCTAAAAATGCTTATTGTGAGTAATTCACCTAGTACGGATGGAGCTATGATATGTACTAACTAGTGCTTGCAAACATAGACCTGCAAAGTGGGAAAGTGGAATTTGAGCTACCACATATGAAATTGTTGATGGAGTTTTGGGGTTTGACCATGTGCATAATGAGTTGGGTTCCCTTGGAGGTACAGTCTTCTTCTATCTCAACTCGTTCACATTGATCCAACCACGGGCCACACTAAAGCCATGATCATTGCAGTAGCACACCTCCCCCTCCATAAGAGAATGACAATTTCCCTACAATTGACATGGTTATATCAACGAAGAAGCATCCTAAACAACATGTAGAATATGGATGGGACACGACTCTACTTACTTATTGATGACTTCGTCCATGTAGAGGATACAAACTCTAGATCAAATTAGTGTAAAATAACAATCCATGTTGCATTAGATGAGGGCCTGTAACCACAACTGTCTATGGAAGAAGGATATAGTGTTGAATCCTTTGTACCACATGAACTGTCGCCAATACCAACTACTAAACATGTGAATATTTCAATTTTGTAGCAATGAGTCCCTTGCTAAGGTAATAGACCATGTGCTCCTAGTGTAATCCATGTTCCTAAACAAAATCCATAGCGATGGTTGATTCATATGTAGCGAGATATAAAATTAAGTCCCTATTGTAGTGCGGAAGACTTAGCAATGGGGTCGACATGAGATCCTTTTTTAATGCTTTGAAGAATCATTGTGCCTGGTCATCCCATATAAATGGTACTCCTTTCCCTAAAAGGTGTATGAAATATTATTCTATCTCAACGTAATTAGCAAGAAACCATCACAGTAAATTTATCTTTGGGGGGTTATATGCTCAAGGATTCCAAAGGATTTGAAGTTTATGAATTGTATGTAGGGGAGGAAACTTTAGTATTGCCTAAACCTCAAAAGGATCCACCATGATCCCATACTTGGACACGATAAACCCTAGCAATCTCCTGGACATGACACAAAATATGTATTTATGCATATTTATTTAGATGATTTTTTTAATGCTTGCATCTTTCAAACACAACGAGGGTGAGTTGGATATTCATCCTATATATTGGACCGAGTATCTAAATCATCCAAATAAGCCTCTACGATGTTTTATGTCATGAAAAGCATAGGAAATGGCCTATTGAAACATGGCTCCAACAATTTGAAGAGCAAATGGCAGGCATCTTTCAGTAAGTTAATGTGCCCAAAGTATAGAGAAAATTCGTCTTGTTTTGATCCTCTTTGCAAATTTGAATTTGATTATACCAAAAAAAATCCATCCATGAAAGAGAAGATTTCATTTCCAGCACACTAATCAATTATTTGTTCGATGAATGGAGTAGGATAGCTGTATTTTGGACAAGCTTTATTCAAAACATGAAAATCAGTACAAATGTGGATGGTTCCCTACTCTTTAAAAACATGAATAGTTTTGGAAACCCATTCTCTCAAAAGAACCAGATAAATGAATCCTGCTTTGATAAGCTTCTCTACTTTTTCCTTTATAGCAATTTCCTTCCTTAGATAAACAGGTCGTAGCTTTTATCAAACAAGCTTAGCATTATTGTCTTGATTTGATTGAAAATCTTGTGATCAATGCCCAACATCTCTTCATAATTTCAAGCAAAGGAATCATGATTTTTTTTAATATGAGATGAATAAATTTGGACTTCCTCAAGTGAACAATCAACTACAATCATTATATGTGCAATGGTGTCAAGATTCTGAGAGACGATAATTAGCATAGTCTTCAGTATGTTAGCCATATTCCCTTCCACATACACATCTTGTGGAGGGATAGGACTTTGATATCAATCAAAATCTCCACAAGTGATGAAAAATTTCATTCCAACCTACATCTTGTCCAGTTTTAGGAGAAAATATGAGCAATGATGCATGTCCTCCTATGGTCCTTCTGAACTAGTCATTACCTCCCATATAGCTTCATCAGTAGGTTAGACCATGTCCAATAAGGCATTGGAACTAGGGGATTGGAAAGCCAAAATGGGTGATGAAAACTTATCATACTCCTCCCAAGGGTGGAGTTCTTGATCAATGTCTATATAAACCTCTTGAATAGTTTGATAAGTGACTTCGGTGACAAACAATGGCATTTTTGACCCTATATATTCATTCTCTGAATCAAAAGTCGAAGGATCTGGAAAGATCCATGGATATCCAAAAAAGGACAAAATGAAAGGAGTTAAGTGCGAGGGCATAGAGATTGCTCCAAAATAATATGTTTGGAGTGGAGTTGATAAATTAATAGCAACAAGAAAAATCATATATATAGATAAAATCGACGGAGGGAAGTGAAAGGCATCCATAAGGGATGAGATCTTGAACATCCCAATGACAACGCTCTCAAACGCCAAGTTTGGAATCCCTTGCAAATGAAATGTTTGCCCCATATATCGTGCTAGGATTAGGCATGCAATAGGTCAACTAATCGATGGTTACTATCTTCCCCTAGTGAAAGCATTTCATCACCATATATATAGAAGACATCACAACCATCATTCCGTACATATAACTACATCCCAACATAAGGTTATATTAAAGAGGAGCATCTATGACCTCCACTTATATTGAAATGGGTTCCCGTCCTAAGTCGACCATGAGGGTAGAGTTAATTCCGTGAGGTTTAAAAAACAATCATCAAATCATTTTCACAATTTGGCCAAAGGAATGAGCTCTAGAGAATCTAAGGCACTCTCACATGAAAAATACATGACACAAGTCGAAGTGCCTTTGTCCACCAAACACGTGTAAACATTTTTGCCACATGTAACTACCTGAATCTAAAACATGATGTGGTGAGAAAGCATGGCTCATCACTCGACCTAAGAAAGGTGAGGATTTCTTATTTTTACTAAGTCAATATCAAAGTTAATATAATTTGAGCATCTGAGGTATCCATCGCAACCATCATTTTATACATATAACTACATCCCAACATAAGTTTATATTAAAGAGGAGTGTCTATGACTTCCACTTCTATTGAAATGGGTTCCCCTCCTAGGTCGACCATGAGGGCAGGGTTAATTCCGTGAGGTTTAAAAAACAATCATAAAATCATTTTCACAATGTGGCCAAAGGAACGAGCTATGGAGAATCTAAGGCACTCTCACATGAAAAAGACATGACACAAGTCGAAGTGCCTTTGTCCTCCAAACACGTGTAAATATTTTTTCCGCATGTAAATACCTGAATCCAAAACACGATGTGGTGAGAAAGCATGGCTCATCACTCAACCTAAGGAAGGTGAGGATGTCTTCTTTTTACTATGTCAATATCAAAGGTAATATAATTCGAGCATCTGAGGTATCCATCCCACCAATAGGACTTATCAATGCATTTCATTGTAGGGGCTATCTCTGAGGACTTGAAATGCTAACATGGTGGACAAAGCCTGAGCTAAATCCTACACAATACTATAGTTTTGGGAAACTTGAGCATTAGGATTATGTGCATCCCTTCTAAAAAATCCCTCTTGAGGGCAAGGTATCACATCAATGATTGGCTTCTCTATATGCAAAGGGCCCTTCAATTATGACATGGATGTATCTTTATCGAATGGTCTAGACTAGGGGGGATTTTAAATACGGGGCTTAGTCTAGACATTAATTTCCCTATCACACATTAAAACTGAAGTGTCTGATGGATTTTCCTCTAGTTGAGGGGCGTCCTAATAGCCTCTTTATAGAGGTGTAAGGTTATATGAAACTATTTGTTGTTGTTGTGGAGGAAAGGGATTAGTCGACGTCGTGGGTTGTTTCTACTGAGATTCAATTGTGCTATATAACATTGGACCTCCTCCATTTTAGGGAATTATGAGTGGTCTCTGTTGTCCACCAGATTGCACACCAGCAGCGGAAATCTTTCGAAAGTTGTCTCTTCACTACAAGTGAGAGAGGTGTGGCCTTGGGGGCAAGCAATGAGCCAGGTACTATCACCTGAATCCCAGCTCCTCCGTTTAGACAAACTCCTAATGAAGCCAAGGGGGGTAGTCCCTAAAAAAGAGTTGTCTAAGGCTCTTGTGTGTTAAAAATGTTTTTTAGTGTTGTGATGCGGATTGGTGTTGTTTAGGATTTTTTTGAAGGTGAGAGACACAAAATAATTTAATAAAACCAAGATAACGCAATCCACGTTGCAAGAGAAGATAGAAGATACACTGAATCAGATATGAATCACTCTTTACGAAAATTAACACAAGTACTCCAGATTGATAATAAGCAAATAAAATATGTGATTTAAGGACCAGTTCCTTATGGAGAAAAAAAATGTCTGAGTGATTGTGAAATGCTTGATACAAGTGTTTGAGATAAAAGTTTTTGAGATCGTTTTGCAGCTTATCTTGGTAAATTAAAGATTTTAGTGGTCTTGATTATTATGGCTAAGAACAAGGATATTCAAGAAGTGGAACCTTGACCGAGAAAAACCCTGGAAACCTTTTAGATGATAGGTCGGGAGCACCCAGATTGCAAAGAGAGCAAGTGTGCTTACGGCTTGACCGCCCTCGAGTCTGACAGTGGATTCCCGGCACCACCTGTTTCAGGAAGAACTCAGTGATTTTGTCTTGGTTGGGGTTTTGGGTAAAGTTTTAATTAATGTTATCACTTGTGAATTTAACAAGTCTTACACCTTTCTGAGTACTAGCCCAACCGTTTCCGGTTGGC
Organism: Larix kaempferi; assembly: GCA_027924585.1. Taxonomy (NCBI): domain Eukaryota; kingdom Viridiplantae; phylum Streptophyta; class Pinopsida; order Pinales; family Pinaceae; genus Larix; species Larix kaempferi. Next base: position 5,941,102 of record BSBM01000621.1, on the reverse strand, counting down.
AGAGCATACGGGTGTAGGACAAAGACCAAGATAAATTAATTAAAAGGGAAATATGGGTTGAAAATTTTTATTATTAGAGCACTTTGTTCAACTCTCCGACAGAGAGCGCTCTTGACTTAATCTTATGACCACAGTTCAAGAGACTTGCTAATTAACAAATGCCTAATGTAGGGAATGATGCAAGACTAATAATGCTCTCCGATAGAGAGTGCTCTTGACTTGGATTTGGCCAAGTTCAAGAGACTTTGGTTCGTTTTAAGAAGCAAATAGTAGTTGTAAAAGAAAGATATTTGAACTTTAAAATACTTGAATCATGTGATAGATTGGAAAGATATGAAATATTGCCAATATGCTACTTGCCAAATAAAATAAAATAAATTGGAAAATCTAGTGTTCTACCAAACAAATCATAATCTAAAGGTGGGATCAACCTCCGAACAAGGTCAACCACTAGAAGCCACCAGTCTTGGAAACCTTCCAGCTAGCTAGATGTCCACAAGAAGCTGATGGGGGAACGAGTAGCTACCACAAAGTTATGTGGCCTTTGGGATACAATCCCAAAGTTAGCTCTACTCTAGTCAAGGCTTGGAAGAGAAATGACAAGATAAAAAATAAGATACTAAACAGAAAATAAAGTCTAATCTACCCAAGAATCTCTTTCAGGTCAAAGACCGTACTCGGGAGAGCATGGGGGTAAGTAAATCGGAAATTATAACAAAAACAACTTATTGAAATGGAAACTAATCTAAGAGCATATCAGAGATCTAAACTAGAAAATCAAACCACTCAATGAAGACTACAAGACTTCCCCAAATGGGGGAAGTGGACGTGGGGGCTTGAAAACCCCACTTGCAACTTTATTATGAGAGTACAAATGCCTTTGGGAATGAAACCCTTGTAAGGACTTTGAGAGAAATAACTTGGAAAATACTTGAAACAAGCTCTTAAGAGCTATTACAAAGGATAAATAATGATTTCTTGGTTTGGATCGTCTTTTTGGTTTCTTGATGGCTTCTTGTATTAGAAGCTTCTTTCTTCTATTTGCTTCAAATCTTCTCAAAGCTCTTCTTTCTCAAGGAAAGATCTATCACAAATGAGCAACTCAAATACCCATTAGATGTTAGATAACCAAAACTTTGAAACTAGTAAATCTAAAGACTTAATGATCTCTAAGGCCTAAAGCAAACTATGATAGTATGGAAAAGAGATTCTAATATGCAAATGGCTAAATACTTCAAAAGACAATGCAAGTTTTTACCTTTTTATGAGATCTATCTATGCAAAGGTGTAACTACTCAACCAAAAAAAACTAAAGTGCACTTAAAAGAAACTAGATACTACAAACGAAATGCAAAGTTTGAGATCTAAGACTAACGTTTCAAGGAAATGGAACCAACTACTAGATCTTAACAAAATACTAGTAACAATTTGTTGTTTTTTTTATGTGTTTTAGGGCCAAAGATGGGGATGGACGAGAAGGGGAAGAGGATGTAGGGCTAAGGAGTTGGGCAAATAGAATGAAGAGTGGAGACTAGAGGAAGGACGAGAGGAGGAACTAGAAGTGGGACGAGAGCTAGAAGAGGGTAGCTAAAGAGATGGGACGAGAGGGAGGAGGTGGCTAAAGAAGATGGGACGAGAGGGAGGAGAAGGTAGGGCTAAAGAGATGGAGAAAGAGGGATAAGGGCTGGCTAAAAATGAAGCAAGGGACTGTTAAGAAATGGGGCAGTCAACCACGTGACTGAAAAAAGAAATGGGGCAGTCAACCACGTGACTGTGGGAAGAATGGGACAGTGAGCTAAGGCTGCAAAAAAGAATGGTACAGTCAAGATGATAGAAATCTAAAAGGAAGAAAGCAAAAGAATGGGTTTGGAAGCTAGCAAAATGGGAAAACAACAATATGAGGAAGGGTGAGATCTAAGGCAAGGGATGAATGGGATAACAAATCAAATCAAAGGGATTCAAGGAGAAAAAGAGGGCTTGAAGAAAAGAAAGCCTAAGGTGACAAAGTAACCAATTTAAAAGTCTTTTTGAAAAGTGGATGGATCCTTGAATCTAACACTTCTAACCAAATTTTTGGTGTTGTGAGATCGACGTTGGGATATCCTGCAATGCATGAATGTTAGGAAAAAGAGGCCCTTTGAAGAGACGGAGGAGACAACCGAGTTCCAACTCCTCTTCAAACCTATGAGATCTGCAAAATGTATCACTTACACACAAGTTTTGATCAAATATAGTATGCAAAATTGAAAGAGACTAGAAGAGTGTTAGTATTTCCAACTACAATTCACTACTTCCAAATCACAAACAACCCAACATCAATGAACAAATTGAACTCAAATGCCCATCCTATGGACTTAAAAAGTCTTCTAAGCTTTAACAAATTTGATCAAAACAATGAACATGTAAGAAAAAACATGGAACAAGATCACCTTGATTAACTTGAAGCAATTTCCATGAACAAGATCAACACACCATATGGACCTCCAAAGCTACTTTATTTCAATTAGCAAAAGCTATAACACATATACAATTTGGCAGAGTAAGTTTACCCAAAATTATCCATGAGATAATAACCCAAATGGGCCTCTCTTTATAGTAAAACCAATAGCTAAAACCCTAGGTCGAATTTGGCATGAGTGAGAGCCAATAACCAATAGACATGAATTGAATTTCAATCTAAACCAAGCTTGGAGAGCTGATTCAATGGACAACTCGCACTAGTTGGTAGGTTGAATGGATAGGTGGCAAGCTCGACTTTGGTGATGCATGGGAAGTATCACCCATCAAATAGGCAAGTTACAACAATGATACACGTGGGGATAATGAGGAATGACGTGAGCTTGATGAGGGAGGCGAGTGGGTTGGTGGGTGACAAGTGGAGATGTGGTAGGTACTAACTCGAACTTGTAAAGGAGCCAAGCTATGGTGATTTGATGAGTCATGAGGGCACCTACCATAGACTTTAATTCACACTAACCAACCCATACACCACATGACACCTCACTAAATCGACTTTTGAAGAAAGAAGGGCGAATTAGCTTAAGTGGATCTCTTGCTGGTGACTGGATAGTTGACTGAAGTCACTTGGAGTTGATTGGAATCTTCATAAATGTCTATTTCCATGTCATTTAGCCTTTTATTTTATTCATTTCTGATTATTTTGGAGAGATTTGGATATCTCCAAAATATTAAAATTTATTAATTTAATTAATAGTTTCTCTGTAAATGGCTTCTTAGAGAAAATATTAATTATGAGGCTGAATTGACATCCGAAAGTTGGGTTTAGCTGGTCCATGGGTCATGTGTGATTTTTGGCTTATGAAACGAGCCATCAATCACTAAATTCGGACCCCGGATGACTGACATATTACAGACTCAAATTTCTCTATTTAAACTATAGAGAAATTTAATTAAAATTTAAAAATAATTAAAAGATTAAAAACCCCAAATCCAACGCGTTCGGTAAAAATTTTTCGAAATTTTTTATGGGGGTCTTAGAGACTTAGGACATGACCAGAACCTATTCTAATAGTGTCTAGTAGGTTTATACATATTAGTTGGACTCTAATAACCCCCCATGGCAAAAATTTCCAAAATCGGGCATTCCAGCTTTGGAGGAAGTGGGAGAAAAACCAAGAGATTATATCTCACCTGAAGCAAAGTATAATCTGACGGTGAAAAAACTCCCTGGAATACCTTAGTTGTTTAATCCAGTCATGGGGAACCGAGCCACTCAGACCCTACTAGCACACTTTGTTACAAACCCCCATGGGGCCATGGTCATGTCGACTCAAAAACAAAACTGGCTAGACCCAAATATCTGAAACCCAGATACTCTGGAAGTGAACACTGATGTGTTCCAACACTGGCAGCTCAATAAGGTTTCTACTATTGTACAAATACAGTTGATAACATCTGGCTCCAACTGCGGGACGGACACTTGCTTGATCTAGGAATCAAAGAAGATGTTCGAGAATCCCAGAATATCAATTTCCTGCATGGAAAGAGAAGTGTCTTAGTTCCACATGTACATGATAAATAATGCCAAAATGAAATATCAAATATGAAAATATTTTTTCTTTTTCTTTTCAAATTTAAAGTACAAAAACAAGAAACTTTTCTTTTTTTCAGACATATATATGAACTATGGTACAAAAAATGATACATAAAAATACAAAGATATAAGAGTTTAGGGAAGCCCCAAGATGACCCCTTGGTCATCTTGTATGTTGTTTCGGTAAAAAGGCTTCAAATGTTGCCCATTCATGGGAAGAGGCAGCACTTCCCCTTCCATAGTGTTAAGGCAGAAAGAATTTGTTCCAACTTGGCAGCATATAATAAAAGGGCCTTTCCAAAGGCTGTCGAATTTCCCATGCTTCCCGGGTTTCTCCCTCCTTTTGTCCCATAAGAGAATAGTGTCCCCTACTTGAAAAGACCTCAGCTTGGCTGATCTATCAAAAGTGGCCTTCATACTCTCCTTGTGTCTTAACATTTTGTCCAAGGAATCCCTTCTGCTTTCATCAAGCTCGATGATTTGGTTAGCCCTATCTTCCAGCTCTAACTTTTCAGAGTTATAGTCAGTTAGCATTCTGAAGATTGGGATTTGCATTCTAAGAGGTAATGTTGCTGTGATGCCATAAACAAGCTCAAAGGGGGACTTTCCAGTGGAGTTCTTCTTTGTGATTCTGTCTGCCCAAAGGGCATATTTAATCTTGCTATCCCAGGATCTCTTGTTATCACCAACAGTTTTCTTGAGGATAGTCATTAGGTTCTTGTTTGAGGATTCAGCAAGGCCATTACCTTGTGGATAATAATCGAAAGAGTGAGATAAAACAATGCCATATTTGAAACAGAATTCATTCATTTATGTTGAACTGAAAGCTTTGGCATTGTCAGTAGTTATCTTCAAAGGGGTGCCAAATCGAGTGATGATTTTGTCTTCAATGAAATCCATGACAACCTTTTCAGTAGTTGTCTTGGCGGGAATAGCCCCCACCCATTTGGTGAAATAATCGGTTGCCGTTAAAATCCAGCAAAATCCATTGCTAGAGTTGTCTTTGAATTTACCAATAAAGTCAAGGCCCCATTGCTGGAAGGGGGCAATGACAACAACTGGGTTGAAGGGTAAAGCGGCCAATTTAGGCTTTCCTGTGAACAGTTGACATTCTTGGCAATACTTGACATGTTTGTATACATCAGCAAATATGGTTGGCCAATAATACCCGGCTCTAAGGATTTTGTGAGCAGTTGTATTCACTGCATAGTGTCCTCCACAAAATCCCGAGTGGAGGTCAGTCAAGAGCTTTTTAGAATCTTGCTCATGGACACATCTAAGGATTACCCCATCAGGGTTTCTCCAACCCAAGCCTTCTTGGGTAAGGAAATATATGGCAGCGTTTAATCTTAGTGCCCTTCTCTTGTGTCCCTTAAGGTGATCTGGTCAAGTCATATGTAGGAGGAAATATATGATACCAGAATACCAATGGTTATCTAATTCTTGCAAGGCAGGTGTCATACATGGACCAGCTGGTTGGTCCGTACAGTTTATGTCAGTGGCTTCCTCATTTTTCTGAGTCAACATTTTGGCTAGGCTTTGTCCCTTGATAAGTTTAGTAGGCTTTATTTCCAAGTCATATTCTTGGATTTTGGATACCCATGTGCCTCTTGTTCCTAAGCAATCCTGCTGGGATAGGATATCTTTTACTGCAGCATGGGGAACATAACCTATAACTTTATTATAGCCAATATATGTTCTGAAATGTTTCAAGGATTTAACCAAGGCATAAGCTTGCTTTTCCATTATGGTGTATTTTAGTTCTGAATTTTGCAAAGCCCTGCTCATAAATGCAACCGGTTGCTCGAACCCTTCGAAGTTCTTTTGGAGCGAAACACCAGCGATAGTATCCTCAGAAGCAAAGGAGAAAATCATGAAATCTTTAGTGTAGTCTGGACTAACCAATACGGGTGATCTAGTAATAGCATCTTTAATGGTGGTGAAAGCTTCTTTCCCCTCATTAGTCCACACAAACTTAGCATCCTTTTTGAGTAATCATTGCATGGGTTTCATTAACTCAGCTAGGTTTGGGATAAATCTTCTGATAAAGTTTATATGACTGTTAAAAGATTGAAGGCTTTTCACATTTTTGGGGAGAGGTATCTTCTTGATTACTTCAACTCTTTCAGGGTCGATCTTGACCCCATCCCTGTTTATAATATGCCCCAAGAGTTTCCCCTCTTCGATGCCTAATACTGACTTTGCCGGATTTAGAGAAATGCCATACTCTCTGCATCGTTCAAAAACCTTTCTTAGATGATCAACATGGCTAGATCTTTCCTTTGAAAAAACAGTTAAGTCATCTTGGTATATCTCGATGATTTTCCCTATCAATTCTTTGAAAGCATAATCCATGGCCCCTGGAAAGTAGCTCCTGCATTTGTAATGCCAAAGGGCATTCTCAGATATTCAAAAGTTCCCTAAGGGGTTGTGAAAGCAGTTTTATGTTTATCCTCTTCTTTGATGACAACCTGGTTGTATCCTGAAAATCCATCAAGCATGGACATCATATTGGATCCAGTGACCCGTTGGAGGAGGGTCTCCATGTTGGGAAGTGGATAATTATCTTTTTGGCATGCCATGTTAAGGTTTCTGAAATCAATGCATATTCTGATGCTTCCATTTTTCTTTCTGACTACAACTAAGTTGGAGCACCATGATGTGTGTCGGGTGGGTGCTATAATATCTGCTGCTAGCATTTTCTCTAGCTCACGTTTGATAATAGGAGCCAACTTAGGATTTATTTGCCTGAGTTTTTGGCGGAAAGGTTTGGCATTATGCATTTCTGGTTTAAGGGGAATAGTGTGTTGGACACATCTTCCCTATAGGCCTTTAACTCATCATAAGTAAAGGCAAATATATCTCTATATTCTTTGACTAGGCTTATTAATGCATTTCTTTCCTTTTCGGATGTTCCTTTTCCAATTTTTATGATTTTCGGATCTGTTTCCGTTCCAATGTTGATCTCAATGTAATCTCCTGGCTTCATCTGGTCGATGTTGTTTTTCTTCCCATCATGTATGTCAAAGATGTTTTCTAACTTAGTGTAGCCACGTGAAATTGGGTTCATAGGTTGGCTTTCTTCTTTATACTGCTTGCCTTCTTCCTGTTCATTGATGTTGAAATTGGAAAACTCATCTAAGTTATCTATGAATCTCAGAATCTGTTCATCATCTTTGAAAACCTGCCAATGGTTCATATTGTCTAGGATTGAAGGCCTATAATTTATTTCAAGGGTACAATCTCCATTCAATATTTCCTTTGAAGGCTGGAGGGTAGATGCTGCAACTGCCAACCTATCTGCTATACTGTTTTCTTCCCTATGGACTGCTTTTATGTTTAATGCATCAAGGTATTCCATGGTGTCCCACACTGCATTCCTATACCTCTTAAGTCTTTTACAATGGCATGCGAAATTACCCTTGATCTGTTGCACAACTAAATCAGAATCTCCTTTGATACTAAGCATTTTGATTTTCATGTCTTTAGCGATTTCTATGCCTAGTAAAAGTGCTTCATATTCTGCAACATTGTTTGTGGCTTCAAACTCAAGTCTGAACGCAAAGTTGAAGACTTTATCTTCAGGTGATATTAAGACTATATCGGCACCTTTTCCAGCTCTAGAAAAAGCACCGTCAAATTCCATTTTCCATAATCCATCAACTTTTTTATCTTTCATTTCCTTATGAACAGGATCTAAGAAGGTGGAATTTATCTGGTGGGTTCCCATTTCATTCGTATTGTAGATGTATTCATTTGATGGTTTCTGGGGATTTTCAACATGGTACCTTCTTTCTTTTTCTGAGTGCAGTTTGACATGAGTATCTTCTGAAGCTGGAACAGTTGCATAGGATAAGTCTAGTTGTAGTGATCCACCTAAAGAAGCACCCCACTTTCTAGAAAGGAGCATACCCCATTTATTTGGCACATCTATGACAAGGATGTCGATGGTGACATGGATGTCTGGGTACTTGGCTAATTTGACGGTCTGATTTTGAATCATTCCCTCAACTTCGACAAGTCAAGAGTCCATGGCACATACATTTCCATAAGGTCTAGTGGTCTTTAGATTAAGTTGTTGCATGAATTTTTTTGTCATAAGGCTGGCACAAGATCCCGAATCCAACATACAGTTATGTAGAAGAAGGTCACCTATCATCAATGATATGTAGAAAGGCGGGTGAGCTTCTTTTCTTGTTTCCCTGGTATGTAAGACTATAGGGGGATCTCCAAAATCATTCATACAACTTGTTGAAGGTTGCTCTTTAGTTTCTGAGAAAGTTACATTTTTAGGGGTAGGGTACTTTGCAGGTGGAAGATGCTTTTCAGATGCAATGGGATTAGGAAAACCAGGGGGCTTTTCATAAATTATAGGTTTAGGAGTATGAGGAGGAGTATTATCTGCATGAGGTTCTAACAGTTTCAAAAGCTTCTCCCTCTAACCAGGGAGTTTGCATAGCTCAAGTACCGGGACAGGAACCTTAGTGTTGGCCAACCAACTACTTAAATCAAAATTTAAATCAACATGCTCCTTTTCATTATTAATTCTTTGATTAATGTGAGGAACTGTTACCTTAAGGAGTAGTTTGAGTAGAAGGTCCCTCCTTTGGTTTCTTTTGATATGTGTTTCCTTTGAATCTCTGGCTGTTGTTGATACTAGGTGGCATCTCACCGTAAAGTTGAGTCATATAATCAATCTGCTGATAACCTTGGTTGTCTTGATTCACATCAAAGTTTTCATATTCATTTCCCACATGGTTGATAAAAACAGGCTCGTCTGATGAAGTACTAGGGCCACATCCTTCAGGATAACCATGCTCTTGAACAAAACAGGCATAATGGCAACCAGATTCCTCATGGAAATCTTTGCATGCTCTACAAAAGGGCTTGGCATAATCAACCATGTTAGCAGCCTCTAGTTGATGAGGAGGCCTCTGTTCATGGTTAGGAGGTTTCCTTTGCCAAGTAGGTTTAGCAGGGAAATTCCTAGGAGCTGGTTGTGTGTGTTGAATTTGTTGAACTTGTGTTCTTTCCATGTTTATGATTTTGTTTTGTAACTCTTTTATTTGTCTCACATGTTTCTGTTCAGCTTTCTCCATTCTCTCACACATGTCCATCATTTTCTTTTCATAAGAGTCTTTCATAAGCTCTTTTTCTTTGTGCTCAATTGGTTTTGAGGGAAGTGGAGATCTAGAATATCCCTGGATATTTGACTCTCCGGAAGACTTCATGTTCTTTTCAATCTTAATGGCCAAATTTTGAGCATCAAGCAAGGTAGCTGTTTTTTAATCTCTTATTTGGTATTGGACCTTGCCACTTAACGCTTCTATGTAGTAATCCAATAAAGAAGCCGCAAGAGGCGCATAAGTATCAGGGATGGAATTAGACAACTCCATGAATTTAGTGTTAAATTCATCCATAGTTTCATTCTCTGTCTTCTTCATGCTGGTTAGGGATGCTACTAGGTGTCTAGGTTCTTTCTTGCAACCAAACTTGTTGAGGAAAGCTGTCTTGAAAGCTGCCACAGTGGCGAAAGAGTTGTCTGGTAAATTATCATACCAGTTCCCTGCTTTTCCTTCTAAAGATAGGGAAAAAAGAGTCATATAAACATCCTCATGTTTATCAGCTCCCCTGATATAAGCGCTACACAGCTTAGTGAAGTTTCGGATATGTTGTTCAGCAGATATGGAGGCATTAGTGCCATTGAAACTTATGAGTTTATCAACAGCCTTTTCAGGAATGTCATGGGGTTGACTTGGTATCTGAGTGAAATTTAGTTGAGTGAAAAACTCACCCATTGTGGAAAGGAAACAATTATTGTTTTCAAAGTTTACTTGATTTTCTTGAAACAAAGAATGGATATCTAAAATAGACTCAGATCTAATATTTTCAAGGATTTTACGAGAAGCAAGCTTGTTCAGTCTCCCCCTATAAACCTTTTCAGGCTCAGGGATAAAACTAAGCAAGCCTTCAGAGTTTCTTCTAGTTGAATACCTTGAGGTGTTAACTAACAGTGGAGTCGCCAGGTGGATCCAAGTCTAATTTCAGAGAGTGATTAAACTAAAAATCTACCAAAAGTAAAACTAAAAAGGGAAGTGGAGTCGCCAGATAGATATGAAATCTATTAAAAAAGGTAAAGCAAACTAGAAAAAACTAAGGTCGCCCAAGAACAAAAATATTTGTCCCCGGCAACGGCGCCAAAGATGTTGTCCGCCAGATTGCACACCAGCAGCGGAAATCTTTCGAAAGCTGTCTCTTCACTACAAGTGAGAGAGGTGTGGCCTTGGGGGCAAGCAATGAGCCAGGTACTGTCACCTGAATCCCAGCTCCTCCGTTTAGGCAAACTCCTAACGAAGCCAAGGGGGGTAGTCCCTAAAAAAGAGTTGTCTAAGGCTCTTGTGTGTTAAAAATGTTTTTTAGTGTTGTGATGCGGATGGGTGTTGTTTAGGAGTTTTTTGAAGGTGAGAGATACAAAATACTTTAATAAAACCAAGATAACGCAATCCACGTTGCAAGAGAAGATAGAAGATACACTGAAACAGATATGAATCACTCTTTACGAAAATTAACACAAGTGCTCCAGATTGATAATAAGCAAATAAAATATGTGATTTAAGGACCAGTGCCTTATGGAGTAAAAAAATGTCTGAGTGATTGTGAAATGCTTGATACAAGTGTTTGAGATAAAAGTTTTTGAGATCGTTTTGCAGCTTATCTTGGTAAATTAAAGATTTTAGTGGTCTTGATTATTATGGCTAAGAACAAGGATATTCAAGAAGTGGAACCTTGACCGAGAGAAACACTGGCAACCTTTTAGATGATAGGTCGGGAGCACCCAGATTGCAAAGAGGGCAAGTGTGCTTACGGCTTGACCGCCCTCGAGTCTGACAGTGGATTCCCGGCACCACCTGTTTCAGGAAGAACTCAGTGATTTTGTCTTGGTTGGGGTTTTGGGTAAAGTTTTAATTAATGTTATCACTTGTGAATTTAACAAGTCTTACACCTTTCTGAGTACTAGCCCAACCGTTTCCGGTTGGCAGAGCATACGGGTGTAGGACAAAGACCAAGATAAATTAATTAAAAGGGAAATATGGGTTGAAATTTTTTATTATTATAGCACTTTGTTCAACTCTCCGACAGAGAGCGCTCTTGACTTAATCTTATGACCACAGTTCAAGAGACTTGCTAATTAACAAATGCCTAATGCAGGGAATGATGCAAGACTAATAATGCTCTCCGATAGAGAGTGCTCTTGACTTGGATTTGGCCAAGTTCAAGAGACTTTGGTTCGTTTTAAGAAGCAAATAGTAGTTGTAAAAGAAAGATATTTGAACTTTAAAATACTTGAATCATGTGATAGATTGGAAAGATATGAAATATTGCCAATATGCTACTTGCCAAATAAAATAAAATAAATTGGAAAATCTAGTGTTCTACCAAACAAATCATAATCTAAAGGTGGGATCAACCTCCGAACAAGGTCAACCACTAGAAGCCACCAGTCTTGGAAACCTTCCAGCTAGCTAGATGTCCACAAGAAGCTGATGGGGGAACGAGTAGCTACCACAAAGTTATGTGGCCTTTGGGATACAATCCCAAAGTTAGCTCTACTCTAGTCAAGGCTTGGAAGAGAAATGACAAGATAAAAAATAAGATACTAAACAGAAAATAAAGTCTAATCTACCCAAGAATCTCTTTCAGGTCAAAGACCGTACTCGGGAAAGCATGGGGGTAAGTAAATCGGAAATTATAACAAAAACAACTTATTGAAATGGAAACTAATCTAAGAGCATATCAGAGATCTAAACTAGAAAATCAAACCACTCAATGAAGACTACAAGACTTCCCCAAATGGGGGAAGTGGACGTGGGGGCTTGAAAACCCCACTTGCAACTTTATTATGAGAGTACAAATGCCTTTGGGAATGAAACCCTTGTAAGGACTTTGAGAGAAATAACTTGGAAAATACTTGAAACAAGCTCTTAAGAGCTATTACAAAGGATAAATAATGATTTCTTGGTTTGGATCGTCTTTTTGGTTTCTTGATGGCTTCTTGTATTAGAAGCTTCTTTCTTCTATTTGCTTCAAATCTTCTCAAAGCTCTTCTTTCTCAAGGAAAGATCTATCACAAATGAGCAACTCAAATACCCATTAGATGTTAGATAACCAAAACTTTGAAACTAGTAAATCTAAAGACTTAATGATCTCTAAGGCCTAAAGCAAACTATGATAGTATGGAAAAGAGATTCTAATATGCAAATGGCTAAATACTTCAAAAGACAATGCAAGTTTTTACCTTTTTATGAGATCTATCTATGCAAAGGTGTAACTACTCAACCAAAAAAAACTAAAGTGCACTTAAAAGAAACTAGATACTACAAACGAAATGCAAAGTTTGAGATCTAAGACTAACGTTTCAAGGAAATGGAACCAACTACTAGATCTTAACAAAATACTAGTAACAATTTGTTGTTTTTTTTATGTGTTTTAGGGCCAAAGATGGGGATGGACGAGAAGGGGAAGAGGATGTAGGGCTAAGGAGTTGGGCAAATAGAATGAAGAGTGGAGACTAGAGGAAGGACGAGAGGAGGAACTAGAAGTGGGACGAGAGCTAGAAGAGGGTAGCTAAAGAGATGGGACGAGAGGGAGGAGGTGGCTAAAGAAGATGGGACGAGAGGGAGGAGAAGGTAGGGCTAAAGAGATGGAGAAAGAGGGATAAGGGCTGGCTAAAAATGAAGCAAGGGACTGTTAAGAAATGGGGCAGTCAACCACGTGACTGAAAAAAGAAATGGGGCAGTCAACCACGTGACTGTGGGAAGAATGGGACAGTGAGCTAAGGCTGCAAAAAAGAATGGTACAGTCAAGATGATAGAAATCTAAAAGGAAGAAAGCAAAAGAATGGGTTTGGAAGCTAGCAAAATGGGAAAACAACAATATGAGGAAGGGTGAGATCTAAGGCAAGGGATGAATGGGATAACAAATCAAATCAAAGGGATTCAAGGAGAAAAAGAGGGCTTGAAGAAAAGAAAGCCTAAGGTGACAAAGTAACCAATTTAAAAGTCTTTTTGAAAAGTGGATGGATCCTTGAATCTAACACTTCTAACCAAATTTTTGGTGTTGTGAGATCGACGTTGGGAGATCCTGCAATGCATGAATGTTAGGAAAAAGAGGCCCTTTGAAGAGACGGAGGAGACAACCGAGTTCCAACTCCTCTTCAAACCTATGAGATCTGCAAAATGTATCACTTACACACAAGTTTTGATCAAATATAGTATGCAAAATTGAAAGAGACTAGAAGAGTGTTAGTATTTCCAACTACAATTCACTACTTCCAAATCACAAACAACCCAACATCAATGAACAAATTGAACTCAAATGCCCATCCTATGGACTTAAAAAGTCTTCTAAGCTTTAACAAATTTGATCAAAACAATGAACATGTAAGAAAAAACATGGAACAAGATCACCTTGATTAACTTGAAGCAATTTCCATGAACAAGATCAACACACCATATGGACCTCCAAAGCTACTTTATTTCAATTAGCAAAAGCTATAACACATATACAATTTGGCAGAGTAAGTTTACCCAAAATTATCCATGAGATAATAACCCAAATGGGCCTCTCTTTATAGTAAAACCAATAGCTAAAACCCTAGGTCGAATTTGGCATGAGTGAGAGCCAATAACCAATAGACATGAATTGAATTTCAATCTAAACCAAGCTTGGAGAGCTGATTCAATGGACAACTCGCACTAGTTGGTAGGTTGAATGGATAGGTGGCAAGCTCGACTTTGGTGATGCATGGGAAGTATCACCCATCAAATAGGCAAGTTACAACAATGATACACGTGGGGATAATGAGGAATGACGTGAGCTTGATGAGGGAGGCGAGTGGGTTGGTGGGTGACAAGTGGAGATGTGGTAGGTACTAACTCGAACTTGTAAAGGAGCCAAGCTATGGTGATTTGATGAGTCATGAGGGCACCTACCATAGACTTTAATTCACACTAACCAACCCATACACCACATGACACCTCACTAAATCGACTTTTGAAGAAAGAAGGGCGAATTAGCTTAAGTGGATCTCTTGCTGGTGACTGGATAGTTGACTGAAGTCACTTGGAGTTGATTGGAATCTTCATAAATGTCTATTGCCATGTCATTTAGCCTTTTATTTTATTCATTTCTGATTATTTTGGAGAGATTTGGATATCTCCAAAATATTAAAATTTATTAATTTAATTAATAGTTTCTCTGTAAATGGCTTCTTAGAGAAAATATTAATTATGAGGCTGAATTGACATCCGAAAGTTGGGTTTAGCTGGTCCATGGGTCATGTGTGATTTTTGGCTTATGAAACGAGCCATCAATCACTAAATTCGGACCCCGGATGACTGACATATTACAGACTCAAATTTCTCTATTTAAACTATAGAGAAATTTAATTAAAATTTAAAAATAATTAAAAGATTAAAAACCCCAAATCCAACGCGTTCGGTAAAAATTTTTCGAAATTTTTTATGGGGGTCTTAGAGACTTAGGACATGACCAGAACCTATTCTAATAGTGTCTAGTAGGTTTATACATATTAGTTGGACTCTAATAACCCCCCATGGCAAAAATTTCCAAAATCGGGCATTCCAGCTTTGGAGGAAGTGGGAGAAAAACCAAGAGATTATATCTCACCTGAAGCAAAGTATAATCTGACGGTGAAAAAACTCCCTGGAATACCTTAGTTGTTTAATCCAGTCATGGGGAACCGAGCCACTCAGACCCTACTAGCACACTTTGTTACAAACCCCCATGGGGCCATGGTCATGTCGACTCAAAAACAAAACTGGCTAGACCCAAATATCTGAAACCCAGATACTCTGGAAGTGAACACTGATGTGTTCCAACACTGGCAGCTCAATAAGGTTTCTACTATTGTACAAATACAGTTGATAACATCTGGCTCCAACTGCGGGACGGACACTTGCTTGATCTAGGAATCAAAGAAGATGTTCGAGAATCCCATAATATCAATTTCCTGCATGGAAAGATAAGTGTCTTAGTTCCACATGTACATGATAAATAATGCCAAAATGAAATATCAAATATGAAAATATTTTTTCTTTTTCTTTTCAAATTTAAAGTACAAAAACAAGAAACTTTTCTTTTTTTCAGACATATATATGAACTATGGTACAAAAAATGATACATAAAAATACAAAGATATAAGAGTTTAGGGAAGCCCCAAGATGACCCCTTGGTCATCTTGTATGTTGTTTCGGTAAAAAGGCTTCAAATGTTGCCCATTCATGGGAAGAGGCAGCACTTCCCCTTCCATAGTGTTAAGGCAGAAAGAATTTGTTCCAACTTGGCAGCATATAATAAAAGGGCCTTTCCAAAGGCTGTCGAATTTCCCATGCTTCCCGGGTTTCTCCCTCCTTTTGTCCCATAAGAGAATAGTGTCCCCTACTTGAAAAGACCTCAGCTTGGCTGATCTATCAAAAGTGGCCTTCATACTCTCCTTGTGTCTTAACATTTTGTCCAAGGAATCCCTTCTGCTTTCATCAAGCTCGATGATTTGGTTAGCCCTATCTTCCAGCTCTAACTTTTCAGAGTTATAGTCAGTTAGCATTCTGAAGATTGGGATTTGCATGCTAAGAGGTAATGTTGCTGTGATGCCATAAACAAGCTCAAAGGGGGACTTTCCAGTGGAGTTCTTCTTTGTGATTCTGTCTGCCCAAAGGGCATATTTAATCTTGCTATCCCAGGATCTCTTGTTATCACCAACAGTTTTCTTGAGGATAGTCATTAGGTTCTTGTTTGAGGATTCAGCAAGGCCATTACCTTGTGGATAATAATCGAAAGAGTGAGATAAAACAATGCCATATTTGAAACAGAATTCATTCATTTATGTTGAACTGAAAGCTTTGGCATTGTCAGTAGTTATCTTCAAAGGGGTGCCAAATCGAGTGATGATTTTGTCTTCAATGAAATCCATGACAACCTTTTCAGTAGTTGTCTTGGCGGGAATAGCCCCCACCCATTTGGTGAAATAATCGGTTGCCGTTAAAATCCAGCAAAATCCATTGCTAGAGTTGTCTTTGAATTTACCAATAAAGTCAAGGCCCCATTGCTGGAAGGGGGCAATGACAACAACTGGGTTGAGGGGTAAAGCGGCCAATTTAGGCTTTCCTGTGAACAGTTGACATTCTTGGCAATACTTGACATGTTTGTATACATCAGCAAATATGGTTGGCCAATAATACCCGGCTCTAAGGATTTTGTGAGCAGTTGTATTCACTGCATAGTGTCCTCCACAAAATCCCGAGTGGAGGTCAGTCAAGAGCTTTTTAGAATCTTGCTCATGGACACATCTAAGGATTACCCCATCAGGGTTTCTCCAACCCAAGCCTTCTTGGGTAAGGAAATATATGGCAGCGTTTAATCTTAGTGCCCTTCTCTTGTGTCCCTTAAGGTGATCTGGTCAAGTCATATGTAGGAGGAAATATATGATACCAGAATACCAATGGTTATCTAATTCTTGCAAGGCAGGTGTCATACATGGACCAGCTGGTTGGTCCGTACAGTTTATGTCAATGGCTTCCTCATTTTTCTGAGTCAACATTTTGGCTAGGCTTTGTCCCTTGATAAGTTTAGTAGGCTTTATTTCCAAGTCATATTCTTGGATTTTGGATACCCATGTGCCTCTTGTTCCTAAGCAATCCTGCTGGGATAGGATATCTTTTACTGCAGCATGGGGAACATAACCTATAACTTTATTATAGCCAATATATGTTCTGAAATGTTTCAAGGATTTAACCAAGGCATAAGCTTGCTTTTCCATTATGGTGTATTTTAGTTCTGAATTTTGCAAAGCCCTGCTCATAAATGCAACCGGTTGCTCGAACCCTTCGAAGTTCTTTTGGAGCGAAACACCAGCGATAGTATCCTCAGAAGCAAAGGAGAAAATCATGAAATCTTTAGTGTAGTCTGGACTAACCAATACGGGTGATCTAGTAATAGCATCTTTAATGGTGGTGAAAGCTTCTTTCCCCTCATTAGTCCACACAAACTTAGCATCCTTTTTGAGTAATCATTGCATGGGTTTCATTAACTCAGCTAGGTTTGGGATAAATCTTCTGATAAAGTTTATATGACTGTTAAAAGATTGAAGGCTTTTCACATTTTTGGGGAGAGGTATCTTCTTGATTACTTCAACTCTTTCAGGGTCGATCTTGACCCCATCCCTGTTTATAATATGCCCCAAGAGTTTCCCCTCTTCGATGCCTAATACTGACTTTGCCGGATTTAGAGAAATGCCATACTCTCTGCATCGTTCAAAAACCTTTCTTAGATGATCAACATGGCTAGATCTTTCCTTTGAAAAAACAGTTAAGTCATCTTGGTATATCTCGATGATTTTCCCTATCAATTCTTTGAAAGCATAATCCATGGCCCCTGGAAAGTAGCTCCTGCATTTGTAATGCCAAAGGGCATTCTCAGATATTCAAAAGTTCCCTAAGGGGTTGTGAAAGCAGTTTTATGTTTATCCTCTTCTTTGATGACAACCTGGTTGTATCCTGAAAATCCATCAAGCATGGACATCATATTGGATCCAGTGACCCGTTGGAGGAGGGTCTCCATGTTGGGAAGTGGATAATTATCTTTTTGGCATGCCATGTTAAGGTTTCTGAAATCAATGCATATTCTGATGCTTCCATTTTTCTTTCTGACTACAACTAAGTTGGAGCACCATGATGTGTGTCGGGTGGGTGCTATAATATCTGCTGCTAGCATTTTCTCTAGCTCACGTTTGATAATAGGAGCCAACTTAGGATTTATTTGCCTGAGTTTTTGGCGGAAAGGTTTGGCATTATGCATTTCTGGTTTAAGGGGAATAGTGTGTTGGACACATCTTCCCTATAGGCCTTTAACTCATCATAAGTAAAGGCAAATATATCTCTATATTCTTTGACTAGGCTTATTAATGCATTTCTTTCCTTTTCGGATGTTCCTTTTCCAATTTTTATGATTTTCGGATCTGTTTCCGTTCCAATGTTGATCTCAATGTAATCTCCTGGCTTCATCTGGTCGATGTTGTTTTTCTTCCCATCATGTATGTCAAAGATGTTTTCTAACTTAGTGTAGCCACGTGAAATTGGGTTCATAGGTTGGCTTTCTTCTTTATACTGCTTGCCTTCTTCCTGTTCATTGATGTTGAAATTGGAAAACTCATCTAAGTTATCTATGAATCTCAGAATCTGTTCATCATCTTTGAAAACCTGCCAATGGTTCATATTGTCTAGGATTGAAGGCCTATAATTTATTTCAAGGGTACAATCTCCATTCAATATTTCCTTTGAAGGCTGGAGGGTAGATGCTGCAACTGCCAACCTATCTGCTATACTGTTTTCTTCCCTATGGACTGCTTTTATGTTTAATGCATCAAGGTATTCCATGGTGTCCCACACTGCATTCCTATACCTCTTAAGTCTTTTACAATGGCATGCGAAATTACCCTTGATCTGTTGCACAACTAAATCAGAATCTCCTTTGATACTAAGCATTTTGATTTTCATGTCTTTAGCGATTTCTATGCCTAGTAAAAGTGCTTCATATTCTGCAACATTGTTTGTGGCTTCAAACTCAAGTCTGAACGCAAAGTTGAAGACTTTATCTTCAGGTGATATTAAGACTATATCGGCACCTTTTCCAGCTCTAGAAAAAGCACCGTCAAATTCCATTTTCCATAATCCATCAACTTTTTTATCTTTCATTTCCTTATGAACAGGATCTAAGAAGGTGGAATTTATCTGGTGGGTTCCCATTTCATTCGTATTGTAGATGTATTCATTTGATGGTTTCTGGGGATTTTCAACATGGTACCTTCTTTCTTTTTCTGAGTGCAGTTTGACATGAGTATCTTCTGAAGCTGGAACAGTTGCATAGGATAAGTCTAGTTGTAGTGATCCACCTAAAGAAGCACCCCACTTTCTAGAAAGGAGCATACCCCATTTATTTGGCACATCTATGACAAGGATGTCGATGGTGACATGGATGTCTGGGTACTTGGCTAATTTGACGGTCTGATTTTGAATCATTCCCTCAACTTCGACAAGTCAAGAGTCCATGGCACATACATTTCCATAAGGTCTAGTGGTCTTTAGATTAAGTTGTTGCATGAATTTTTTTGTCATAAGGCTGGCACAAGATCCCGAATCCAACATACAGTTATGTAGAAGAAGGTCACCTATCATCAATGATATGTAGAAAGGCGGGTGAGCTTCTTTTCTTGTTTCCCTGGTATGTAAGACTATAGGGGGATCTCCAAAATCATTCATACAACTTGTTGAAGGTTGCTCTTTAGTTTCTGAGAAAGTTACATTTTTAGGGGTAGGGTACTTTGCAGGTGGAAGATGCTTTTCAGATGCAATGGGATTAGGAAAACCAGGGGGCTTTTCATAAATTATAGGTTTAGGAGTATGAGGAGGAGTATTATCTGCATGAGGTTCTAACAGTTTCAAAAGCTTCTCCCTCTAACCAGGGAGTTTGCATAGCTCAAGTACCGGGACAGGAACCTTAGTGTTGGCCAACCAACTACTTAAATCAAAATTTAAATCAACATGCTCCTTTTCATTATTAATTCTTTGATTAATGTGAGGAACTGTTACCTTAAGGAGTAGTTTGAGTAGAAGGTCCCTCCTTTGGTTTCTTTTGATATGTGTTTCCTTTGAATCTCTGGCTGTTGTTGATACTAGGTGGCATCTCACCGTAAAGTTGAGTCATATAATCAATCTGCTGATAACCTTGGTTGTCTTGATTCACATCAAAGTTTTCATATTCATTTCCCACATGGTTGATAAAAACAGGCTCGTCTGATGAAGTACTAGGGCCACATCCTTCAGGATAACCATGCTCTTGAACAAAACAGGCATAATGGCAACCAGATTCCTCATGGAAATCTTTGCATGCTCTACAAAAGGGCTTGGCATAATCAACCATGTTAGCAGCCTCTAGTTGATGAGGAGGCCTCTGTTCATGGTTAGGAGGTTTCCTTTGCCAAGTAGGTTTAGCAGGGAAATTCCTAGGAGCTGGTTGTGTGTGTTGAATTTGTTGAACTTGTGTTCTTTCCATGTTTATGATTTTGTTTTGTAACTCTTTTATTTGTCTCACATGTTTCTGTTCAGCTTTCTCCATTCTCTCACACATGTCCATCATTTTCTTTTCATAAGAGTCTTTCATAAGCTCTTTTTCTTTGTGCTCAATTGGTTTTGAGGGAAGTGGAGATCTAGAATATCCCTGGATATTTGACTCTCCGGAAGACTTCATGTTCTTTTCAATCTTAATGGCCAAATTTTGAGCATCAAGCAAGGTAGCTGTTTTTTAATCTCTTATTTGGTATTGGACCTTGCCACTTAACGCTTCTATGTAGTAATCCAATAAAGAAGCCGCAAGAGGCGCATAAGTATCAGGGATGGAATTAGACAACTCCATGAATTTAGTGTTAAATTCATCCATAGTTTCATTCTCTGTCTTCTTCATGCTGGTTAGGGATGCTACTAGGTGTCTAGGTTCTTTCTTGCAACCAAACTTGTTGAGGAAAGCTGTCTTGAAAGCTGCCACAGTGGCGAAAGAGTTGTCTGGTAAATTATCATACCAGTTCCCTGCTTTTCCTTCTAAAGATAGGGAAAAAAGAGTCATATAAACATCCTCATGTTTATCAGCTCCCCTGATATAAGCGCTACACAGCTTAGTGAAGTTTCGGATATGTTGTTCAGCAGATATGGAGGCATTAGTGCCATTGAAACTTATGAGTTTATCAACAGCCTTTTCAGGAATGTCATGGGGTTGACTTGGTATCTGAGTGAAATTTAGTTGAGTGAAAAACTCACCCATTGTGGAAAGGAAACAATTATTGTTTTCAAAGTTTACTTGATTTTCTTGAAACAAAGAATGGATATCTAAAATAGACTCAGATCTAATATTTTCAAGGATTTTACGAGAAGCAAGCTTGTTCAGTCTCCCCCTATAAACCTTTTCAGGCTCAGGGATAAAACTAAGCAAGCCTTCAGAGTTTCTTCTAGTTGAATACCTTGAGGTGTTAACTAACAGTGGAGTCGCCAGGTGGATCCAAGTCTAATTTCAGAGAGTGATTAAACTAAAAATCTACCAAAAGTAAAACTAAAAAGGGAAGTGGAGTCGCCAGATAGATATGAAATCTATTAAAAAAGGTAAAGCAAACTAGAAAAAACTAAGGTCGCCCAAGAACAAAAATATTTGTCCCCGGCAACGGCGCCAAAGATGTTGTCCGCCAGATTGCACACCAGCAGCGGAAATCTTTCAAAAGCTGTCTCTTCACTACAAGTGAGAGAGGTGTGGCCTTGGGGGCAAGCAATGAGCCAGGTACTGTCACCTGAATCCCAGCTCCTCCGTTTAGGCAAACTCCTAACGAAGCCAAGGGGGGTAGTCCCTAAAAAAGAGTTGTCTAAGGCTCTTGTGTGTTAAAAATGTTTTTTAGTGTTGTGATGCGGATGGGTGTTGTTTAGGAGTTTTTTGAAGGTGAGAGATACAAAATACTTTAATAAAACCAAGATAACGCAATCCACGTTGCAAGAGAAGATAGAAGATACACTGAAACAGATATGAATCACTCTTTACGAAAATTAACACAAGTGCTCCAGATTGATAATAAGCAAATAAAATATGTGATTTAAGGACCAGTGCCTTATGGAGTAAAAAAATGTCTGAGTGATTGTTAAATGCTTGATACAAGTGTTTGAGATAAAAGTTTTTGAGATCGTTTTGCAGCTTATCTTGGTAAATTAAAGATTTTAGTGGTCTTGATTATTATGGCTAAGAACAAGGATATTCAAGAAGTGGAACCTTGACCGAGAGAAACACTGGCAACCTTTTAGATGATAGGTCGGGAGCACCCAGATTGCAAAGAGGGCAAGTGTGCTTACGGCTTGACCGCCCTCGAGTCTGACAGTGGATTCCCGGCACCACCTGTTTCAGGAAGAACTCAGTGATTTTGTCTTGGTTGGGGTTCTGGGTAAAGTTTTAATTAATGTTATCACTTGTGAATTTAACAAGCCTTACACCTTTCTGAGTACTAGCCCAACCGTTTCCGGTTGGCAGAGCATACGGGTGTAGGACAAAGACCAAGATAAATTAATTAAAAGGGAAATATGGGTTGAAAAGTTTTATTATTAGAGCACTTTGTTCAACTCTCCGACAGAGATCGCTCTTGACTTAATCTTATGACCACAGTTCAAGAGACTTGCTAATTAACAAATGCCTAATGTAGGGAATGATGCAAGACTAATAATGCTCTCCGATAGAGAGTGCTCTTGACTTGGATTTGGCCAAGTTCAAGAGACTTTGGTTCGTTTTAAGAAGCAAATAGTAGTTGTAAAAGAAAGATATTTCAACTTTAAAATACTTGAATCATGTGATAGATTGGAAAGATATGAAATATTGCCAATATGCTACTTGCCAAATAAAATAAAATAAACTGGAAAATCTAGTGTTCTACCAAACAAATCCTAATCTAAAGGTGGGATCAACCTCCGAACAAGGTCAACCACTAGAAGCCACCAGTCTTGGAAACCTTCTAGCTAGCTGGATGTCCACAAGAAGCTGATGGGGGAACGAGTAGCTACCACAAAGTTATGTGGCCTTTGGGATACAATCCCAAAGTTAGCTCTACTCTAGTCAAGGCTTGGAAGAGAAATGACAAGATAAAAAATAAGATACTAAACAGAAAATAAAGTCTAATCTACCCAAGAATCTCTTTCAGGTCAAAGACCGTACTCGGGAGAGCATGGGGGTAAGTAAATCGAAAATTATAACAAAAACAACTTATTGAAATGGAAACTAATCTAAGAGCATATCATAGATCTAAACTAGAAAATCAAACCACTCAATGAAGACTACAAGACTTCCCCAAATGGGGGAAGTGGATGTGGGGGCTTAAAAACCCCACTTGCAACTTTATTATGAGAGTACAAATGCCTTTGGGAATGAAACCCTTGTAAGGACTTTGAGAGAAATAACTTGGAAAATACTTGAAACAAGCTTTGAAGAGCTATTACAAAGGATAAATAATGATTTCTTGGTTTGGATCGTCTTTTTGGTTTCTTGATGGCTTCTTGTATTAGAAGCTTCTTTCTTCTATTTGCTTCAAATCTTCTCAAAGCTCTTCTTTCTCAAGGAAAGATCTATCACAAATGAGCAACTCAAATACCCATTAGATGTTAGATAACCAAAACTTTGAAACTAGTAAATCTAAAGACTTAATGATCTCTAAGGCCTAAAGCAAACTATGATAGTATGGAAAAGAGATTCTAATATGCAAATGGCTAAATACTTCAAAAGACAATGCAAGTTTTTACCTTTTTATGAGATCTATCTATGCAAAGGTGTAACTACTCAACCAAAACAAACTAAAGTGCACTTAAAAGAAACTAGATACTACAAACGAAATGCAAAGTTTGAGATCTAAGACTAACGTTTCAAGGAAATGGAACCAACTACTAGATCTTAACAAAATACTAGTAACAATTTGTTGTTTTTTTTATGTGTTTTAGGGCCAAAGATGGGGATGGACGAGAAGGGGAAGAGGATGTAGGCTAAGGAGTTGGGCAAATAGAATGAAGAGTGGAGACTAGAGGAGGGACGAGAGGAGGAACTAGAAGTGGTACGAGAGCTAGAAGAGGGTAGATAAAGAGATGGGACAAGAGGGAGTAGGTGGCTAAAGAAGATGGGACGAGAGGGAGGAGAAGGTAGGGCTAAAGAGATGGAGAAAGAGGGATAAGGGATGCCTAAAAATGAAGCAAGGGACTGTTAACAAATAAAAACAAAGGACAGTAGTGAGGGGAAGAGATGGGACAGTCAACTAGGTGACTGTAAAAGATAGGACAATCAACTAAGTGACTGAAAAAAGAAATGGGGCAATCAACCACGTGACTGAAAAAAGAAATGGGGCAGTCAACCATGTGACTGTGAGAAGAATGGGACAGTCAGCTAAGGCTGCAAAAAAGAATGGGATAGTCAAGATGATAGAAATCTAGAAGGAAGAAAGCAAAAGAATGGGTTTGGAAGCTAGCAAAATGGGAAAACAACAATATGGGGAAGGGTGAGATCTAGGGCAAGGGATGAATGGGCTAGAAAATCAAATCAAAGGGATTCAAGGAGAAAAAGAGGGCTTGAAGAAAAGAAAGCCTAAGGTGACAAAGTAACCAATTTAAAAGTCTTTTTGAGAAGTGGATGGATCCTTGAATCTAACACTTCTAACCAAATTTTTGGTGTTGTGAGATCGACTTTGGGAGATCTTGCAATGCACGAATGTTAGGAAAAAGAGTCCCTTTGAAGAGATGGAGGAGACAACCGAGTTCCAACTCCTCTTCAAACCTATGAGATCTGCAAAATGTATCACTTACAAACAAGTTTTGATCAAATATAGTATGCAAAATTGAAAGAGACTAGAAGAGTGTTAGTATTTCCGACTACAATTCACTACTTCCAAATCACAAACAACCCAACATCAATGGAAAAATTGAACTCAAATGCCCATCCTATGGACTTAAAAAGTATTTTAAGCTTTAACAAATTTGATCAAAACAATGAACATGTAAGCAAAAACATGGAACAAGATCACCTTGATTAACTTGAAGCAATTTCCATGAACAAGATCAACACACCATATGGACCTCCAAAGCCACTTTATTTCAATTAGCAAAAGCTATAACACATATACAATTTGGCAGAGTAAGTTTGCCCAAAATTCTCCATGAGATAATAACCCAAATGGGCCTCTCTTTATAGTAAAACCAATAGCTAAAACCCTAGGTCGAATTTGGCATGAGTGAGAGCCAATAACCAATAGACATGAATTGAATTCCAATCTAAACCAAGCTTGGAGAGCTGACTCAATGGAAAACTTGCACTTGTTGGTAGGTTGAATGGATAGGTGGCAAGCTCGACTTTGGTGATGCATGGGAAGTATCACCCATCAAATAGGCAAGTTACAACAATGATACACGTGGGGATAATGAGGAATGACGTGAGCTTGATGAGGGAGGCGAGTGGGTTGGTGGGTGACAAGTGGAGATGTGGTAGGTACTAACTCGAACTTGTAAAGGAGCCAAGCTATGGTGATTTGATGAGTCATGAGGGCGCCTACCATAGAATTTAATGCACACTAACCAACCCATACACCACATGACACCTCACTAAATCGACTTTTGAAGGAAGAAGGGCGAATTAGCTTAAGTGGATCTCTTGCTGGTGACTGGATAGTTGACTGAAGTCACTTGGAGTTGATTGGAATCTTCATAAATGTCTATTGCCATGTCATTTAGCCTTTTATTTTATTCATTTCTGATTATTTTGGAGAGATTTGGATATCTCCAAAATATTCAAATTTATTAATTTAATTAATAATTTCTCTGTAAATGGCTTCTTAGAGAAAATATTAATTATGAGGCTGAATTGACATCCGAAAGTTGGGTTTAGCTGGTCCATGGGTCATATGTGATTTTTGGCTTATGAAACGAGCCATCAATCAGTAAATTTGGACCCCGGATGACTGATATATTACAGACTCAAATTTCTCTATTTAAACTATAGAGAAATTTAATTAAAATTTAAAAATAATTAAAAAATTAAAAACCCCAAATCCAACGCGTCCGGTAAAAATTTTTTGAAATTTTTTCTGGGGGTTCTAGACACTTAGGACATGACCAGAACCTATTCTAATAGTGTCTAGTAGGTTTATACATATTAGTTGGACTCTAATAACCCCCCATGGCAAAAATTTCCAAAATCGGGCATTCCTGCTTTGGAGGAAGCGGGAGAAAAACCAAGAGATTATATCTCGCCTGAAGCAAAGTATAATCTGACGGTGAAAAAACTCCCTGGAATACCTTAGTTGTTTAATCCAATCATGGGGAACCGAGCCACTCAAACCCTACTAGCACACTTTGTTACAAACCCCCATGGGGCCCTGGTCATGTCGACTCAAAAACAAAACTAGCTAGCCAAAACTGGCTAGACCCAAATATCTGAAACCCAGATACTCTGGAAGTGAACACTGATGTGTTCCAACACTGGCGGCTCAATAAGGTTTCTACTATTGTACAAATACAGTTGATAACAGTCTCCTTGATAAATTTTGCAAGGTTATCGCTTTCCCAAATGCAATGTGGGGAAGAATGTGAAAGCTGGATCAACCAAACAACCCTTAGCATTAAAACAATAAAAATGGAAAGCTCAATTTATTTTTATACTTCTTTCCTCCAACAACATTATTAGTGTCATTACTATTAGTCATGTTCCCTTTCCCTAAATTGTGATTTTTATGTTTCCCTTTGGGTTTCTAGGTGCCCTTTGCATTCATAGATTAACCTGCATGGACCTCAAAGGTTTGGATTGGGATCGAGGTAGGTTGGGTTTATTAGGATACCATATGTAGATTTGTATAAATGGGCATATGTCCCATGTGATTTTCCACCTAATTAACTATAGTGTTCCCAATAGACACACTTCCAACATGTTGTCTTGCTGTAGGTTTGATAGGAACGATATTGGATTGGAGAGCATTAGGAATAATTTCATACAACATCATACATTGAGAGTAAACCAAATCCAATTGTTGAGATTCCAAAATCACTTGCTTCTTAGTGATAAATCCTAGAAATGTTACATTTTTGGTAATGCTAGTTCAAAAATATTTCACAAATCAATCATCCATCAAACAATAAGAGATTTCAGCTTTGATCATCCAACATCTTTTCCTTCACTTGTGAATATGATTTGAGAAATGAGTGGAAGTTTTTTCTCGTAATGATGTCAGCAACTCTATTCCCTTCTCATAATGAAATGGCAACTGAAAATGTGTTAAGAAGGTGACCACCAAGGATGATACATTACTATGGAAAGCACATGGGAGATCCATGCACCACTTAGCAACAACCCCTGTAAGGGTTCACTGGAAAAAAAAATATCTAACATGGAAAAAGATAATTGACTTTCTTTTCCTAGGGATACAAATGAGATGTGACGTAAAAGAAGAAGATATGTACCTTATTCTCGATGTTTGTCCTTGATGTTTATGAGAAACTATACCTACCTTAACCTCAACACCAAGATCCTTTTGTTATTCTACACACAATTAAGCACAAAAACCTTCATGCTGCTCCAATTTGGCAATTTAAATCAAATTAAAACATAAATTTCTTAATAAACCCTAACTACTTTCAGGTCAAGTAAACCCTACTCAATTCTATGAAGATGGCATATAACATTAAATCACAAATAACATGGATTGGGGGGCCTATTTATATGGGGAAACATATATATTTATATATAAATTTGAATGTGACAACAAACATGATTATACTTGAGTCTCTCATGGCACCTTCATAATATGAGATTGGGTTCCTCTAGTCTTGAACTCTGATCAAACTAAAACAAGAAACAAGTCTACCTCTTACTTCGGAAAGAAAATTGTGTGTTGATTTAAACCTAACATAATAGGAGACAAAGTATCATAGAAAAAGGGGATTTTTCACTTGATAAGACATATTGGGTCCAACGGATACACGATCGATCATCTTTTTACTAGCATAAGGCTATGGTGTTCCAACATGGAAACATTATTTATATGCGAAGAAGGTGGTTTCAATTAGTTGGGGATGGATATTTGAGGCTTACAGGTGTACGACCTCCATAAAATTTGCTTGAGGCGCATGCATTTCATGCACATTTTCTTCTTTTGTGCCATTTTGTTTGCACTCGTGGATTGCTAATTGACAACTAGCAAGTGCCATCCTAGTTGTATGGAAGTAAGGTATGAGCACAAGGAAAAGTAAAAAAATATGCCAGTGATCTAAAATCCAAAATATTGGGGAATGCAAATGGCCAATATGACTTATGATATCATAGGTGACCAAATATAAGTATAACACCTTGTGTGTCTCAATGAAGACCACAACACAGGTGTTTGCAAAATCCCAAGTGCCTGCAAATTGATGATTACTAACTCTTGGTTGGTCATCCAACAATCCCTCCTTGCATACAAAATTACCCAACAGGATGCCAAATGGGGTACATAAGACACAATTTTGAATATTAAAAAACAACTACATTTGTCGACACCTATCCAACATTAACTTGAGATTTGAAACGTGATCCTTTAACAAACCACGAACTATCCAATCGTTTAGGTATAACTCTAAAAAACTATGAATATATTCCCTCAATGCAGCAATTACCATCTTGGAAAAGAAAATAAACACATTCTTCAATCCAAAGGGAAATATGTTGTAGGAATATGACCCCCATTCCATATCAAATGTGGTTTTATTCTTATCTTCTTTAGTTATTCATATATGGTTATAGCCCAAAAACACATATGTAAAAGATTAAAATAGTATGCCTCATTCCCTATAACCTTCTCCAAATTTTTATCACTAAATGGGGTTAGAAAGGGGTCATGTACACAAGCCTCATTGAGTCTACGGAACTCAACACACACACATGGATTCCACCTATTTTCTTGTCACATATCAAGATTACATTGATCCAATTGGAACCCTCAACTTGAAAAATAGACCAGGCATCTATCATTTTTCTCTATTTCCCATTACACATGTTCCTTATAGTGTAGGTTCATTAGCTAGACCTTTTCTTTAACGATCGAGCATATATTCTCAAGTAAGTTTTCATCTTGTTAAGTTTTTTGTTTTTTATTTTTTCTTTTGGGGTGGGGGTTATATACTCACAACTGTCTATACCCATCATTTTGACAAAATTGCATGGAAACATATCCAAACATGATTACCACTCTAGATCTATAATCTCTATGATAGTATGTTCATCCTAGTAATGCCTAATAATAGTGAATTAAGACTTTTCTTTGATCCCAAGGTTAACATGATTTGTCTACAATGGCTCATGCTAATACATTGGACTGTTGGTATCCTTGTCTCCTAGACTATGTAGTAAACCTTGGTATCGTTGAACCGTAGATCCCTCAGTTTCTCTATCGAATTTACATCTATATGGTTTATGTTGTTGGGGTCCCCTTGGTGAAACCCAAGGTAAAACATTGCAGGTGGTCCATTTATAGGAGACACTTAATGTGCTAAATAATCCTTGCAAAAGGTGTATGCTTCCCACTAAGTCGAAACCCAGAAGCAGAGAAGCAAGTCACAAACATAGAAACGAAGGCAATGCATAAATATAAAAAGCAACAAGGACAGGAGCAAGTATGATAGTACCAATTCCAAATCCAGTTTCATATGTGTAAAAGTTGGTTTCAACGCATTATGTTGTTTTGACTCCTATTATAGGTGCTTCAACTTGAAAAAATATAACCATCACTGATAGATCTAAATCTACGAGGTAAATTATATTTCCTACCTTTCCTTTTGATGGCTATCAAAAAATAAGGGATGCTCACTTAGATGTCACTAGTGGTTCTAGATCAATGGGTTAATCTTGAATTGGAACTAGATATGAATCATTCATGATCAAGATAAAATTAATTGAGGCAAACAATTGGACGGGATGCTCCATGGGATTGGAAACCGCCATTTATTGACCCTCATCCAAATCTAGAATTTACACTTGTTATTTTTGAATAGCTTAATTAACACCTTTTAAATATTACTTTCGTCAATATATGTAATTCCATTTTATAAAAAAAAAACAAAAAAACAAATCAAGTGACATTAGTAGCAAATACTAATACCTCTCTTAAGAAGATTTAAGCTTTAAAATAAAAATTTAATCAATAAAGGTTTTAAGTAAAAATTTAATCAATGTAAAGGTTATGAGCCAATGTGCTTATTACAATAAAATGTGAAAGAAATAGTTGTTTTTGTCCCTAGGTTGGGTCATCATTGTATATTTTGATTTTAATTCTTTTCAATTTGTTTTTTGCAATGTACTATGTGAAAGAAATAGTTGCTTTTGTCTCTAGGTTTGGGTCATCATTGTATATTTTAATTTTAGTTCTTTTTAATTTGTTTTTTTGCAATGTATTATTGTTACTTGTAAATTATGTGAACTTTACTATGTTAATAGTTTCGTATGGATTTTTCTAGAATTCAAAGAACCAAATATAAAAATTAGAGAAATTAAAGAATGAGAAATATAGAAATTTTGAAATTAGAGAACGATGTATATAAAGTCAAATCAACACTTCTGTTTTACAATTAAACTTTTTACTTTCTTTTTTACAATTAATAAATCAGACCTATAAAAATTTATTAAAAAAATAATTGTGTGTTCTTTTTTTTTCTCTTTTCAAGAAGAAAAAACACAATACTCTTGCTATTCAAAAGAGAATCAAAGAGTACATTGCCAGCATGAGACAAATTCAAATCTCTTAGTCCATAAACCAAAAAGTAGCAGACATAAATCTTCACCAGACAGAATCATTACAGAGAATGATTTGAAAGTCCAAAAAACCAAAAATAGACTCAAAAGAGAGGACCTCCAAACGAACCGGGTCAAGGAAAGAAGTTGAAATTATTTAAAAAAATGGATATTTCCACAATCCACCAGATTTTCCTCCAAGAATTCATCCCAAAAAAGGAATCCTTCAGCAAGATTTAGAGCTTCTTTGGAAAGGTGATCCGCTTTAGAATTGTGTTCTCTATAAATATGAGAAATCTCCAACGGAGGAAAAAAAACCAACAAATCTTTGGTTCTCCAAACCCAATGTTGCAACTCCAATACTTGTAGTTTATATTCATGATTGGCCCAATTAACAATGCATGAGGAGTCACCATAGATTTTCAGCGAAGGTAGGCCAAGCATAACTCCCACTTTTATAAGACACCATAGGGCTAGTAATTCCTCCTTAGTGTTTGATACACTTCCTGCATTTAATATTATAGATAAATAATGGATTTTACTTATATAAAGAATGGCTCTTGTAGTACAGAAACCATTTTCCATTGCCCCGTAAAAGAATCCACATAATCCCTTCAAATCCGAACCAAAATTATTGATTCTTCGCACTTGTTTTTCCCCAACACATAACTTGTAATCTTCATGGATAATTTTAGGGGCTAAATTTAGCCCATGGGCTAAATTAAGGGGGTTACAGAAATTTAGTGGGTTATTTTC
This sequence comes from Larix kaempferi, assembly GCA_027924585.1. Taxonomy (NCBI): domain Eukaryota; kingdom Viridiplantae; phylum Streptophyta; class Pinopsida; order Pinales; family Pinaceae; genus Larix; species Larix kaempferi. Next base: position 5,909,913 of record BSBM01000621.1, on the reverse strand, counting down.
TTATATGGAAATGGTTTTTTCAACTGAAATATATTCTCCCAATATTTATTAGAAAATAAATAAATCCAAAGCAAATAGCCTCCCATATATTAATAAGGAAAATGAAAAAAACTATTTTTCGCCCAAGAAAAATCTCTCTCCAATCTATCTTTTGCCCCTGATTTCTAAAGAGATTCCAATGGAATCATTCCTTCGCCCCTGATTTTCCGTAATGGAGGCTCCCCAGTGTTTTTTCGCCCTCCATTTTCCCTGTAATTCAAGCATATAGTTGCATTCGCCCATATTTTTAGTCAATTTCATGTTGATACCTTCTTTGAGCTCCCGATCCCCAATATTGGAGGGAAAATGAGAGGTAATTTTGTTCTCTATAATGGCTGCAGTCAATCATGGTTCACCCACATCGGATTGCACTTGCAGGGTGAAGGTTTCGGTTTATGTGATTCCACTTTCCATTCTTAGTTTTCTCGACATTTTAATCTCCATGCAACATCTCCATTATCAAAAGATCAAGTCTTATAGGGGCATATTGCACTTGCATTTTATCAGAAAAAAACAGACTTGTATCATGTTTTTTATCCAATAATTAATGTGGTATGATTTTTAACATGCTTTTTATGCTTTTTATCTGTAACTACAGTAGATTATGATACTGTAAATTTCCCTTTTATCATGGATTCTTTTTAAGGCATGTTGAGTTCTAGGGCGCTCTTGATTCTCAGGGATCATTCAATGTTGTTAGGGGTTTTATCTATCCTAGGAGTATTGATTTCGTGAAAGTGTTATAGAGCTCGTAAGATATGATTTATTTTATGCCTTGTCATGTTTAAACCATCAAATGAAATTTATACGTTGCTAGAGGCTGCTACTCTTGATGGAGATATGCCACATGGTTTTTATATATTCAAACTAAATTTGACCCCGTTGTTTAAACTATGTTTTTATTAGGATCTTTCTCTACATTTGATATTGGACCTGAGGCGTTCATGAGAGTGTGTATGTTCATATTTTTTGTCTGTTATTGTTGATGTTTGGGACATTTGTAATATAAATGAATGTACATTGATTATAATGGTGGGGCCACGGTGGAATGGTAATTATTTTGGTACTGTCTTCCTATAGAGTTGTTCAAAGCATTCTAGTAGATTCTGTTATTTGTATTGAAAATCTCATGACTGGTAGATTTTTTATTTGTATTTCCAAGTTTGTCAATTTTATCTGTAACCTATTTGTTGGGTTTGGTATTTGTTTTACTGTATTTTGTTTTTTGTAAGGGTCATTCAGAAGTAAAATGTTTTTTGGTGATTTGTTTTGATGTGTAACTACTATCATCATCTATAAATGGATCCAGTTATGTATGATGAATATATGATTTAGTTGGAACATGATACTTCATTTCCATCATGATTATATATAATATGTACAAGGTTTGTTTGACCTGAGATATAGACATTCTGCTATTTGATATATTGTATTTTGCATTCAATGACGGTGCTAAACCAATTCTACAACATTTTGCATGCTTTTGAAAATTTCAAGGACATGGATATAAACACCACTTCAGTTTATCTGAGAAATAGTAATCTTTAATGGATTAGTTCTAATGATACGTGTGATGATGCATTAGTGTATGTTCTTATTTCTAATAACCCTTGCAAGTTTCTAATTAACTCTAAAAATCCTAAATCAAATGACATAATTTAGATTTTGATTGTCAACAAAAGAAAGGAAAAAGTGGTATTTGTATCTATAAATAGATAGGAAGGTTATTTTTTTTCTTCGAGGGTAGCTTAAAAATGGGAGGTTTGGAAAATAAGCTAATTGGGAATTCATACACTATATTAAGGTTGAGGGTCTTGATAAGACTCCACGTTGTAATAATGGTTCGTGAATGCTATAATCACTCCACAGTGTAAAGTGTTCAAATATATCAGTTTGTTGGTCTGTCAAGATTTGGTTCCCCACATCTCCATTGCACCATTAAGGGAAGACATAAAAAGTGGAGTCCCCACTTGCTAGGAATCTAGTTAGTGCAATTGTGTTTTACGAACACCTTTAGTTATGAGTGACCGAATATTGCTTCTGAAATGTATAAATAAATCCCTCATGTCCTCATTCATGCATTTGTTCATTCGAGAGTCTAGAGTTGAGCTTTGGTATATGCTCTTATATTGCACTACCTTAGTAATATGTAGAATCAAAAGTCGAGTCTTTTTGGAAAAATATTCACCAAGATGTTACAAGGTTTTATAATTCGATGAAATATTCACCAAGTTTTTACAATATTTTATAATTCAGTGAAATATTCGCCAATATTTTACAATATCTTATAATTTAGTGAAAGATTCGCCAAGACTTTACAAGATTCCCTAATAGAATGAAAGATTAGCAAAAAATTATATATACATATTATATTATTGATAAAATAGCCTTCAAATTTTCCTATATATCACAGAGATTCACCCATTTATTATACATATAAATTTGAGAGGGGCTCATAAAATTATCCTGGTAATCTTTATACAAGTTTAAAACCCTAAACGTACCCAAGGATAGGGATGGTCTCTAGTCCTCGAATATTGCATTATTTCTCAATAACCATACTTGCCAACAAACAAACACAGGCAAAGCACGATGAAGTGGAATGCATTTATACCAGTTCAGAAAATTGAGCTCCATATATGTGGATCCCCACAAGTTTTCAATTTATAACTCTTAGCATATTGCATCCCATAAAGTTTTAGTAAACTGACACTGGATGAAAAGATGATCGACATTCTTTGCTCCGTTCCCGCAAATAGCACATTGACTTGGACCGGTCCAACCACAATGTAAAAGGTTGTCCCAAGTAAGAACAGAGTTTTCCAAGACCAACCAAAAGAAACATTTTAATTTTGGAGGAACATTCCAATTCCAAATTTTTTCAAACCACCATTTAGGAGCCATAGAATAAACTTCTGCAACAAGCAAATTATAAGCCTCCTTTCCCGAAATCTGTCTAGCTACATTGTCTTTTATCCAAACTAATTCATCTTCTAAAGGGAGCAGTTTGATACTAGCCCATTTCAACTTTGAAATATACCTTTCCCATTCATTCTACCAAGCTTTATATATGCCTAGGTCCATCGCCGAGAGCCAATATGAATATGAATTTTGAATCCAATATGGTTTCTTGATTTGTGAGAGATACGAATATCCAATGTCATTTAGATATTCTAGGATGCCTTCAGAAATCCTGAAATCCCCCTCCATGCCAACCATCGGATCAATACCAACCTTTATAGACGTGCCAGACCCCACTTTCCAAGCTAGATTTCTGCTTATCCAACTAAAAACTTTAAGGAATCCACACCAAATATTTGAAGCCATACCTGTCAAATGAGGCTCCCTTATCCAATTTACTAAATCCATCTTAATGTATTTCACCAAAAATGATCACCTCATTCCACAGACCCTTCCTAAAAAGAGCCTGCCACATGCTTTTCATCCTTAGAACAATACTAAATCGTTCTAAGTTTACAATATTCCATCCCCCGTATTTCTTTGGAACAAAGAGTCGTTGCCAATTAACGATATGTATCTTGCCACCCGCACCAAAACCATCCCATAGGAATTTAAACATCCTTTTCCTTAACAGATTTAAGATAGTCTTGGGGACATCTGCAAGTGAGAACCAGGAAATTGGAATCCCAATTAAAGGAGACTTAAGCAAAGTAAGTCTACCTGCAATGCAAAGCATACAAAAATTCCAGTTGCCAAATCTTTTGTCAAATCTGTGCACTAACCATATCCAATCAAATATCTGATAACAGTTTGTCTTTAAAAAATAACCAAGATATTTAAAACTATCCTTCAGTTGAGATGTATTGAAAGGCAAGTAAGATCGGATTCCTTCCAAAGTCTGCTCCTCCATAATATGGATAATAAAAGTTGATTTCTGTGGGCTTATTTCCATACTTGAGCCATTACAAAAACTTTTAAGATTTCTGAAAAGGTTTTCTAATCCCCAAAAGAGCCCCTTCCAAATAATATAACATCATCCACGAAAATAATATGTGAAATAAAAACAGATTTAGCAATTTTTATGCCACATATGGTTTTGTTCCTTTGAGCTGCCAAGATCATGTTGCGAAGACCTTCAATAAATAACAAAAACAACAGGGGAGATAGGGGAAAACCTTGTCTAATACACCTTGAACTTTGAAAGAAAATTGAAGGGGAGCAATTAACAAGGATTGAGAAATTTGCAGAAGAAACACCTGCCATAATTCAATTAGTCACTTCCATAGAGAAGCCAATTTGGAGTAGAATTAGTCTAAGGTAAACCCAATTGACCCTATCATAGGATTTTAGGGCCCTCGCACGAAGTTGAGGGACCTTTTAGATGCAATCTTAGATTCGCAAAATGCGTGAAAGTTTAGTGAAACCAAAACACTCACGCGTTTATTTGAACTAGAAATGGGCGGACCCAAGCCTACCATGTCTTTTAACATGCAGGACAGGAAACGAAAACGCTCACATGTTATGGAAATACATAACGCTCTAGCGTTATGTGTTTTGCGTGCGCATTATGGAAACACATAACACTATAGCGTTATATGTTTCCATAACGTGCGCAAGTTATAGAAACACATAACACTATAGCGTTATGTATTTTTATAATGCTCGAGCATTATAGAAATACATATGCTCTAGCATTATGTTTAATATCTATACACAAAACATTATCCTTGAAACCTTATTTAATATTTCCTTACCAAGAAAATATTTCATTTATTTCCCTATCCCTCCTTATCTTCAAGGGTTTTGGGCTTCATGTTGTATGGCTTAAGAGGTTAACTAGGGATTTGGTGTTAGGGGTTAAGGGCTTAAAGTTAAATGGATAAAGGGGTCTAGGTGTTTAGCGATTATGGGGTTGAAGGGATAAGGAACTAAAAGGTTATGGGGTTTAAACTCGGAGTTAGTGGTTAGTGGTTGAGGCATTAGAGGTAAACAGGTAAAGGGGTCGAGGTGTTATGGGTCAAGGAGCTTAGTGGTTAAGAGATTTAGTTCTTAAAAGGGATTTAGGGCTCCAGGTTTAGGGGTTTCGTGATTTAGAGGTTAGACATTAATGGCTTAAGTGTTTGTGGATAAAGTAGGGATTAGGTGTTAGGTGCTTATATATATAGTGGTTTAGGGGTTAGGGTCTTTAGGGGTTAAGGGATTGAGGGCACCAATGTTAGGGGATTATGGTTCAAGAGGTTAAGCATTAAAGGTGAAGGGTTTAAGTGTTAAGGACTTAGTGGTTAAGAACATAAGGGCTAGGGGATTGGTGGTTATTTAAGAGGTGAGGTCTTTAGGGGTTAGCATATTTATGAGCTAAGGGATTTATGGCTCCGGGGTTTGGATGTTAGGGTTGATTTGGTTAATGGTTAAGTGTCAAGGGGTTAAGGGATCAAAGGATTGGAGGTTAAGGGGTTAATGGCTTCTAGGAGATGAGGGATTATGAGTTTAAGGGGATTTATGGGTTTTGGGATTTAGGGTTAGCGGATTAAGTAAGACTTAGGGGTTATGGGTTAAGAGTTTAGAGGTAAAGGCATAAAGTGGTTAGCATGTTTAAAGATTTATGGGTTAGGGATTTAAGCAGATAGGGGTTTAAGGAGTTTTATGGGTTATGGGATTTAGGGGTTAAGGATTTTAAGGCTTAATGGTTAGGGGATAGGGTTTAAGGGGTTAGGGGTTAAGGACCAAGCAGTTAAAGGTTTAATGTTTCTAGGGGTTAAGGGCTTAAGGCTTTAGGGCTTTAGAGATTTGGCCTTTAAGTATTATGGGTTAGGTTATTTACAGGTTAGGGGTGGATTAGGTCTTAGGGGTTACGGGTTGTGGGATTAGAGGTAAAGTGGTTAAGGGGTTTAAGGGTTAGGGGCTTTAGGGGTTAATGGATTTAGTGCTCTAGGGTTAGGTTCTTAGGGTTTATGAGGTTATGCATTAATGGTGCAGGGGTTAAAGAGTTAAAGGCTTATAAGGGGTAAACTAGAGCTTAGAGGCTAATGCACAAGCCCAAGCGAGAATTTCAAAGTCAAGAGAGGAGCGATCAATCCCAAGGGAGAGAGATCAAGCAAACATAGAGTTCTCATGCAAACAAAGAGCACACATACAAACGTAGAGCGCACAAACAAATGTAGGTTGTACTGGCACAAGGGAGGTCGCACATGAAAACGAAGTGTAGAGGTAAACAATTATTTTATGTCTATAGGGTAAAATAGAGCTTAGAGGCTAATGGTTAAAGGATTAGAGGTAAATAATTAAAGTACTTAAGAGGTTTAGGGGTTAGGGGCTTTAGGGGTAAAGGGATTTAGGGCTCTAGGGTTAGGGGGTTAGGTTTTGCGTGGTTAGGCATTAAGGGCTTAGGTGCTATACTATTAAGGGCTTATAAGGGGTTAAGATCTTAGGGTGTTAGAGGATGAGAACTACAAGGATGGAAGACAAGGGGTTAATTAAGGGACTAGGGCTTTAAGGATTAGGATATTTATAAGTTAAGGGATTTAGGGATCGACTATTAGTGGGGTAAGGTATAAAAGTTTAGGATTAAGTGTCAAGGGGTTAAAGTGTTAAGGGATTATGTGTTAAGGGCTTAGGTGATTAGGGGTTTAGGGATTTAGGTTGTTTGGGTCTTAGGAATTTTGAGTTTAGGAATTTATTTTTCTCCCTCCTCATTCCTCTCTCCACCTCCATAAATTTATGTCCCTTGCTCCCACCCTCATATCCCCTATCTCTCTCTCTCTCATCCCTTATCTCCATTCAACATTTAACAAATAGTTTATGTGGTTTATAATGCTAGAGCGTTTTGGAGAAACAAAACTCTAGATTTTTTTTGGAAAGCGCATTTTGGTTGATACCAAGTGCGGGAATAAAAATTTGAATTTAAAAAAAACGCGTGAGCATTCCTTAGCGCCTAAAACACGTCTCCTCAGCCGCTCGCATGTCATCCATAGTCCTATTTGTTAGGTTCGGAATTACCAAACCTGTGCTATGGATTGTGCTAAACCATAGCTAATTGGGCATTTCCGCCATTTTTTTCAATATGCATGTCTTTCACCATTCTTTACAACATGACATACACAACCATTCTTGACGAAATTTTAGGCATAGATAGTATTTTTTATGCAGATTCCAAATATGTATTTTTAAAAAAAAATATTAATTTTTCCTAATTTTCTTGTATCACCACTCCTTAAGTCAAAAAACATGATGTTAGTGTTTCTTTCGTAACTTTTTCATTTCACAACCATTTTAAGAAAAAAATGTATGCTGCACTAGTAGACACCCATCTCTATGCTCTATAAAAAATCCAAGTTAAAATGATTGCATTTAGACCTTCAAATGCTGCACCCACATTTGACATACCATTATCGAGGTTTGGTCACTTAGATACTTAAAAATAAATAAATAAAATTAAACATTTAATTTTGGAAAAATAGTGTTGCACTAGTGCTACATGTTCTCTAAATGTATACCAAATTTTGTAGCCCAAAACCATTATTTAGGCACTCAAAGGCTGCACCCACAAAAACATATACCTTATCATTTGCTAAAAAAATAAAAAGTGATTGTTAGAAAATATAAAATTTGACATAGTTATATAAATTTTCAATGCATAAAACTTATATATTCGGAAATGTGATTCAATTTTCTATATTTCATCTTTTTAACTCAATGCAAGATATCTTGTGTAAGTATCTAAAAAATCCAAGTTTAGGGATGCCTGATTTTTTAGTTTTCTATTGCATCTAACGCGCGAAAAGTGACCCTTATTAGCTTGCACTCACCCTTTACTAAATCCATCTTAAGAATAAGAGCATCCAAGTTTTTTGTTTTAACCGAATGAGCGCATTCTTGAGCTAGCCCCACAACATCCAAGATTTGGCGGCTTGCTAAAAGACCAAATTGTTCTTTCCACAACTTCTCTGAAAGTTTTGGCTTTAATATGAGAGCAATGATTTTAGTTATAAGTTTATAAGCCATATTGCATAAGGCGATGGGCCTAAAATCACCAAATTTTTCTGGCTTATTCTTCTTAAGGATGAGTGCAATGTAAGTCTTGTGTAGAGATTTTGAACAAAACGTTCCACCCGTGACTATTCCACCATCTGTAGTAAATCCCTGCCCATAATATCAAAAAACGCAATAAACAACTCCATGGTCCATCCATCTTGATCAGGGCTTTTATCTTTTGCAGAAAATTTTAAGACTACTTCAATTTCTTCCAAGGATACTGGATCTCCGATACATTCACCTTCTTCTTTTGAAAAAAACAGTAGGGAAGTGTTAACAAGTGTATTATCCTTATATTTTGTATTTGATTTTGCTTAAAAAATCCACGTTCACATGGCACAATGCTTTCAGGGATTGTAAGTATGGCTTGCCATAAATATAACATATTTGAAAAACTTATTTTTCAAGTATTTGACAAACAAAAAACTCATCTTGTATCTTCATATAGTGTATCAATAAATTCACAGAGTTCTCTTTTATCTTTTTCTTCAATTCAATTTGTTGAAATTTTGTAATTTCTTTTATTGGATTATTCTAGAATCTCCACATGTTACTGGATCTACAAAACATATCAAATACAAAATAAACATTAATTGTTGCACAACTAAAATTCATTCAAAGATTTCAAAATAATATGTATGAAACTTTAGTAAAATGCAACAATTATTTAGCGAGTTATTTATCCAGAAACTCAAAACTTACAATTTTTATGATTTTAAAATTTTTAACTTCCAAGTTTCACTTTGTGTAATATAGAAAGAAAGTTTGAAAAAAAAAAGATTGTTAATTACTTTTAGTGTTTTAATTTCCATGATATGGAAAAAAATTTAAAAAGAAAAAAGATTGTTAATTACTTTTAATGCTTTTATTCTTTATATTAATTAATGAAAGCTTAGAAACAAAAATCTAAATTTCCATTTTTTATTTTTTATATTAATTAATGAAAACTTAGAAACAAAAATCTAAATTTCTATATTAGAAATAGAAATACAAAGAGAAAACAAATTATATAATATATTAGTAATAGTAATATATATAATTAGTATAAAGATTTACAATTTTAAAAAATTTTAACTTCCAAGTTTTAGTTTCCATAATATAGAAAGAAAGTTTGAGAAAAAAAAAGAAGAAAAAGAATGGTAATTACTTTTAGTGTTTTAACTTCCATGATATGGAAAAAAATTTAAAAAGGAAAAAGATTGTTAATTACTTTTAGTGCTTTTATTCTTTATATTAATTAATTAATGGAAACTTAGTAACAAAAATCTAAATTTCCATGTTAAAAATGAAATAAAAAGAGAAAAAAAATTCTATACATATATATTAATAATAATAATATATATAATTAGTAATAATAATAAGTAAAAATAAAGTGTATTTCAAAATTATGATTGAAATTAAGATTTATTGGTGATTAATTTTATGAACCTATAAAATGACAAATAACTACTATTTACCAATTAAATATATTTTTTTATTGTTTTTTAATTTTAACTAGATTTAAAATAAGTAAAAATCAGATTTTTAGTTTAACTCACAAATAATTGAAAATCAATTGAAGTTGACTAATAACAAATTGCTATACGCCCGCCTTGGCAGGTATAAAAAGTTGTTTTGCTTTCTTTCCTTTTTTAATGTTTAGAGTTCTGCCCACTGCTTTTTGACGACCTTTTGTTTTCCTCACTAATGAGTTTTTGACCTTCCAAAAAAGCAGAATAGATGTCTTCCTTGAAAAATGTTAAAGTAATTACGTTGTAGGTGTTTCACTGTGGAGAAGCATAACCATCCACGTTGGTTAGATTCCTCGCTCATAGAGCGAATAGAATGCTGCCACATGGATGGTTGTTTTTGTCGCGTGGATGTTCTGGTTGTTTCTGCGTGGATGTTGTGGTTGTTTCTATCGCGTGGATGTTGTTTATGTCATTGTTTGTCGTTGTTTCTGTTGGCAAGTTGGCCATGGCACGGCTGTTTTAGCCTTACGATATAGCTTCCTGCTCTTGCTGCGACCCAAAGAACTGGTACTGCAACCCAGAGAAGAGGGGCAATGTAGGCAGGAGTGCACTCCTCCTTCAACCCACAGCACTCGCATTTCTGCCAATGGTTCCATCAATTGAAATTGGAGATTATTACTTCAATTATAATATCTTTTCTGGCTTCCTTGGTTTAGGGAAAATTGAACACCCACTATGTCAAGAGACGCTCTTCCACTAAAGATGGTAGTTCATGGCTCTTGGTGAGTGGGTGATCTCTGCACATATTTCTCAAATCTGTTTAGATCATTCAGACAATGTTCCTAACAGTAAATAAATACTAAGAATACACGCTCGAGAATAGTCCTAAGTTTCTTAATTAGCAACAAAAATTTAAAGTTTCTTCGCATGAATGAATATTAGATGTAATGAAGAACAGATACTCACTAAAAATTGGAGAATGTCTTCCCAGAAAAACTGATTATCTGTTGAAATGTTGAGACAATTCAACCGATCCATCCGACTCAATACTTCAGTCGTCTACAACTCCCAACATCCCTTCGCATTAAACTCTTCTAGTGATGCAAGGCCTTCCATATTCAGGGTTTTCAGGTTACAACACCAATTTATATTGAGATATTTAAGATTTACAAGCTTTGAAAGACTTGTTACCGTTTTCAATCCCTGGCCTTGACAAGAATGATCACTACCCTCGGCTTCTTGATCGACAGCACGAAGTCCTTGGGATCGTAGCAGCCCTTGAGTGGTAGGTCGCCTTCGTCCCAAGCGCGCTCCACGGTTTCATCCATGAAATTCCATGATGGAGGTCCAACACAATGCAGACAAACAATACATTGCTAATGGAGGTCCATGATAATATTTTCCATCACAGAAAACTAAAACATCTGTAAATTTCGTACTTACAAAATGGATCTTCAAATGTGTTATTCTCAAAACGTTGGCTTAGAAAAATTTCGCATTCTTATTGATAACACAGAGATACTCGATGCATTTTCTCCTCAACGCAGCCAAGATAAGGGTCTTCACGCGATCGGGAGATAGAAAGCTCCAAGCATGAACAACAAATTCAACTAGAGATCTGGCTACAGTTAGCACAATGTCTGCTACTTCCTCATTAGACATCACATCCCATAACCCATCAATGGCTAGCACAAGATATCAAGCACAGCAATGAGACCGAAACCTTTACACAAAAATATCCAAATGTTCTTGTCATTTCCAGACTAGGAGAGTCATCATGGGGTAACTACACCCATGCCACATCAGGCTCATCTTGCAGTGCAAAAACCCGCCCTTTGAATTGCTTAATCCTATCAGCTTCTGTTGGTAGATTGGGCTTCAATTCCACAGTCAAATGCACTGCAGAAGCAATCGATGGTGGGATGAAACCTGAGCTCCTTATCCATGACCTTAAATTTTTGTTTTTGAGAAAGGATTCTTTCTAGTACGTGATCATGTCGTGAGCTTTCTCCGCTGTTAGATTTGAAATCGTGCATGATGGTCAAATCCACATTCCCTTCCATGGAAGAAAATTAATAGAGGAGAAAGTCCACCATATTATTGCCATCGTGGAGACATCTACCTCCCCTCTATCTCTGAACTATAGATTGCTGCGACTCCATGGTGTAGCACGACGCACCAGTCGTGAAAGTGAAGACATCTATGAACATTCTTCTAATTTATCTTCAAACTATTCAATAACTAAAATGAAACTAGGTTTCTCCAACTGGCCGGAAGGTAACAAGATAACAGAAACATTAAAAACATGAGTACTGGAAATTTAAATAAAATGTCAAACTGAATGTCCCAAGTGTATTGTAATCTTCTCCATACTGTAATCTTCTCTAGTCGCAGATTCATGAATTGTCACGAATTTGGACAGAAACGCAGCAATTGAAAATGGTGTAGACTAGCTCTCACGGTGTTGCATGACATCTCCCAAGAGAACTCCTTGAATGATATTTTCACGAGCACCGCATTCAACTCACTCACGACAGAACACTGGAATTGGGGTTCATGCATAGAAATTAGGGTTTCTGAATAGATAGAAATGCATATGAAATGTTGCAAAATGAACGTAGGAATAGGTAGGTGAATGGCAGAGAATGCAAAATTGGTATGGCAAAATATGTTGCAAGTCTTTGCATCCTCCAGTGCTTGCTCCAACTAGTCCTCCAGTCATTCTGCCACCCACTATGTCGATGAGGAATGCAGGAATGCATGGGCATGCAGGAATGCATGGGCATGCAGAATTGTTGGCAAGTGTAAAACATTTCCACTGCATGCAGAAGAGACGGCCTAGCCGCCCAACAAATATCCTTGCTACTATGACGCGTGAAGCACCAACACACTAGCACGTGGTCTGCAATCTACGACGATGAATAGTTTTAAAATTAAAATTATAATGTTGTTCAAAGTAGTGGTTGTCATGCTTGGAGTGCGTTGTCAGTCATGCAAAAGGAAGTGGGCGAGCTTCACAAAACCCATAAAACATATGTCATTCCAAACTTTATTAAGATTTCATATGTCTTATCACAATGATCCAACTGTCAATTTTCATCTTGAGTAAGATTATTATCAGCTTCGACAATAGAGGTTCAATAAGTCCACATCTGCATCCACCAATCACTTGAACATATGCTACCTGCCATGATGACATATAAGCCACAATGTTGTATTCACTACTAGATGGGACAAATCAATGGAGGCTTGCAGGTGAAGATTTTGAGTGAGTTCATGCTCAGGTTAAGAGTTATGTTCCCTGCGATTTTTAGAAGAGTCTAGTTGTTTTCTGAGCATGGACAGAATATGTAGCAATAGCTGTGACTTTCAGATGTCATATGTTGGGAGACAACCCTCATCGACAAGATAGTGTAAAGAGAACCATAATTGAGCATGCAATCTGTGTTTTGAAGTACATTGTGAACATTGTCCATCAAACATAAAAAAGCAAGTGATAATGGACACAAGTCATGGAAGCAATAGTTGAATAAGTGACTCTTCCTTGCATAGAAGGTGACAATTTAATCATTGGATACCGATGTTTTTTTATTGTAGTTTTTGTTTGAATGTTTTATTTTCTAGAGCTTTATGCTTCTCTATTATTTGAGAACCAAGCTCTATACTTTAATCTTTAAATTAAACTTTATTATTATTTTTTTGAAATACACAAAATTATATGTATAAACATTGGTTACTATGTACAAGCAGATAGAAGAATATACAATCAACAAGGTAGCTTCCTTATTGCAGTAAGGCTACATTAAGGTTTGAATATGCAGGCAATAATACATCTTTAGCATCCTTGATGAGCCAAAACAACCTTTTGCCTTGACTAGGGTACATAGCTCATGCAGCTACAACTTTTTTAAGGACGAGACAGTACATCTTTAGCATTCTTGATGAGCCAAAATAACCTTTTACCTTGACCAGGGTATATAGCTCATGCAGGTACAACTTTTTAAAGGATGATACAGTACTAATAAGGCCATCAAAATTCATTTACAGCTCACTTTCCAAAGAGAAAACATAGCAGTTCTACAAATGCAATTCCACATGCCAACATAAAGTGAAAGAATTAGAGTGCTGGAATCACTAAACAATGTTGCTTTCTGATGAAAAAATGAAAGAAAATTTTGGCTAAACTTGATTCCAACACCGTTGTACTAAACCTGTTTCCAACACTGTTGAGAAAATTGACACTAGCATAAAATATGTTTAAGTGACTCAACTTTGGCATAAATTGGACACTTCTTATATGTAAATTCACTCTTGACTAGTCTTCCTTTATTGGGAAACTCTTGATAAATCACCCTTCAAAATGATTTGTAAGTTGTAAAATGGGAATGTCTTGTAGCTTGTAAAATTGGAATGGCCCTTTGGAGGGAGCCTTCAGATCTAGAGGTTATGGGAAACCGACATAAAAATAACATTTATGCTATTGTTTCCATTTCAAACGAGTTTTTCTGGATACTGTTTTTTTTTAGAGATTGCTCCCTCAAGTATCGTGTATGCTAAGAAGGGTGAGAATATAATAAAGATTAATGTGAACAGAATTGGAGGCTAAAGCCTCAACTAGAAACCACAAAGCATTCTAAAATCAATATTTAGAATGCTACAAAAAGAACTTCTAACTATGAACATTTTAGAGATATTGTTCCATATATCTTATGGTAAATAAAAACACACAAATTTATATTACTATGGCAAAAATTACACCTACAACAATTCCATTGTGTCGACCTTTTAATATGGATCCAGGATCCCAAACATAGACAAATTATAAGATAAAATGTGCATTTTCACAAATATATACCGTATTGGAGTAAATGTAACAAAATATTAGTTGGATAATGCAGCTGAAAACTTGGTTCAATTGGCTGCATATCAATACAAAATTCTTTCTATGTACAGGTGGTCCATTTAAATCTTCGAACTTCACCAGTTGTCTTGCATGTTAGCCGGAAAACAGGCTGGTAAGGACTGCAATTCATAAAGAGGCCATTGGGTTTGATGAACCTCTTCAAGAGTGGGACCTCCTCCCTCTTCCATGTATATGGAATTGATACCATAAATATTCCCCTAGTGATGAGACATAATTGTTAGGGTTTACAATCAGAAATATACGATAATATCTTCAGTTCATCATATATTGTTTCATGAGTACCTGCTGCTGCATAAAGAAACATTAAATCTCATCACAATGAAGCCCTTCTCTGTTTTGGGGTGAAGGCATGCTCATGGCCATGCCATTGGAGGGTGTAAATGAAGTTGGAAAAAAAAGACTTGGAATTTTGAGATTTCATAAATGAAATTATAGTTCTCATATAGACTATCTATTGCAATCTAATGAAGTTTTAGGAAATAGATATAAAAAACTCCATGGATTCTGATTTTCAGTGGTAGGATTGGTATACCTATTGGCCGGTTTGTCAGTAGCAGCTTTATGAATAAATTCCTTGAAACAATTTAATATCTTTAGAAACAATCTCGTTTCTTGACATACCTTGCAGTAAGTCCCTTCCTTTCATGGCCAGAAATTTGAGACTATATATCTTCAGTCATAATAGTTAGTGACAGTTTTCCTTGGTGTTGATTCTTCAACCTTGGTATTTTTCTTTTCTCTTCCTCACACCTGATCAACTGAGCTAATGTCACTGTTCTATGAATAGATAATGTTACTATGATATGGATGGAGTTTTTGCTTTGATCGGTTAATCATACTTTCATATGCACCTCAATCCAAATCAACCCCTTTGTTTGCCAACTCATCTGCTACCATATTCCTTACTCTTTGGAAACCTTGTAAATCTCTCAACATATATGGATGTCTTGAAGGGGTGGGACTAGTCTCCGATTTGGTTGGTAATTCTTCCTAACTTTCTATGAGTCGAGGTTCACCCCCTAATATCAAGAAAATTATATTCATACTTTCAGAGTTTCATACCTTAATGAAGTGATTTGTGATGTGTTTATGAGAAGCTCTCTATTATGGTGAAATAAGCTATTAGTTGCCCATACTCATTCCATATGATTCCCCATATACTAGCTTGCCCTTGCTTACCTTGATGCCCCATCGAAGTTTAATTTCAAAAAGGGAGTAATTTTGGGTTCCACCTTGATAACGAGAAGGATTATGATTCATCTAAATCTTGTGATTGGAGTAGATTGATTACATGAATTTCCCATATTCCCAACTTAGGATTGTGCCCTTGTGACCCTTTTACATATCCTCATGTGTCCACCTTTTTTATAAGATGGTCTCTTTTATGTTTCTTGCTATTTTATTTTGGGTTAGCTTGTTTGGTTTACATAATCCAGTGAAAATCCTTCGATTGCATTCCAACCAAATGAGTGGAAGCCTTGTGATTCCAACTCCTTCGTTGAGGAGCTTTTGGGGACCAAAAGCCTCCCAATAGGGAGGTGTGAATCAAAAGAGGATCATGAAAACTCAGGACAAAAGAATTTTTTGAGGCAAAGGTGGTAAAAATTATAAACAACTAATATGGTTACTCTATTCATTTATTCTACCCCATGTAGATACAACTACCAGGATCATTTCAAACGCCAATGGAGAAGGAGTCACCTCCTTTCAACCAGGACACCTTTCAGCAACATACAAGCTGCCTTCCTCCAAAGTTATGCTTACTGATGATTGGGTAAGGCATGCCAATATAGATAATTTTGAATGTGCAAAGAAGATGATGGTACATGGCAGATAGGTGAACATACAAGCGTTGAATTAGCTCAACACATGGTAAATCTAGCTGTGTGTAAATATTGATTAGCTTAAGACATGGTAAATCCCGCTATTCAAGAAATACATTGAACGCAGGGCAAATCAGAGCACACTTGGATTGAGAGTAGGCATCCGCTCAGGAGGCATCCCTCTCATTGAGATCGGGGGGCAACGTTAACATGCGTTGAGGCTGGGAGAGACCTCATTGGCAAAATTATCACCTCCAACAGATGGACAGGGAATCTGGAACATGTGCCAACTTGAACTCAAAAGGAAAGTGTGTGCGAAGGGCAAGTCAAAAAAATATACACACATGCCAAAACTATTTCATTTGATTTGTGAATTGATCAAATGTAAAAAGTGCTCAGTCTTTTCCGCATAAGTTTCTTTAGTCTTTTCCACATCAGTTTCTCTTGCATAATTTCATTATGGGTAGTCCAGGACAATGGTTTCGAGAAGTTTGCTTGGTCCCATATATAATAAGAAAACTTAGCCATGAAATCAAAAAATATTGTCCCAACAATTTTGTTTGCGTCAATCATATTGGCCAAAAGAAATTTGAAGGTTTAACAATCTTTTCTTCCTCTTCTCTGCAAGTGTTGAAAGTCTTAACCCTTAGAAGAGTTTTAATTGGAGTAGTCATTGTCTGAGACTGATTGTGTCTTCTCCTGGTTTGTATTTGATTTGATCATGTCGAAGGATACTTCGAAATCAACATTAATGTTTGGATTTGGATTGTTTTGTGTCTTATCTTCATCTTTTACCCAGGACTTGCATTTTAGGTCTTGATGGGAGTAGCAAGGAGGATAGCAGGAAGACCAAAGGACAAAACACCAGAGCAACGTGAAAATTAATGGGCAAATACCAAAGCTAGATGGAACCATCCACGTGGAAGCATTCCATTCGCTTTATGAGCGAGGAATCTAGCCGACATGGACGGTTATGCTTCTCGTTATGCTTCTGAATAAAGCATGGTACATGGCAGATAGGTACGCTTGTATGTTCACCTATGGTACAACTTAGATTGTGGCACTATCAAGAGCTGGTCCATGAAAGAGTTCTATACCTATACTTGTATATAGAGATTCCTAAATTTATTCCTACAACACATGGCATGAAAGCAAACTTTTGTTCACAAGTAGTTTGTGCAGTTTAGGAGCTATTATAATCCTTGTTTTCATTGATATTATTGCAGAAATATTTTTTCAAATTGCTTATATATTCCAGATATAGTAGTAATCTAAAGTGTTGAAATTACTACTACAGAGATTGTGAGAAAAGCAATTGTAGTTGGCTCACTGTGTTGATGAACTTAACATTATTTTTTGTTCTGGGTTGAGTGCCTATGTCTTTGTAATCTGAGATTGTTACAAACTTTGCTCTTTTCCTACCAGTATCCTTAGTTGCCTGTGCCTATGTTTTTGTTCCTTCTAACTTTTCTCTTTTCCTACTGGCCTTCATTTTTGCCCCTCAAAGGGCAAATGCTACTTATAATTCCAAGAACAACTTCGAACATTTAAAATTCTAATAGTTCAAGTGATTCCGAAAAATATCAAAATACACGATAACTAAAAGAGTTATTACTAAATTTATAGTTTTTAAGTGTAACAAATCATATACATGAATATACTCGTAAAACGGAAAAAAAATATATACATGAATATACTCATAAAACTTAAAAAAAATAAAATATAAAGCTTTTGGAAAAACTCAAAGTACAAAGTGAGTGGCTTAGCTCGAAAACACAATTGATACCATAAAGGGTAACCGTTGGAATCCATGAATGCTTTGCTTGCAAGTTTCAGCTCACAAATATATTATATTCAGGGCAATCTGAGATGTGTTGAGGGTAATACCGTGCTTTGCTACCAAAATTGCATTCCCAGTTTGTTTTGAGTCAAAGAGTTGTTGAAGGTGAACATTAGAGGTACTTTGTAATTTGTGAAATTATTGTGAAAGATTAGCATGAGCTCCAGCGGTTCCGGAAACCCGAGGGGATTTTCCCCGAGACGATCACCTTCGTGGGAGAATTACCAGCGATTCGACAACAGTGACAGAGACGAAATGCAGAACGATGTTTTCAGTATTCCACCCAAGAATGCCCCACTGGAGAAACTCAGAAAATGGAAGGTATGTATTGTCTATCTTCTAATTTTTCTTTCAATGAAATTGGATGAAATCTATATTATGTTCTTTTAACGGATTTTTCCATAACCAGTGATTTTATTTTTTTCCACACCGGTGTGAATTATATACATGCTTATACTTTGCTTCGTTTAAAGGATGTACTCGTGTTAAAGCTGTCTGTAGCTTACTGTAGATTCGGAACATATGTAGGGTTGAGCTTTGAATGGATTTTAATTTTGAGATGTAAAGAAAGCCGTCTGTAGCTTACTGTGAGCTTTGAATGGATTTTCATTTTGAGATGTAAAGAAAGCTGTCTGTAGCTTACTGTGAGCTTTGAATGGATTTTGCTTTTGAGATGTAAAGAAAGCTGTCTGTAGCTTACTGTGAGCTTTGAATGGATTTTGATTTTGAGATGTAAAGAAAGCTGTTTGTAGCTTCCTGTGAGCTTTGAATGGATTTTGATTTTGAGATGTAAAGAAAGCTGTCTGTAGCTTACTGTGAGCTTTGAATGGATTTTAATTTTGAGATGTAAAGAAAGCTGTCTGTAGCTTAGCTCTAGGCGAATTTGGTATGACTTCAAACTATTTTGACCTAAATCTCCTTGGGCTCGATATCACTGATTTCTTTATATCAAACGATTTCTTTATCAAAAGATTTTAGTTTCATGTATAACGACAAACTTCAAGTTGAGTGCAACGAAACTAAGGTACCCAGTGACCAAGTTTATTAGTTAGCATCACATGATTCCCGAGGGCGAGCTATGGGACATGAGTTAAGTCGAGGGATACTGAACTATAAAATCTTGTGACATATATTTAGCATTGTTTAAGGTTTAAGAGGATAAAATAGATCATAAAACTGTTATCCGGAAACTAAATTAACAACCAAGTTATGAAATGGAAAGCAATTATTAAGTTTTTCTCTTTAATTTGTTAGAATCCTTTTAATCTTAACGTCCATTAGCTTTGGGACATAATTGGCTAACAAACATGAAGATGGAAACATTTCGTTGAGTGTTGTCCTAGTTAGAGGTAGGAAACATTCCGTTGAGTACTATGGGTCGAGTTGAGGTAGTTGCTTTTCACTAGTAAAACATTGCTATAAATAATAGTTTTGTATTGTTTAAAGTTTAGGATGCATGAGATCATAAAAATAATAAAAAAAGTGTAGTCTTTTATCCGTATTCGGCAAGGTGTTTTTAAGTTTCATTTGATAATGCGTGCTTTTAGCTTTATTAGTTTTTTCCTCGATTAGGGAAAGAACAAAGCCATTGTCTAGACAAAGGAGAGGCATGAATTTATCTTTCACTTAACAATGCCCCCCACCAAAAAAGTAAATTTGGTGCGAAGCCAGTCTCTTTCATCGTGGAAGGAGCAAAGTCGTTCGACAAACAATGGGCAAGAATTTATTGGTCACTCGAAGAATTTATTGGTCCACCCAATAAGTAAAATGAGGAGCAAATCCGTTGTCCTGACAACGGAGGGACATGAGCGTTTAGCTCTTCCCCACATTAGGGAAGGTGCGTTTAGCTCTTTCCTAACAAAGGAGGGGAAGGAGCATTTAGCTCTCATTTTGGTAAAAATGATAGAGGAACCCATCATTTTAACCAAAATGAAGTGTGTTTAGCTCTTCCGAAGGAGAGAAGTTGCTTGCCAAAAAAGCATCAAGCAAGGTATATTGCTAAGTGAAATTAACTTAATAGGTAAGTCCAATAATGCAAAAAAATCATTAAGGTTTTCCTATATTTGACTTCTTCATGATCAAAAAAATGGCAAAAATCATTAAAAATTTATTATCTTTAAATCTTTCATGGTCCACATTTCATTAGTTGCATCCACATTAAGCTATAGAGTTAAAACTAGAAACATTTCCTTGGATCACAACTTAATTGAGAGTAAATCTTTCTTACAAGTATAACATTGTTATAATACAATAATTGTGTATTGTTTGTATTGTTATAATTTGTTCTTATTAGAAGTATAATAATAATTTTGGCAACACCTTTAGTTATGGATTTGAAGGTGGAGACATTTCCCTCGATCCTTTCCAATTGGATGTAGGTTGTTATTACAAATAATAATTTGTATAATTAGAGAATTTAGAATTTTTTTATAATTTGTATAATTAGAGAATTTAGAATTTTAAAGAGAATCATTATGCTAATTTATAATATATTTAGCTTTGCTGTGATTTGGAAATCAACCATCTTGTTATAGAATTGTTATAGAAGATAAAATGAATTAAACCAATCTAAATTTATTGTGCCTGCACTAACGAATGTAACATGTCGGCCAAAAATAATAGTGATAGTGAATATTATGGGAGAGATCTTGTAACGTGATGTAACATTAAAGTAAAAAGAAGTAAAGTAATATTGATAGTGAATATTATGGGAGAGATCTTGTAATGTGATGTAACATTAGTAACGTTTGTAACATTCAAGTAAAAAGAAGTAAAATAAAAAGAAATAAAGTAAAGTAAAAAGAAGTAAAGTAAAGTAAAGTAAGTATGGGGGAGATGTTGTAAAGTTTGTGATGTAATGTTTGTTACTAACAAAATCCGTTTATAAAATAAAAACTTAAAACTTAAATCCGGATCTATCAATCAAGAGAGATCAAATTTCTTGAGTTCAAATTTTAAAAAAAGAAATACACCTCAAGAAATTGGATCCCTCTCGGTGCTTGATAGATACGGGAGAAAAATTCATTTCGTCCATCTAGATAAATTTAAAATTAACTTAAAAATATAATCTGATATTATTTTTTTAATTTAAAAACAATGGTAGTTGTGTAACATGAACTATTACTGATATTGTTTTGAAGGAGTCTAAATTTTTATCTGAATTAATGTGTTTCTTTTTTTTAAAATTGGATTTTGTGTTATTTAAATGGTATTTTTGAATACCCGAGGAATCCTTGCAATACCCCATGGCATCTCAATTAAGCATTTTAACATTGATTTTTGAGAATTTAAAAAATTATTCCCAAATTTTATCAACATCTTGATTAAGTATTTTAACCTTGATTTTTGAGAATTTATAAAATTATTCTCAAATTCGGTCAAAATCTTAGTAACAAAAAGATACAAAAATCGTGGCAAATTTAGACTATTCTATTCTCTCATCTTATGTTTGGCGTGTGATAACTGGCACTCAAATTGAATCTTGTCGGCGATGGAAAATTTTCCAACGAGAGTTTCACCCCTTCTCGTTACTTTTTTGAAATTTTGACGATCTGGGTCGTCTTAAAATGAGCCAAAATCTAGAAACACAGTTCCATGGCATAGTTTCACAGTAAATGAGTGGAACTACTATTCCACCGCTATTTGAATACCAGTTATCCCACGCCATTATGTTTCACTCAAATACACAACATAAATCTGAATCTCCTTCTCTATGTTTACCCACAAATCCACATGTGCTACCGACCCACCACCTAAAAAAAGCAGCATATTTCATGTGCTACCGACCCACCCACCAAAAAAAAATGCACATATATCGAAAGACATTTTCTAAACATGTGGGAACATGCATAAAACACCTTCCTACAGAAAAATGTCGGTGGCTAAAACAAGGACGACAATGAAATCGTTACTTTTTAGATTGCGATATTTTTTAACGCTAGGAACAGTTTTCGAGCTGAAATTTGACTCCGACCTTTTGGTCCGCGGCTTGAGCGTGTATACTGCCAAACATGTTTTCTTGAAATTCCTGGCACTTGTCTGTTAAGCCGGTGCCGACGGTGATTCTGAACTTGATCGTGCTTTCCGGCAATTGGAGGCACAAAGAATTAGTCAATCGCTGAGTCTGCTGTTTGTTCGTCCGATTGTCTGAACTTGCAAAAGATGTACGTTCGTGGCGTGGGGACGCCGACATTGAGTGTGAAAATATATTCACATATGTTCCGGCCACCAGATTCACAAAGAATAAACTCAATCGCTGAGTCTGTTGTTCGTTCGTGCGATTGCCTGAACTTGCAACCGATGTACGTTCGTGGCGAGAGGACGCCGACATTGAGTGTTAAAATATATGTGCGTTTAAATCATTTTGTCGTAGGAACGGGATAAATATATAAATGAATATGTTTATACCGGAGATGTGCTGAGAATAGAGGAGTCTGAGATATCTTGATTAAGGTTACATGACGTAAATGCTGTGTTTTTTAAGGGCAATCTGTGATTTGCATTGGAGGTGCTCTGTAGTTGTGTTCTTGCGAAATGAGCTTCGGCGGTCCTGGAAACCCGACCAGATTTTCCACAAGACGATCACCTTCCGGGGAGAATTACATGCGATTCTACAACAGCAACGACGAAAAGAAAATCGAGAGCGATGATTTCAATATTGCGCCCAAGAAAACCCCAGTGGCGCAACTCAGAAAATGGAGGGTATGCATTCTATGTTTGGAATTTTTTTGAAAGTTTAGACGAAGTAATAATTTTGTTGACTTAGTATCAGACTATTCCTAAAACATCATGCACATTTTAAATGAATATCATCTTTTTTTAATTATTTTTGTTTAACAACTTTGCTTTGAACTATGTTAATAATTAGGATTTTAAAATGTTAATATAGATAAACTTGTGACTCAGCACGGTTGATTTTAAAATGTTAATATAGATAAACTTGTGACTCAGCACGGTTTTAGTTGATAGGTTGAGTTTCCATCCCAGGGTGTTTTGATCATGTGATCTTTATTGAGATAATATATATTCTTAATCATTAAATTCAATATGGTGTTTTGATCATGTGATCTTTATTGAGATAATATATATTCTTAATCATTAAATTCACTAAAATATTGAAGAAAATGAAATTCTATTAACATAACAATAGCTAAATAATTATTAAAATAATACCTCCTAAAAAAATCTGTATGGATAAAACCTTCCCACCTGGATCAAGTCCCACCCTAGGTACGGAATATATATATGGATAAAAACCTTCCCATTGGATCCACTCCCAGCTTCGGTACCGGCCCACCGTAGGGATATAAGGATTCTTCATAATTTGAATACTAATTGTTTTGTATAGTTAATTTTTTTTTTGCAATCCCACCTTAGGTACGGGTCCACGGTAGGGATGTAGGATTCTTCATAATATTAATACTAATTGTTTTGTATAGTTTATTTATTTTTGTTTTTTTTTGCAATTTACAAACTTCTTACTTTATGAACATACTGTTATTACAAAGAGCAGAAATTTGTCAATTTATATATGTGTCTAATTAAAATAAAGCACACAGAAGGTAATAAGCCATTAATCAGAATGTAACAAAGAAATCATAAAAATCTGGATTCAGTCCCACCTTAGGTACAGGTCCACCGTGGGGATATAGGCCGTGTCAATTCGTCTTGCCGCCTTAGGATGTGGTAACATTATCAACACATATATATTATAAATATCCATGTAACACCCATGTGAGTAAAGCTGTAAACAAGCGATACAGGTGGCTGATTGTCTCAATAAATACAGAACACACATGCAATTCCTGAAAATGCAATGAATATGGATCCGACAGACAACACAATAGTCGACTAACCAAAACAAAACAAAAAATGACGAAGGGACACGCCAAGGCCCCCCGTGGTCCACAGCTTAATTATTTTGTTTTCTCGCTTTCTTCTGGTTCAATACAGAATGGGCTCACATAAAAAATAATTTTCAAACGAACTGGGCTCACATAAATTTGTTTGAACATGGAATACAAGTGTCAGCTAATACTTCGCGGAATCCAACGGTTCTATTTAAGCTATTCTGGTTGGAATGTAGACTTTAGACTTTTCAGTAGGGGAGACCCATCCTTTTTCATTTCTACGCGTTTGAAGGTAAATGCTTACATTGCACGACATTTTCGTAAGTTTTTCCTAAGCGTCACAGCTATCATTTCGAATTGATTAGGTTGCACGACATTTTCCTAAGTTTTTCTTGAGAAACAAGATGCTTAGCTTGAAAGACTTAGTTGCGGCGCAGAGACGCTTAAAAGGGGGCCACAGAGAAAGCTTGGTGAAGCAATATACGCGTAGCGTAATTAGATTACCTGCAACTGAGTGTTATGAGTACGCTGAATAGAGAATTCAAAGTCTTTATGCGATGTGCTGAGAACTGAGAAATTACGAGTTGCAGTTTTTTAATGTCGTGAGATCAGAGAAGTAAGCCGAGATTTTCCCTATACGATCATCTTCGTGGGAGCAGTACGACCGATTCGACAATAGCGACGACAAAATGCAGAACGATGTTTTCAATATCCCGCCTAAGAAAGCCCCACTCGAATGCCTTACAAAATGGAGGGTAAGTATGTAATCTTCCACTTTTTTTTCTTCAAAAGGTTAATCAATTGCTTTTAGCCATTTTGCCACAATTAGAGAAGTGTGTGGATGCGTATGGTACTCGTAAGTATTCACACCTTTGCAATAGGATTTGAGACCATCAAAATTCCAAATACCAAGATTCCAATTCATTCTTTAGAATTAGTCATTCTAAATGATTCTTCATAAACTTCTTTAGTCTTTGAAGTTGGCTTATAAGAAAACATCTAAATTAGTATAGCTACTTAATTGTGGCCAATGAACACTGATAGACCATAAGTTAAGTGTCACAAATAAGTAATAAGTTATTTGTTACTTGTTATTTCTCAAGAAGCCCCTTATCCATGCATTAGCTAAGAGTTATTCATGCATTGGCTACCACTGATCCATGCATTAGCTAAGAGTTATCCATGCATTGGCTACCACTAATCCATGCATCAACTACCATTCATTCTTTAGAATTAGTCATTCTAAATGATTCTTCATAAACTTCTTTAATCTTTGAAGTTGGCTTATAAGAAAACATCTAAATTAGTATAGCTACTAAATTATGGCCAATGAACACTGATAGACCACAAGTTAAGTGTCACAAATAAGTAATAAGTTATTTGTTACTTGTTATTTCTCAAGAAGCCCCTTATCCATGCATTAGCTAAGAGTTATTCATGCATTGGCTACCACTGATCCATGCATTAGCTAAGAGTTATCCATGCATTGGCTACCACTAATCCATGCATCAACTACCAATTATTTTTTATTTTCCTTTTTTCTTTTATAATTGTTAATTTCAAAATTTGAAAGACTACCATAAAATCAATCTAGACAGTACACTTGTCTCATCCTCGTGCAATCTAGAAAAAACATAGATGCTAGTCCACCCCAATTTCTAAGATATAAACACCTATCGATGTAAATATTTCTCCAACCTTCTATAAGCACATTGAACAATGGAATCCATCATGATGACTAATAAACATGCATAGTAATCAAGCCTTCTATAAGCAATGAGGGGTGGAGTTCTTCATGATGAGCAATAGATATGTATAGTAGTCAGCATTTTAGTGTATATTTGAAATGAGGTTAACCAACGATTTATCAATTATTTTTGCAACCTTTGATTTATTTGATTATGTTTTAGAGTTATTTGGATAAGTATTGAATAAAAATGGAATTCCAATGAATTTGAATAACTAGATAATCCAAGACCAATCTAGATTCATGAACTTATATGTTGTGTAGAATATTCTAGGAAATCAATTAACTCATGACGCTCATTAATTAATTACTCGTCAATGTCCATTCAAAAGATGGACAATAGTTCTTGGAGATGAATACCTTGAATAAACACAACTCTTTGTGCAATAAGCATCCAAGGGCTTCAATAACCATTATGTATAGAGATGGTGCCAATAAACACCCTTGGTGAATGGATAAAAAGGTATTGGACATCTTCGTATTTACCTATGTTAATGAAGAGAATGCATGTTGAAGCATTGAAAAGGATTTTCCATATCTCCAATGAAGTATGGGTTGAAAGTGAATGGATAAAAAGGTATTGGACCTCTTCATATTTACCTATGTTAATGAAGAGAATGCATGTCGAAGCATTGAAAAGGATTTTCCATATCTCCAATGAAGTATGGGCTGAAAGCAAGAGCTTGTAATATGACTAGAATAATGGTTAATTCATCTCTATCTAATGCTTTCTCAAAGTCTATTAGACAAAGAGCATGATGAGGAATGAACATCGAGCCCATTACATACATTTCCAAACAAAAATAATATTATCGAATGAAGAGGCCATTGAGAAGCTCAATTTGTTTAATATAAATGCTCTTTTAGCAATATGTTTTTTAAACCTTTAGCACTAAAATTTGGTTAAGACCTTATGAAATACATTCATAAACATGATGGATCACTAACTTATAATCGATACATGGTTACAACTAGTTTTAGGAATAAATGTAATGATATCATTTTTTTATAAATCCTTTCCAACAATTAATTCCAATTACTTATCTATAAACTTATACCATCTATATAGTTTTCACTTAAAAATTAATCAAATATATATAAATTATCATTGATAAATAATTTATTAAATATGAAAAGTTAACCATAAAAACCACATCCATACAAATGTGGATAATACTCTTTGCTTAAACCCTAAGATTAAAAAATTAGTCATAAAAAAACTACATCCATACAAATGTAGATAAATACAAATGTAGATAAACACATTGTACTCTTTGCTTAATCCCTAAGATTAAAAAACCTTCTTATAATGTATCATAAATTCATTTTATGTCCTATGTACCTTAGAAAAATTGCTTGTAGCCATGTGCCCTAGCTAGTAAAACCTTGCTCTTTAAAACATGTAATTAAATAAGCATGTTACACATCATTGAAGGGGTTGAACTGAAGTCGTTGTCTTACCTAGTCATTTCCTCCTTCATGACTTCATTAGAATCGGCAACCTAACACCTAAACTCCAATAAAATTCAAAGTTTATCGCAACCACCACTGTCCACCTAAAATATATATATAAGGACATGGCGAGGCCCCACCTGCCACTTTTTTTACGTATTATATAGTTACACTCTTCCCTATACATAAGTCTTTTCATAAGTTTGTGTAAGAAAAAAGAAACGTTTAAGTATCCAAAAGCATTTTGAACTTATTTTCACTTTCTCATGGTACGAAGACATTATAACAAAACTTTTTTATATTTTATTTTAAAATTATAATAATAGTTAACATATATAATTTTAAAATTATAATAATAGTTAACATATATATATACATAGGAGGATTTTATATATGGTATATAATTAATTAGTGAATTTTTTTTAAGATTGCAAAACTTAGGATAATTTAGTTGTCAATTGATAATGAGGATAATGCTTATGAGTTGCTATCTATGAATGCAAACTAACTTGAATCACAATTTTTTCAATCTCCTTTCTTTTAGATGCTTGATTGATAGATAAGAAATAGTTACACATCTAATAGAGTTCATCAATCCCCTGCGGCATATATAATTGTCTCTCCCTTTACAAGACAAAGGCCCTCTAAAAATCATCTTATGAAATTCAGGCTATAATTGTATTTGTCCAAGTTGAATTATGACACTCCTTGAGGTCAAGTGACCCCTACTAATTAAGCATGTTGTTTTTCCTCCTATAGTCAATTAGTCAGTCAATTAAATAGTGGATATTATGACACTCCTTGAGGTCGAGTGACCCTTACGAATTGAGCATGTTGTTTTTCCTCTTGTAGTCAATCAATAGTCAATTAAATAGTAATTTGACTAAGCTAGCATTAACATGGAATGATCTATCTCCTTCTCCATGCATTCATCATATGGCATAATCTCCTCTAAGACTTCTTAAATCACCAATTGGTCATTGTTATAGTAATAATGGACTTGTAACTCATCTATGACTACCCTCATGAACACATGGTCAAAACATAGTAGTCGACTTACTCTTACACATATCTTCACAATGGCATTCTATAAGTTAATCATGATCTTATGAATACATTTCTCTAATCGACGGAACTTTCAATCTACCAATCCATTTCTTTTGACTTTCACAATGATCCATTTGAATCATATGTGCTCCCCCATGGGTGATTTTTTTTTGTTCTCGAAAGTAATCAACAAAAGATGGATAAACAATTTTGAGTCTTTGCTTCTCTCATACTATTTTTCTCTCCTTGGTGATAACCCTATCATTCCAGTTTTCCATAGTTTATCTTGCCCTTTTTAAGCATATCAGACCTTCCTCTTCAACATTGTTTCCTCCTCCAATCTTGAACAACATTTGGTCTGAAATATTCAACTATGAGGACTTTCTCTTCTTTTCCCCATCCAACAAGTATTGATTCATACAACCACAAGTTCTTTGTATTTATTATTAAATACATCCACATGTGTGGAGGTTTACTTAGTTCTTGTCACTAACCTACTTAGTGATTTGAATGTTATGTATCTCAATGGTTGCAACTTCTTCGTTACCCTTTGCATCTACTATTTACTGAGATAAATCCAAAGCTTGACCTGGACACAGAATTGGTGGTCAACCTTATCTTGGTCATGTCAAAGTTTGTGCTTCCTTTTACTCTTCTTGAGCTACTCTTCATTTTCATATAAATATTCCAAATCATATCAATGAATATGCATGTTTTATTTGCCTCCTTATGCTATAACTATTGATTCTCAATTTGCTATCTAAATACAACATCCAAACAAAAATGTAGCACATGGCCATAAGATAATTTAAAAGAGGGTTTATTTGTGCAAGAAGAATTGATAACCCTGCTTAATACAAGTATTGAATATAGACTAATTATCCATTCCAAGTCTCCGTCGGATTTTGTTGTACCCTTTCATCAATTGCACCAATTTTTTGTTAAATACTTCCATTTTCCCATTAGTCTAGGGATGAAATACAATGGAACACTCTTATTTAATGTCCATTCTTTGACGTAAGCTTGCCAAAACTTACCCATAAATATTGCATCTTGATCAATTATAATTGAATGTGGTAATGCAAAATGTACCCATACATTGGAAAAAATAAATTCAGTTGCTTCATGACCCTTGATTGTCTTCTTGCAAAGCATAAACAAACACATCTTGTTGAAATGGTCTAGAACCACATACAAGTAATCATGGCCTCACCCGGTCATTGGCAAAACCTCTAACAAAATCCATAGATATAGTCTCCCATGTTTGACTAGGCACTACCAATGGCATGTACAACCCAAGTTTCCAAAAGATTTGGTTTACTAGCGCTACAAAGAACACAACCTTGAATGTATTTTGGAAAATTATTATTGCATCTTAGGCCAATACACAAACATCTACAAATTTGTTATTGTGTCACCAATGGCCATATGTCTAGTAATTCCTGAAGTATGTAAGATTTTCTCTAATCAACTAATTCTCCTCTTTTATGGAATGCATAACTAGTTTAACTTGTAAACTAGCCAATTTTTAAGATATTATTCATTTTCTTTCCTATTAGTTGGTGTTTTCTCCTTCAACTGCTAAATAAATCTTGAAAATTAACATCTTCAACATACTCCTCTCCTAACACTTCATGGGTGAAAGGTTCAAACTATATTATGGTTCCCATAGCTATAATTTTATGCATCGGTGGCCTTGACAACATGTTTACAACTTTGTTTGTAATGCTCTTCATGTATTTTATTACTAAATGGAACTAATACAAAAACCCCCCATCGACTTGTAGTGACTCATTTGAAACATCATAGTTTGACTTTTTAAATAAATTACTAGAGTGGTTGGTGATTGGTGTGAATCATTATTTCTTTATCCCAAAGATAATGCTTCCATTTCTTCACTACTTGTAAGGGGACATATATAGTTCTTTATCATACATTGGGGTAGTTCAAAACTTCTTCATGAAAGGACTCGAAATGATAACAGAATAGCCTTCATCCTTGCATAAACATTTCCCCCATGGCATATCCTATTTGCATCAATCTCGATCTGAAATGGTTGCTGAAACTGAGCATGGGAAAATTTGGCAATTGGCCGATTTTTCTCTTAAGATCATCAAAATACCTCCAATGTTGTTTTTTCCAATGAATACTCTTCACTTTGCATGTTAGTGGTGCAACTATTGTTGAAAATGATATGATGAATTTCCACAAATATTGTGATGCTACTGTGAAATTTTTTACCTATGTTATTATGGTAGGAATAAACCATTTGTTGATGTCTTTAGTATTTTTTTTATCGATCTCCAATTCTCATTCACCAACGACATGTCCAAGTTAAACTAAGGGTTTCTAATATAACTAACACTTTTGAAGGTTAGCCAATAGTTGATTTCAAAACTTAAGTGTGTCCAACACATGTTTCAAATATGAGATATGCTCTTCCTAAGTGGAGTTGAATATTAAAATGTCATCCAAACAAACCATTCATACAAAATCTATCATATTTTAAATGAAGTGTATTCTTCTTTCATTCACATTTAATGATAGCTTGATTTGAGGTCCGACTTAGTGAAGAAATTGGCTTGTTGTAGTTGATCTAGCAATTTGTCAATTCATGGCTATGGATAAAAATTCTTTATGATTATCTTCTTCAATGTTCAATAATCAATGCACATCCTCCATCTTGCATCATTTTTCGGAACTATAATGATTGTTGACCAATAAGGTGAAGCACCAAACTCTATGATTCCTTGCTCCAAGAGTACTTGCAATTGCTTCTTCACTTCTTTTGATTCCATTATTGGTTGTCAATTCAATTCTTTAATACCCCGATTTTGACCCCTAGAATGTATCTAATCAAATGATGAAAAAATGCTAAGTATGGATTCCTAGTGTGGTGCTCAAAGCCAAGCCCCACTAGTGAATGGCATAGGCATGTATAAGGTAGATATATCTATTGGGCCACGTGGCTGGCTTGTCATGATGACTCAAGTTATGTAAATGATGTAAATATTATGCTAAAAAATCATATAAAAGGTGCAAGATGGTTGTGTATTCAAGCAACTAAGAATTTGGGTTATGATTCCACTAGAGGGGAAGAGGAAAGCAGGTTTCCAATGGGAGAGTAACCCTATGATGCCATGTGTCAACGTTAGAAGTCACCTAATTCTATCTTGTGCCTTAAAAGAACCAATGCCTTCCCTTGACTTATTTTACTCAATCATTGAATGCATGTGTGAGGTTGGTGCGAAAGTCCTCTCACATAGTTTTGAAAGGATGGGATGGATATCCTTTTATGACCTTGTAAGAGTCCTTCCTACAAGGATCATAAGCAATGCATTTTTTTTTATAAGTCTGCACAGAATATTAATTAAGAGTAAAAAAGGAGAAAATTACATGGCAAGGAGGACTTTGAGGCAACCTAGGATAATGGAACCATCCCAGTCTAGCAGAAAAAACAGAACTAGTAAGACTATTACAAATCATCTTGTGGGCCATACAAGAAAGTTGCCTCCTACAGCAAGATCGAGACCAAAAAACAGTCTGAGCATAATGAGTAGAGTGGAAGACTAAACCATACAAAAAACACTTGAAACAACTATAACAAAAAACCTGAAAGGAGCAGAGAGACCCAATCTTCTCATCGGTCTTCCGTGTAGACATAGAGAAAATTATTCAGGAGGGAATTCCTCCAGGATGGGGCATCCACCCAGAAAGACATCCTCAGGCAGCTTCACAGGAAGCGGTTCAGTTTTACAAGCAGCTAGAAGGTTAGGTTTTGCATGGCTGCAGATCTTCTTGTTGGGTGGAGAGCCAATGGTGGAAGGAATTGGGAACGGCGTAGGAGGAACCGCGAGCAAAGCAGAAGCAGGAGTAGCGAGGAAAGGATCTGGAGGAGCAGCAGCTGCAGGCCCTTCTGAGGGCGCACCACTGACGTTCTGGACGCCGGAGACACCACCGCCAGCACCCTTACCTCTAGTGTCTGCCATGGCCGGACCCCGACCCCCGAGAGACGAGAGCAAGCTAGTTCCATGAGAATGTGGCATCCAGGTTGGCCAAGCATTCGTCTACCTCTATGAGTTTGGCTCTGGTGGCTAGCACTTGATTTCTTGTTGAGCCCCATTTATCGAACATGTCATCCATGAGCTTGCCGAGCATATTTTTTATAATCCAGTAATGGTTGATGTTCCCACCATTGTTTCCTAATTCTAGGTGGTCCGCCACTAGATTCCCTTCCCACTCATCGATCAAATTACGGATAGTGAAGGATATGCCAATGTCGTAGCCATCGTTGGTGACAGGAGGGCACTGAGTTTTGCCTCGGCTCCCACTACCCCGACGAGAAGTGGCGCGATGCTTGGTCATGGCGGAGAGCACAGTGTAAATCCACAGCCAAATCCACAACTAAGAGTGAGGATGCGCAAAGCATAACCAGTGCCACGGAGGAACCAACAGAATGCAATCATGGGTGCCTGCAGGCCCATTTATGGAGCAGTGATCCAGGTTCGTACGAGCCATAATAAATTGCAGAGAGTCGAAATGATGGTGCAAAGAGGCGAAGTGAGGGCTGTCTTGAATGTGCAGAGGGTCGAGGTAAGGGTGAGATGTACCAGAGTTGCAGCCAGCTAGCCGGTGAGGGGATGTGCGAGCGAAGGTTCGGGAAGGGGCCATTAATCCGCAGGTGGGAGAGGAAAGTAGGTCGTTAAATGCATGGGGTGCGCGTGCCACGTTTCGGGCTCTTGGGCTAAGGTTCCTCCACCACGTGCTCTCCTCGTGTCCTGCGCGTGCCCCCCTTGAGTCTTGGTGGCTCCCGCATCTAGGGGGATCATAAGCAATGTTAGTTGTCTAGCTAACCATCATTTTTCTCGATGGGAGTATACCATTCAAGGGAAACTAGGAAAGTCGGGGGGTCGTGGGGAGTTTAAGCGAGCTACAGAGCCAAGTGGACGGACCTGAAAACCAGATCATGTGAGAGGTCGCGTGGAGTCTGGTAGAGTCAAGCCAAGTTGAGACCTGAGAATGCAGGAGGAAAGCTATAGAGTGGTAGCTAGGAAGGGAACTTGAATAAAGAAAGAACTATGAAGAGTTCATGTTGTTCTTTACTCTATCCCATTACCAGATTAAGAATGGAACTAGGTTGGTTGTATGTGAGCAAAGGCTAGGCATAGTGGAACCTCACCGTGAGATTTGTTGCTCATGAGATGTTGGAGAAGCCATGGTTGATTTCTACCAAGAATGCTTGAAAGCCACACAACAATTTGGACTCTTACTGCACGCACTGGTGAGCATGTAAGGGATGGATGAATGAAATAATCTATCACCTCCTCCATGCATTCATCATATGGCTTATCCTCCTTTTAAGTTTGTGACAATAGCTAATTTGTCATCATAGGCATAGTTGATGAGCATAACTCCTTTCCCAAGTTGCATAATCGACATACTCTTGAATAAATGGTCAGGACATAGTAGTCGACTTTCTCTTGCACACCTCTTTTCTTGATAGTGTTGCACAAGTTAATGTGTGATCTCATGAGAAGCCCTCCTAATAATCGACAAAGCCTTCAAACTGCCAAGTCATTTTAACTTTGTCAATGATCCATTTTGGATCAATATATATAGGGATCCTCTTATTAACATAATGGTTGATTAGTTGTAACGTGACTATGCTTGTTTACTTAATATTTTCTTCTCCTTCTTTATACAAACAAAAATGTCAAAAAAATCATTCAACTAACAACAATCTATAATATCACTTTTCCAGGTTTTCCTATATCTATTAAACAATGGAGTAATTAATGAATAACATCTCAGAAATGTTTCTACTAATATAAACATCTTTGTACTAAAAACATTGCTAATTTAAAAATAAACTTCTAAAAACAAATATTCAACTTATTACAATAATATTGCCCAAACTCCCAACATAACATTCTAAACCAAAACCTTAATCTTAAATACTTAAATGCTCTTCTTCCATATCAACAACAACATTTACAAATCCCCGGATGCGGGTGTTATCCAGCTGTAAGAGGGGCACGTCGCTGAGGAATGTGGTGTACATAGGCGAACGCGTGTTTGGAGGCTATGCTATCATGATGCATGAAGGGGATTATAACTTGATTCGGGTGCGGATTTAAGAGCAAGACGGTTACTAGGAGGGAAGTACGGGCGCAGCTATGAATCTTGATGGCGACAAGCGATATGGGATGAAGCCAAGGTGGTATGCGCAGAGTATTTTCATCATTGTTGGAGGCAGCTCGTCCTTGGGTACAAGCAATGATCTCTTGGTGTGGAAACTCTGCAGTGACATAAGAGATTTTAATGGTTTTGATGTCAGTCGGTCCTCCTCGCGGTATAAGGATGAGGGTAGGGGAAGCATTTTCTTGATGCATGAACTTGGCTCTCTATGGGAGGTGGTCGACTTGAAGTTTTCAGATATCCTGGTCTCAAAGTGGTTTGCGCCAATGGAAGTGCATGAAGAGGATCAAGGAAAGGGTGGTGAAGGCATGAAGTGGGCCAATTGTGATCAGCTTTGGGTTGCCCAAGCCACGTGGATGTATAAGGCATCAATTCCTCAGGAGATTAGGGACAAGATTGAAGCGATGGAATGGGAGCTATGGGCCGACTTGGAGATGGAAAAGCCCGTGGAGGAGTTCTCAGCGTTAGAGGATTGGATTATTAATCGAGGTTCAACCTGTGCTCGGCTATCATTGTATGAGTGGGTTGTTTCGATGTTTTAGATCATGAAGGGAATTTTGGGGCGACTCCTGCTGGAATGTGAGGTGAAGAACCAAGGTGATGAAACACTAGTGCACTTCTGGAAATAGCACTATATTGATTCCAAACTTATGCACATGAAGATAGATGTTATTGTAAATCGTCATGCCATTTTGTTTCTTCCGAGGTTGGCTGCCGAGAATGTGTCTGCTGTAGGAGCGAGGAATGATGGTTTGGATGGATCGTCGACTGATTGCCAGGTACCGTGATTAAGGGTGAATGGTTTTCTTTTGTTATGCCATACTTGTTAGCAGTCGGTATAGTGATGCTTATTTTAGGCTCATGTTGTTAGTTTGATGTCTATGTTTAAGATCCAATTGTGTTACTAAGACTGATAAAATCCCTATTTTCTCCAAGGAGGGGTAATTTTGATTTCTAATGACATAAAGGATTTGTTGTGATTGTTAAAGGATGAGAATGTGGAGCTGCAATGTTATTTTGACAAAAACTTAATATAATTCTCTAATTATTATATGATATAAAGTCTTCTTACTTAAAAAACAACAATATTTACAAAATTACCCTTTAAAACAACATAAACCATATTACATATAAAATAAATCTCATAAAGCCATAATGATATCACGAACAAATTATTCATATAATTATAAAATTAATCATATCAACCAAACATTCAATTATAAAATTATTTATATCAACCAAACATTCAATATAAGTTAAACTTGTATACTTTATGGTCACTTATTTATAACCATTATATTATTTTATTATATTAATATTATTAAATTTATATAATTATTAATCATAATATTGGTAATAAAAAAGTTATTTGCTTTGTTTCGTGGAGGGGAGACAAATCTTGGATGTGATAATTTTAGCTCATGAAGTTATACAAGCTCACAAGGTGGCAACGTCCTGGTGACTTGCATATCGGATCCATTGCCTGTGAGAAACCCTGTTGTCAGTAAATGCAATATCTTTCCACCACGTTCGTCACCAAGCTAACAGACTGGCGGATAGGCTCGCCAACCAAGGGACTAAGGACTGGCGGCTGGGAAGGCATATTAGATGAAATACCTGAGGAAACGTGCCAAGAGTTTTCATGCAGCAAGAAAGAGAAGATATGAAGTCTCAATACTCGCATTTCAAAGTCAGGGTCTCGAATCCGGACCAAGTGATGTCATGTTCTGAGGTCTCGACATCATTAGAAGGACAAGAAGATCTCCAGCCTGACGCAAATGAAAATGGAAATAATCGCTTAGATAATTCACCCAACTCCTGAAGATTATAATACAAAGCGGGGGGGGTACGATGATGACAACAAAGCCGCCTCCCACAAATGTGCAAAGGACTACCAACAGGGATGTAATTTATGATAGGATTGATCAGGATGACAAGAGGTATTATAGCAGAGCTCAAAACATGATGGAAGTTATTATGATATTAAATGGCCCTATTCTATTTAATCCTCAATTTTGGAGGTGTTACCCACATTCGCTCCACGACTTTTCAGGATTAGTCTCGTCTCTGTTGCTCTCTGTTTCTTATCTCTGGGAAGGTGCTGGGAGGAAGGGAGAGAGAATCATGTCCTGCAGAGGTAGACCGTCGAGGGTGAGGCTAAAGGAGTAGGAAAGAGGGGCAAATGGTCCCACTCGGGATCAGTGGCGAGCAATAGCAATGACCACCTTCTTCCGTCGAATGGTGCCGTAGGAGACTCAAAGAAAAATCGAGGATATCGAGCAGAACTTATGGTTGAGTGTGGGGGAGGAAGAGCCCTCACCAGAGGTGGTTGCGATGTCCGATTGGATCCAAGATCCCAACAATACCAGAGGAAGAATTGCTCTGTATAATCGAGTGCTTGTGATGTATTGGGTTATGAAAATTATGTTGCATCGAGCCCTGGAAGGGATGGATGATTTCCTATCTCGATCTCAGAGTTTTAAAGATCATGATGAGGACTCCGGATTCATGCATATGAAATTGGACGTGATTGTTGAGCACCTCGGCGTTTCCTACCTTCCGAACCTTCAAGCGATGGCTCCAACTGGAGGGATGACCACAAACCGGGAAGACACAACTCGCCTGCCGAGAGTCGACTTGGATCACAATGATCCCAAGAATTCTGATGATACAAAACTTCTAGTTAAGCATTGGTCTCCGTTCTGCTCTTTTTGTGGTCTGTTGACAGTTGATATATGTATAATGTGCCAGTTCTATTGTCAAAGCTCTGCGTATGTAATGGGTCGGTTTGTTACCTTTAGTCAGTTCAAAACTAGTTTTTTGAAAATGTGGCTTGGTGCTCTGTATGTGGGAATGAAATCCCAGGAATGTGATCTTCATAGTCTAGCGGGGTCATCTCTGAGAATTCTTGTTTCAAAGTCTAAAGGTACTACTCTTTACCTGTTTTCTGGGGATGCTAGAAATCATGAGAAATTTCAACTAAAATGTACTAGAGAAGGTGTTTTGCTGTAATCTATTTTGCCCTCATAGTAATATAAATAGTTCTCTTTTTTGCTTAAATATATATATATATATAATAAAGAAATCATAAAAATATTAACTATTCAAATTTAGCAACTTTTTTAGTTTCATAATGACTGGTCAAAATGTGTAGTCTTAATTATAGGGAAAAAAATTTGATTTTTGATTTTTTAAACTATTAGAACTTAGCAATTGAACTTGTGATTTCCATACAAAATAACACATGTTTTTAATCATCCGCAGTCCCTCATATACCTAAGTCAAAAACAAAAGATTTTATCAACCTCGTAAAAAAAACTATCTATAAATAAAAACCTTACATCTGGATCCAGTCCCAAGGTGGTACAGCTCCATCGTAGGGATGTAGGTGGTGTCAACTCGGCTCGCCGACTTAGCATGTGTTGCACGACAGATATATATATTCTAAATCTCCATGCAACACCCATGTGAGTAAAGCTGTAAACAAGCCATACAGTGGTTGATTGTCTCAATAAATACAGAACACGCATGCAAAACCTGAAAATAGAATAAATATGGATACGACACACAACACAATTCTCGACAACCAAAACAAAAAAAGTGACTAAGGGGCACGCCAAGGCCCCCATGGTCCACAGGTTAATTGTTTTGTTTTCTGACTTTCTTCTTGTTCAATACAGAATGGCCTGTTCAATACAGAATGGCCTCATATAAATTTGTCTGAACATGGAATACAAGTGTCCAGCTAATACTTCGAGGAAGCTGGAATGTAGACTTTAGACAGTCCTTTTTCATTTCCACGCGTTTTCAGATAATTGTTTACAATGCACGACTGAGAGCTATTATTTGGAAGTGATTAGGTTGCACGACATTTTCCTAAGTTTTTCTTGAGATACAAGATGCTTAGCTTTAAAGATTTAGTTGCGGCGCAGAGACGCTTAAAAGGGGGCCACAGGGAAATCTTGGTGAAGCAATTTACGCGTAGCGTAATTTGTTTGCCTACAACTTAGTGTTATGAGTACGCTGAATAGAGATTTCCTGGAGGGAAAGTCTTTATGTGATGTGCTGAGACCTGAGAAATTATGAGTTGCAGTTTTCTAATGTTGTGAATTCAGGGAAATAAGACGAGATTTTCCTTATACGATTACCTTCGTGGGAGAAGTACGACAGATTCGACAACAACGACGACAAAATGCAGAACGATGTTTTCAATATCCCGCCGCCTAAGAAAGCCCCACTCGAATGCCTTAGAAAATGGAGGGTAAGTATTGAATCTTTCACTTTTTTTTCTTCAAAAAGTTGGATGGATATATCAATTGTTTAGCCATTTTGCCACAATTAGAGAAGTGTGTGCATGCTTATGGTACTAATAAGTATTGATACCTTTGCAATAGGATTTGAGACCATCAAAATTCCAAAATTCCAAGCAAGATTCCAATTGATTTTTCAAAAATCTTTGGTTCTTGAAGTTGGATCATAAAAAAACATCTAAAATATTTCTCCAACCTTTGAGCAATGGAATCCATCATGATGACCAATAAACATGGATAGTAATCAAAATATTTTTCCAACAAGGGGTGGAGTTGTTCATGATGAGCAATAGATATGTATAGTAGTTAGCATTTAGTGTATATTTTGAATGGTTTAACCAATGGCTTATTAATTTTATTTTTCCATTTTTTATTATGTTTTAGAGTTCTTTTAAACTTTATATAGAAAAAAAATAGAATTCCAAAGAATTTGAATAACCAGATAATTTAATATCAATCTAGATTCATGAGCTTAGATGTTGAATAGAATATTCTAGGAAATCCATAAACTCATGATGACCCTCATTAATTGCTCCTCAATGTCCATTCACAAGATGAACAGTAGTTCTTAGAGATGAATACCTAGAATAAGGCTCCACACAACTCTTTGTGTAATAAGGATCCAAGGGCTTTAATAAGCATTATGTATAAAAATGGTGCCAATAAACATCCTTGGTGAATAGATAGAAAATGTAAGAGCTCTTCGTATTTATCAATGTTAATGCAGAGAATGCATGTCAAAGCATTGAAAAAGATTTTCCGTATCTCCAATGAAGTATGGGCCAAAAGCAAGAGCTTGTAATATGGATAGAATAATGGTTAATCCATATATATCCGTTATATAAAATATTCTAGGAAATTCATTAACTCATGATGACCCTCATTAATTGCTCCTCAATGTCCATTCACAAGATGGATGTAATAGTTCTTGGAGATGAATACCTTGAATAAGGCTCCACACAAATCTTTGTGTAATAAGGATCAAAGGGCTTTAATAACCATTATGTCAATAAACATCCTTGGTGAATAGAGTGAAAAGGTACCAACATATGCATACTCTGTAAATGTGCTGAAGACTAGGTCTCACATATTTTTATGGATTGTCAATATCTATTATAGTTTTGGGTTTATGTTGGAATTTATTTGCCTAATATAAGTGCATGGAACAGACTCTCACTACAGAAATGCCTGCAACATTGGTTTGCATCAAATAGAAGGCTGGGCGAGCTTGATATTTACATACTCTGGGAAGTTTGGAAGTCCAGGAACCTCCTTATCTTTGATGGCAAAGCCATGGTAGGATATTGTGAATCAACAGGAAATTCAATAGACATTTCACTGAAAACTTCATTTAAATCTACTCCTCTATTCCTTCTGGGGGTTGTTGCATGGTTTAATGGTGCATCTCAGTCTTTGGGTTCAAAGTGTGGTGCGGGAGTTGTCATTAATTTGAATGATCGTTGTAGCTATTTTCTGTGGATCAATTGTGGCATTGGGTCCAAGACCAGGGCATAATTGGTTGCACTTTGGATGGTGCTTTACTTTGCCAAACAGCTCAAGATCGAATTGGTTCATGTCTATGGGTACTCTAGGATCATCATTAATTGGGTCAGTCATATGGGGGACATTCAAGCCATCGTGCTTTCATCCTGGATGTCTCAAATTCGGCGAATACTTTTGGATATGTAGGGGATCAGTTTTCACCATATTTTCCGAGCCGACAATGCTAAGGCATATATGATGTCTAGACAGGGTCTTTCTACTCATGAAGGCAGTATTTTCTTTGAACTCAAAGAAGATCATCTATTGCGGGACTCTGGGTCGCTACTTATATATCCGGGTTAGTTGTTTCTTGGGAGATTATTCTTTTTTGTTGCTCCATTTTTGTATCTCTACAATAGCGGAGGTATACGGCTATAATATTATATATCTCTACTTCGCATATACTTTTTGGTCGTCCTTGGGATTTGGGAATCCTATTGCTTGATTTCTAGTGGTTGTATGGGTTTACTAATGTAATGAGGGAACAGTGTGAACTGTTATACCTGTTTGGGTTATCTTCAGGATTCAGAATAGGATGTATTTTGCCAATTATATATACTTAATGGTATAGATTTTTTCTTGTGTGAAAAAAAAAAGAGTGAAAAGGTACTAGCTCTTCATATTTATCTATGTTAATGGAGAGAATGCATATTGAAGCATTGAAAAGGATTTTCCATATCTCCAATGAAGTATGGGCCAAAAGCAAGAGCTTGTAATATGGCTAGAATAATGGATAATTCATATCTATCTAATGCTTTCTCAAAGCCTATTAGACAAAGAGCATGATAAGGCGTGAACATCGAGCCCATTGCATACTTTTTCAAATGATAATAATATTATCAAATGAAGGGGCCATTGATAAGCTCAATTTGTTTAATACAAATGTTCTTTTGACAATATGTATTTTAAACCTTTAGCACTAAAGCTTGGTTAAGACCTTATGAAATACATTCATAAACATGATGGATCACTAACTTATAATCGACACATCATTACAACTAATTTTAAGAATAAATGTAATGATATCATTTTTTATAAGTTATTTCCAATAATTAATTATAATTACTTCTTTGTAAACTTGTAACATCTATATAATTCTCACACAAAAATTCATTAAATATATGGAAAATATCATTGATAAATAATTTATAAATATCAACACTTGATTATAAAAACCACATCCATACAAATGTGGATAAATACCTTATGCTCTTTGCTTAAGCCCTAAGATTAAAAAAAAATGTCATAAAAACACTTCCATACAAATGTAGATAAACACCTTGTACTCTTTGCTTAATCCCTAAGATTAAAAACCTTCTTATAATGTTTATCATAAATTCGTTTTATGTCCTATGTACCTTTCGTTTTTTTGTCCTGTGTACCTTAAAAAAATTGCTTATAGCCATGTGCCATAACCTAACACCTAAACCTCTAATAATATTCAAAGTTTATCGCAACCATAACACCATTGTCCACCTAAAATATATATAAGGACATGGTGAGGCCCCACATGCCATTTCTTTTATTTTACATATTATATAATTACACTCTTCCGTATAACATAAGTCTTTTCATAAGTTTGTGTAAACATAATCCGAGGGTTAAAAAAAACGTTTAGGATCCAAAAGCATGTTGAGTTTATGTTCACTTTCTCATGGTACGAAGATATCATAACAAAACTTTTTAATATTTTATTTTAAAATTATAATAATGGTTAACATATATATGATTTTATATATGGTATGTAATTAATTAGTCCATCGAGTTATATATATATTTTAAGATGATAAAACTTACAATAACTTAGTTGTGAATTTATATATATATTTTAAGATGATAAAACTTACAATAACTTAGTTGTGAATTGATAATGATGATAACAATCATTAGTTGCTATCCATGAAATCATGTTAACTTGAATCACAATCTTTTCAACATCCCCTATTTTGGATGCCCAATTGATAAATAAGAAATAGTTACACATCCAATAGAGTATCATTAATCCCCTACGACACATACAATTGCTTGTCCCTCCAAAAGGATAAATGCCCTCCAAAAATCCTCCTATGAAATTTGGGCTATAATTGTATTTGTCGAAGTGGAATTAAAGTGGATATTATGACACTCCTTGAGGTCGAATGACCCTTACTAATTGAGCATGTTGATTTTCTTCGTGTAGTCAATTAAATAGTAAGTTGACTAAGCTAACATAAGCATGGAATGATCTATCACCTTCTCCATGCAATCATCATGTGGCATAATCTCCTCGAAGTCTTCCCAAATCACCAATTGGTAATTGTTATAGTAATAGTGGACTCGTAACTCATCTATGACTACCATCATGAACACATGGTCAAAACATAATAGTCGATTTACTCTTACATGTATCTTTCACAATGGCGTTCTACAAGTTAGTCATGATCTCATGAATATATTTCTCTAATCGACAAAGCTTTCAATCTACCAATCCATTTCTTTTGACTTTCCCAATGATCCATTTTGAATCATATGTCCTCCCCCATGGGTAATTTTTTTTGTTCTCGAAATCAATCAACAAAAGATGAATACAATTTTTTGGTTCTCTCGTACTATTTTTCTCTCCTTGGTGATTCCCCTTTGATTCCAGTTTTCCATAGTTTATCTTGCCCTTTTTTAGCATATCAGACCTTCCTCTTCAACATTGTTTCCTCCTCCAACTCTTGAAGAACATTTGGTGTGAAATATTGAACTATGAGGACTTTCTCTTCTTTTCCCCATCCAACAAGGATTGATTCATACAACCGCAAGTTCTTTGTATTTATTATCGAATACATCCACATGTATGCAGGTTTACTTAGTTCTTGTAACTAACCTACTTAGTGATTTGAATGTTTCATATCTCAACAGTTGCAACTTCTTCGT
Organism: Larix kaempferi; assembly: GCA_027924585.1. Classification (NCBI taxonomy): domain Eukaryota; kingdom Viridiplantae; phylum Streptophyta; class Pinopsida; order Pinales; family Pinaceae; genus Larix; species Larix kaempferi. Next base: position 5,866,798 of record BSBM01000621.1, on the reverse strand, counting down.
TACCCCTTGCATCTACTATTTACTGAGATAAATCCAAAGCTTGACCTGAACACATAATTGGTGGTCAACCTTATGTTGGTCATGTCAAAGTTTGTGCTTCCTTTTACTCTTCTTGAGCTACTATTCACTTTCATATAAATAGTCCTAATCATATCCACGAATATGCATGTTTTATTTGCCTCCTTTTACTATAACTATTAATTCTCTTATTGCTATCTAAATACAACATCCAAATAAAAGGGTAGCAAATGGCCATAAGATAATTTAAAAGAGGATTTCTTTGTGCAAGAAGAATTGATAGCCCTACTTAATACAAGTATTGAATATAGACTAATTGTCCATTTCAAGTCTTCGTAGGTTTTTGTTGTACCCTTTCAACAATTGCACCAAAGTTTTGTTAACTACTTCTATTTGCCCATTAGTCTCTAGGGATGAAATACAATGGAACCCTCTTACTTAATGTTTGTTCTTCAACATAAGGTTGTCCAAAAATTACCCAAAGGTCTTGAATCTTGATCATACATAATTGAATGGGGTAATGCAAAATGTACCCATACATTGGAAAAAATCAGTTCAGTTGCTTCATGACCCTTGACTATCTTCTTGCAAAGCATAAACAAACACATCTTGTTGAAATGGTCTAGAACCACATACAAGTAATCATGGCCTCGCTTGGTCATTGGTAAACCTCTAACAAAATCCATAGATATAGTCTCCCATGTTTGACTAGGAACTCGCAATGTCATGTACAACCTGAGTTACCAGAAGATTTGGTTTACTAGTGTTACAAAGAACACAACCTTGAATGTATTTTGGAAAATTATTATTGCATCTTAGGCCAATACACATACATCTACAAATTTGGTATTGTATCGCCAATGCCCATATATCCAGTAATTTTGTAAGTATGTGAGATTTTCTCTAATCAACTAATTATCCTCTTTTATGGAATGCATAACTAGTCTAACTTGTAAACTCGCCCATTTTTAAGATATTATTCATTTTCTTTCAAATTAGTTGGTATTTTCTCCTTCAACTACTAAATAAATCTTGAAATTAACATCTTCAACATACTCCTCCCAAGACTTCATGGATGAAAGGTTCAAACTATATTATGGTTTCCATAGCTACAATTTTATGCATTGGTGGCCTTGACAACATGTTTACAACTTTGTTTGTAATGATCTTCATGTACTGTATTACTAAATGGAACTAATACAAAACCCCCCATCAACCTGTAGTGAAGCATTTGGAACAACTTAATTTGAATTTTTAAATAAATTACTAGAGTGGTTGGTGATTGGCATGAATCATTATTTCCTTATCCCAAAGATAATGCTTCCATTTCTTCACTACTTGTATGGGGACATATAGTTCCTTATCATGTATGGGGACATATACTTCATGTATGGGGTAGTTCAATACTTCTTCATGAAGGAACCCAAAATGATAACATAATGGCCTTCATCCTTGCATAAACATTTCTCCCATGGCATATCCTATTTGCATCAATCTTGATCTGAAATGGTTGTTGAAAATGGGCATGGGAAAATTTGGTGCTTGGTAGATTATTTTCTTAAGATCATCAAAATACCTCCAATGTTGTTTTTTCCAATGAATACTCTTCACTTTGCATGTTAGTGGTGCAACTATTGTTGAAAATGATGCAATAAATTTCCACAAATATTGTGATGCTACAATGAAATTTTTTACCTATGTTATTATGGTAGCAATCAACCATTTGTTGATGTCTTCTGTATTTTTTTATCAATCTTCAATTCTCATTCACCAATGACATGTCCAAGGTAAACTAAGGGTTTCTAACATAACTAACACTTTTAGAGGCTAGCCAATAATTGATTTCAAACTTAAGTGTGTCCAAAACATGTTTCAAATATGAGATATGCTCTTCCTAAGTGGAGTTGAATATTAAAATTTCATCCAAACAAACCATTACAAAACAATCAATTTAAATGGACACAACACAACACTCATCAAGTGCATAAAGGTTGCAGGTGCATTACATAATATGATAGGAATAAGTAACCATTCATACAAAATCTATCATATTTTAAATGAAGTGTATTCTTCTTTCATTCACATTTAATGATAGCTTGATTTGAGGTCCAACTTGGTGAAGAAATTGGCTTGTTGTAGTTGATATAGCATTTTTCCAATCTTCTTCAATGTTCAATAATCAATGCACATCCTCCATCTTCCATCATTTTTGGGCACTGTAATGATTGTTGACCAATAAGGTGAAGCACCAAACTCTATGATTCCCTGCTCCAAGAGTACTTGCAATGGCTTCTTCACTTCTTTTGATTCCATTATTGGTTGTCAATTCAATGCTGTAATACCTCGATTTTGACCCCTAGAATGTATCTAATCAAATGATGTAAAAATGATAAGTATGGATTCCTAGTGTGGTGCTCAAAACCAAGCCCCACTAGTGAATGGCAGAGGCATGTATAAGGTAGATATATCTATTGGTCACCATGTGGATGGCTTGTCATGATGACTCAAGCTATGTAAATGATGTAAATATTATGCTAAAAAATAATATAAAAGGTGCAAGATGGTTGTGTATTGAAGCAACTAAGAAATTGGGCTATGATTCCACGGGAGGGAAAGAGGAAAGCAGGTTTCCAATGGGAGAGTAACCCTATGATGCCATGTGTCAATGTTAGAACTCACCTAATTCTATCTTGTGCCTTAAAAGAGCCAATGCCTTCCATTGACATATTTTACTCAATCATTGAATGCATGTGTGAGGTTGGTGAGAAAGTCCTCTCATGTAGTTTTGAAAGGATGGGATGGATATCCTTTTATGACCTTGTAAGAGTCCTTCCTACGACGATCATAAGCAATGTTAGTTGTCTGCTGACCATCATTTTGTCTCGATGGGAGTATCATTCAAGGGAAACCAGGCAAGTCGAGGGCTCGTGGGGAGTTTAAGGGAGCTAGGGAGCCAAGTGGACGGACCCGAAAACCAGATCATGTTAGAGGTCATGTGGAGTCTGGTAGAGTCAAGCCAAGTTGAGACCTGAGAATGCGAGGCAAGCTATAGAGTGGTATCCGGGAAGGGAATCGTGAATAGAGAAAGAACCAAGAAGAGTTCATGTTGTTCTTTACTATATCCCATTACCAGATTGAGAATGGAACCAAGTTGGTTGTATGTGAGTGAAGGCTAGGCATAGTGGAACCTCAGCTTGAGATTTGTTGCTCATGAGATGTTGGAGAAGCCATGGTTTATTTCTACCTAGAATGCTTGAAAGGCACACAACAACTTGGACTATTACTGCACGCACTGGTAAGCATGTAAGGGATGGATGAATGAAATAATCTATCACCTCCTCCATGCATTCATCATATGTCATATCCTCCTTTTAAATTTGTGTCAATAGTTAATTTGTCATCATAGGCATAGTTGATGAGCATAACTCCTTTCCCAAGTTGCGTAGTCAACTTACTCTTGAATAAATGGTCAAGACATAGTAGTCGACTTACTCTTGCACACCTCTTTTCTTGATAGTGTTTCACAAGTCAGTGTGCAATCTCATGAGCACCCTTCCTTAATCGACAAAGCCTTCAAATTGCCAAGTCATTTTAACTTTGTCAATGATCCATTTTGGATCAATATATATAGGGATCCTTTATTAACATAATGGTTGATTAGTTGTAAGGTGACTATGCTTGTTTACTTAATATTTTCTTCTCCTTCTTTATACAAACAAAAATGTCAAAAAAATCATTCAACTAATAACAATCTATAATATCACTTTTCCATGTTATCCTATATCTATTAAACAATGGAGTAATTAATGAATAACATCTTAGAAATGTTTCTACTACTATAAACCTCTTTGTACTAAAAACATTGCTAATTTAAAAATAAACTTCTAAAAACAAATATTTAACTCATTACAATAATATTTCCCAAGCTCCCAACAGAACATTCTAAACCAAAACCTTTATCTTAAATACTTAAGTGCTCTTCTTACATATCAACAACAACATTTACAAATCCTCGGATGCGGGTGTTATCCAACTGTAAGAGGGGCATGTCGCTAAGGCATGTGGTGGACATAGTCGAATGCGTGTTTGGAGGCTATGCTATCATGGTGCATGAAGGGGATTATAATTGGATTTGGGTGCAGGTTTGGGAGCAAGACGGTTACTGGGAGGGAAGTACGGGCGCAGTTATGAATCTTGATGGCGACGAGCGATATGGGATGAAGCCAAGGTGGTATGCACAGGGTATTTTCATCATTGTTGGAGGCAGCTCGTCCTTGGGTACAAGCAATGATATCTTGGTGTTGAAACTCTGTAGTGTCATAAGAGATTTTAATGGTTCTGATGTCAATCGGTCCTCCTCGCGATATACGAATGAGGATAGGGGAAGCATTTGGCTGATGCATGAAGTTGTCTCTCTGTGGGAGGTGGCCGACTTGAAGTTTCCAAATATCCTGGTCTCAGAGTGGTCTGCGTTGATGGAAGTGCATGATGAGGGTCAAGGAAAGGGTGGTGTAGGTATGAAGCGGGCCAATCATGAGCAGCTTTGGGCTGCCCAAGCTGCGTGGATGTATAAGGCGTCAATTCTTCGGGAGACTCAGGACAAGATTGAAGCGATATTGAAAAGGGAGCTCTGGGCCGACTTGGAGATGACAAAGCCTGTGGAGGAGTTCTTAGCGTTAGAGGATTGGATTATTGATTGAGGTTCAACCCATGCTCTGCTATCATTGTATGAGTCGATCGTTTCGATGTTCTGGATCATGAAGGGCATTTTGGGGTGACTACTACTGGAACGTGAGGCGAAGAACCAAGGTGATGAAACACTAGCGCACTTCTGGAAAGAGCATTGTGCGGATTCCAACTTATGCACATGAATATAGATGTTATTGCAAATCGTTTGGGCATTTTGTTTCTTCCAAGGTCAGCTGCTGAGAATGTGTCTGCTACAGGAGCGAGGAATGATGGTTTGGATGGATCGTCGACTAATTGCCAGGTACTGTGATTAAGGGTGAATGGTTTTCTTTTGTTATGCCATACTTATTAGCAGTCAATATAGTGATGCTTATTTTAGGCTCATGTTGTTAGTTCAATGTCTATGTTTAAGATCCAATTGTATTATTAAGACTGATAAAATCCCTATTTTCCTAAAGGAAGAGTAATTTCAATTTCTAATGGCTATAAAAAGTTTGTTATCATTGTTAAAGTGTTAAAATGTGAAACTGCAATACTATTTTAACAAAAACTCAATATAATTCTCTATTGGTTATATGATATAAACTCTCCCCACTTAAAAAAACAACAATACAACAATATTTACAAAATTAACCTTTAAAACAACATAAGCCATACTACATATAAAAGGAATCTCATAAAGCCATAATGATATCACGAACAAATTATTCATATAATTATAAAAAAATTAATCATATCAACCAAACATCCAATTATAAAATTATTTATATCAACCAAACTTTCAATATAAGTTAAACTTGTATACTTTATGGTCACTTATTCATAACCATTATATTATTTTATTATATTGATATTATTAAATTTATATAATTATTAATCATAATATTGGTAATAAAAAAGTTATCTGCTTTGTTTTTTATTTACAATAATATAGTAAAAAATAGTCCATTGTAGGCTACCAGCATTGTTTTTCGTTGAGTCCAAAAGTTTCTTTTGGGTTTATGAACCCACCAAAAACCTCAAAAATTCCACAAATAACCTGAAATTATACTAAATTTAGTTTATTATTTATTTATGAACTCATAAAAAATTTCGAAATTTTTAAAAATGTCATCATTTAAACTGTTTGGTGAGTTTTTGTCGGAATTTGATGATGTTTATTTTTAAAAAAAATTGTGATATTCAAATCACGATTCATAAATAAATTCAGTACCCTCAAAAACCCTACAGCACCCATAAAAATGTAAACACTATTATTTAAAATTTTAACAATTTCTTCAAAATGTTTAGCGGACTCTGTTGAGATCACGCTAAAAAAACAGCCAAGATAGTTAAAATTGTCGCACGTTTAAACTTAAACAATACCAAATTTAGTTTTTTCCACAAACAACCTGGAACTATGCCACATTTAAATTATTTAATTAATTAAATTCTGAAAAAAAAAATTCACGTCATTTTTGGATGATGGATACCTACTCCTAACGACGTACAGGCCAATTCCTATAGTTATATAATATTTTCCTGAAACATTTGATTGCTCCTTCCACAACTGCTATAATGAAGAATGAGGTGTATTCCATTCAACTGATTTATGTCAACGCACTAAGAAAATGAATTTCAGACATATTTGGGATGGATGGACAATATTACACAGTCTGGGCAAAACCTACAAATCTACCACATCCCTAAATTTACCAAAACGACAGAAACAGATATTAATAGTGGACCCCCATCTTCGGGGAACCTTCGCAGCAGTAGGCGCCTTTGTCAGAGAGCTACGAATAGATTAAGATTAAATCATATATTTTCGGCGAAATAGAAAAAACCCGTAATTGCAATTTCGCAGAAGCTGCTCTAAGTATCCATATAAATCGTCCAATGCCCGAAGAATCCGCGAATATGATCAAATTTTATCTATATTCCGGTTTAGAGAAGAGTGAAAGGGTTTCGTTCCCTGCACAGATGCTTCGCTTCTAAGTTTTGAAAGAAAGGGAAAGGAAATTCGGTAAACCAATATACGCGTGGCGTATGGTCGCCGTTTCGTTCAGCTCCCGGCGTTTCTTGATTTGGTGCAGAGCATCTTTAGAAATTCTTTGGTCAAAAGCTACAGTACTTTAAAACGAAGCTTTGCTATGGAAATTGCATTAGCAATTTGATTTTAGTGTTAAATAAGCGAAGGCAAGTTGAGATAATTCCTGTTACTGTGATCCGTGTCATCTCCCCTGCGCCTCGAAAATACCGCGATGAGCTCCGGCGATCATGGAAAGCCGAGAAGATTTTCTCCGATGGGATCTCCTTCGTGGGAGAATTACCAGCGATTCAACGAGAGCGAGAACGAAGTCGAAATGCAGAACGATGTTTTCAATATCCCGCCCAAGAAAGCACCAATTCAGAACCTCAGGAAATGGAGGGTAAGTATTCACAACTTCCAATTTAATCTTCTTGAGATCTATATAATTCGAATCGTTATGTACAGATTTTTGTGCCATAACTCTGTACATGCTTCGTTCGTTTCAAGATAATGCAGATTTAGATTTTTATTTTATTTTTTAAATAAAAATTATGTTGCTCATCACTTGCCAATTGTGACGGGAGGTTCGATGAAACTAGACTGTTGGCCCGGGATAGTTCCGCGAACTTCCATTTTGTTTTTTATTAAATGCATCGCATATAAAAAGTATTGGTACGGGAATCGGGATAGTTCCGCGAACTTCAATTTTGTTTTTTTATTAAATGCTTTCCATATAAATTTAAATACGTGTCAAAGTAAAGAGCAAGTTGCACGCGGAAAATCATAAAGTTGAGATTTTTTGGGGTTTTTTAAAATGAAGTCTTCCAATAACTTCGGAAAGATATGAAATATGCGTTTCTCAATTACAACATGACTAGGGAGAAGGAAAATTAAAACGCTTAAAGTTATAGAACTGCGTGTTATGTGGAATTTCTACCGTACGATTGGCATGCCACGCTTGTTCGTGGCAGGCTTACGGAATTTTAAAAGCATGGAAATTTGTGAAATTTTATGAATGGTAGTTTTATTGAAAAGAGAAATTTTGATTTATGGTATTTTTTAAGGATTTTAATATTACATTTAAGTATAGTATTTTAGGTAAAACCTATTTTATGTAAATATAGTCTATATTAGAGTTAAAAAATTACTAAATAGTTAATTGTTTTTTTTAAAAGCCTTAAAAATAGTTAATTGGTCAAATTTAGCTACTAAAAATTACTCTTAATTTGAATATGCTTCGGAATTATATTTAGTATTGTTTAAGTTTAAATAGGTTTTAAAAAATTGGTAGATTTGAACAACACAAAATTCGGATCAATTTCGATTAAAAACTCATCGACAAATTTGTAGACTTCTCTGTTTTTAAGAGTTAATAAGTGAAATTTCATTTTTTATTAGTTAGTTATTAGTTTTTATTTTTGATGGTAAAGTTAAGCCTTGATTAGTTTATTTTTTGAAATTTCAAGTATTTGGCTATCTTAAAATGGACAAAAAATTTAAGAGCAAAGTTTTATGGTCGAAGTTTACATCATTCACATAGAACTATAAATTTATGTAAAATTCTTATGGGATTTAGGAAGAATTTTAATTGAAAAAGAGTTGAGTTCGTTCACTTATTAACTTACTCCATTGAAACGGATAAAGTTGTGGAGCTTTCAGTATAACGTACTACTTTGACCATATAGATGGCATCCCAATAGAGAAACTTTGACCATCTGTGCTTGAGGGAGACATCTACGTAGCATAGTGTTTGTATAGCAAGAGTGTATTGCTTATATCATTATCCCACCACTTAGTGTTTCAAGATTTTTGTGGTGATTATTGTTGATAGAATAGGTTTTCGGAATATCCACATTTTCCATTTTAGAGTCGACGTTTCGAATCGTCAATTGGATCCATCATCAGGACTAATAGTATTGGGGAGAAGTTGAATCATTGGATCACTTTATGTCTAGAATATATCGTGACCATCAAATTACATAAGTAGAAATGCATAACAAAGAAACACACTTTACTTGAACACAAATTAGACCAAGTTGATTTTAACTAACTCTGAAATTTCTAAATATCCTAACATCCCTCCTTAAGAACAACTTGGGATAGGATTGAAGGATTTACAACGGTGACACAATAGGAGATGGAGGGAGGCATTAGAGACTATATCCCCTTAATGACAACTTGAACCCTTAACGCAGAACAAAGTTAGGAAAAATTTGTTTCTATAAGAGACTTTGTGAAAATATTAGCAACTTGATCATATGAAGGGAAAAAGAGCACTTCAAGAACACAATTTGATAAAATGCATGTGTACCTCAATGTGTTAATTGCGTTGATGTTGAACTGGAGCTTTAGCCAGGTTGATGGCACTCTAATTTTCACAATAGAGGGTAGTCAAATGTTGTTGCTAGAATCCAAACTTTGAAAGGATTTGTTAAATATGCAAGGCTTCTTGACATTCATTTATTGTGATTTGATACTATGCTTCTGCTAAAGAAATAACAAAAGAATATTGCTTCTTACAAGCCTAAGTGGCATGTCTAAAACCAAGATTGAAAACATATTCTGCAATAGACTTCCAATCATCAAGATCGTTATACCAATCAAAATCAGTGAAACCAACCAATGAACTTGGAGTCCCCTATAACTTGTAATGAATCAAAAACTGAATTGTACCCTTGATATACTAAAGTGTCATTTTTGTTGCCTTCCAATGGCTTTCAAGGGGTGTTTTCGCATACCAGGAAACAACGCCAACAGCAAAGGAGATATTAGGACGAGTGTGAGTCAAATGCAATAGGATACCAATTAATTGATGATACAAAGTGGCATCTACTTCAAGCATAGTAAAAGTGGAAACACGTCTTACTCTAGACTAAAAGAGAGATGGAGCTTGTTTACAATCTTCCATTTGAAAGCAATGAAGAAGGTCACAAACATACTTGCATTGACAAATGAAAATTCATTCTTTGGTCGCAAGAATTTGAGACCAATAAATAATACATATTTCCTAAGTCTGTTATTTCAAATTTTTTTTAGGCTTGATTTCACATGGGTTAAAAGTTTGGGGTCACTACTAGTATGAATAAGGTCATCAACCTAAAGAACAAGTATTATGAGATTATTACTTATTTTCTTAGTATAGACATTGGGGTAAAAATAAATATATAAAAAGAAAAAAAAACTATCTATTTTAGCATACCACGATCGAGGAGGTTGCTTAAGGCCATGTAGAGATTTTGTAAGATGACAAACAAGACTAGAATCATTTTGAACATAGCTAGGAGGTTGTTCCATGTAAATTTTTTCTTGCAAATTCCCATGCAAGAAGGAAATTTGACATCCATTTGATGAACCTCCCATTTATGTGAGGCAACAAGGGATAGAGCAAGGCAAATGAAAGTCATTTTGGCCATGAGGCCAAAGGTTTCATTGTGGTCAATCCATTCAACTTGATAAAATCCTTTGGCAACTAATCAGGCCTTATGTTTCTCAAAACTTCCATCTGCTTCATACTTAGTTCTATACACCCATTCACATCTAACAAGTTTTCTTCCTTTCATAAGAGGTACAAGATCCTAAGTATCATTCACCATTAAGAATTTATATTCTTCATTCATTATTGTGTCTAAATTTAGATGGCCATAATCTTTTCCAAATGTCTCAAGATCACGAGTCTTTGAAACTCGAGCCAAAAGAGAGAAGGCTACTTGGAACTGGGAACATGTACAACATTGATATGTAGGCTCACTGGAAACATCACCATTTGTTTCTCGTGTTGTGCAGGTCTATTTAGGAAACAATGGTGTTTGTGCAAGATCATATTCAACATAACCAACTAGAGGAAGTGAGAAGCAAAGGTGGATTTCCATCCTCTTTGTCATCATTTGAAGAAAAAACCCGAATAGGATCACTAGTAGAAAAGTTGGGAATAGAAGATATTACAATCTTTGAGGATGGATCATAGGCTTAAAGTGGCACAAACTTTGAATTCGACTCACATGCCGAGAGATTTTCATCAAATTTAACAACTCTCATAATGATAATTGCATTGGAATGAAGTTGAAAAAATCTACAACCTTTTACATCTTCAAAATATTTAACAAAAATGCACTTATTAATTTTAGGTTGTAATGCTTTCCTTTTCTCATCAAGAATGTGAGGCCATACTTCACTACCAAACACCCAAAAGTGGCTTACATTTGGTTTAATTTTATTTCATGCTTCTTCTGGTGTTATATCTTTTAAATCCTTTGTGGGAGTGTGATTAACTATGTAATTTGCATCATTAATGGATTTTACCCAAAAACGAGGACTTGATCCCTTATATTGGATGATACAATTTGTTATTTCCTTTATGTGTGATCTTTTCTCTCAACAACAACATTTTGTTGTGGTGTGTATGGAATAATATAATTCCCCATGCAATGCAATAAGTTATAAATTTGATGTTAATGTATTCACCTTCATGATCTATTATTAACTTATGTAGTTGATGTCCATATTGTTTTTCTACAAGGGTCCTATAGGCCAAAATCATGTCAAAAAATTCACTCTTAAGTTTTAAGAAGAAAACCCAAGTGCATCTCAAGAAGTCAAGAATGAAAGTTAAGAAGTACTTAAAGCCAGAGAAAGATCTTCTCAGCCAACTTTACCAAAGCAAGATCATGGAAAAAAACATTCTCAGAAAGACAAAAGGGAACGTATCAAACAACCTCCTACCAAGAAACAGTGTGATTACCACAATTCATCGTGGCATGATATGCATGAATGCAAAGCTCGGAAGACATTTTTGGCAAAAGTGTTGACATACGACTTGTTTGACAAAAATATGGTAGAATCTGACCCAGAAGCAATGACCCTTTTGACATCGACATTGACCACTCAAGTAGCCTCGACTATCGTCGACAAGGAGGAACGAGAGCGCTTATTCCATACACAGATATGGGTTCAAAACAATCCATTGCATCTGATTGTGGATAATGGTAGCCAGAAGAACTTTGTTTCTGAAGATATCGTGAAGAAACTAGATCTTGTTACCACTCCACATCCTTAGCCTTACAACATCGGTTGGATGAAGGATGGAAATGAACTAAGGATCACCCGACAATGCAAACTCACCTACTTCATTAAGCCTTTTGAAGATGAATTACTATGCGACGTGGCACCACTCTCCGTAGCCGACGCCTTGTTTGGGAAACCTTACTTATGGGATCGACATGGAAGTTACCAGTCACGACCTCAGAAGGTGATTGTAAGTCAAAACCAATGGTACAACATACCAGAGCGACGACCTACACCAACGGTTGCAATGATATATGTTAAACAGACGAAGAAGCTCATCAACCATGCTCAGAAGTTCGCATTAATCATGATCAAGCCATAACATTTAACGAATACTGCATCAACCAATCGACTCACCAACCAGTGCAGCTCCCGACAGAAGCAGTAGATCGACAATGTTCGTGATGAGTACCGAAACCTATTCCAAGAGCCAGACGGAGTACCTCTACATTTCCAGGTAAAACACTCTATTGAACTTGCTCCTGGTTCTTCATTACCTAACATGTTTGTTTACAGAGGATCCATTATCTAAAATGAAGAGATTCGTAGACAAATTCAAGATTTGATCAACAAATGTCATATCCGACCCAACTCCTCTCCTTGTGGAAGTCCAGTCGTCCTCGTTCCAAAGAAAGATGGGACTTGGCGCATGTGCATCGATTACCGTGCCATCAACAAAATTGTGATAAAGAATAGATTCCCTCTACTGTGGATAGACGAGCTCATCAACTGTCTAAAAGGTGCTAAATTCTTTACTAAGCTCGACCTCAAGTCGGGATATCATTAGATTCCAATCAATCCCACAGATGTATGGAAAATTGCTTTCAAGACCAAGGAAGGATTGTTTGAATGGTTAGTCATGCTTTTTGGGTTAACCAATGCTCCTACGACCTTCATACGGTATATGGATAACATTCTTCGACCTTTCATCGACAAATGGGTCATTGTCTACCTCGACGATATATTGATTTTCAGTCTATCATGGGAAGAACATGTTGGACAATTTCGACAAGTCCTCGACACTCTTTGACAACATCGACTCTACTTGAACATGGACATATGTTCCTTTGCGATTAACAACATCAAATATTTTGGGTATTTAATTGACTCTGCAGAAATTCACATCGATCCAGACAAAGTGCAAATCCTTAAAGATTGGCCCATTCCTCAAAGCATTCATGAACTAAGAAGTTTTCTTGGTTTGGCGATTTTTTATTGACGATTCATACTTGGCCTTAGTTACATATCCTGGCCTTTGAATCAGTTGACCAAGGGAAATGGGATAACTGTCTTCAAATGGACACCGACACAACACGAAGCTTTTGAGCAGCTCAAACACAAGCTTTGTACTGCACCAGTACTTGTGTTACCTAATTTGCATCATCCCTTTGAGATTGAGACAGACACATCGAACTATGCCTTGGGCACAGTGATCACTCAGTCGGTCACCCAGTCGCTTTTCATTTTGAAACTTTTAACAACACTATTACAAGATATTTGACATATGAAAAAGAACTGTACGCCATTGTTCAAGCTCTTAAGCAATGAAGACATTATATCTTTGGAAAGGAGATAGTCATTCTCACTGACCACAATCCTTTATAGTTTGCCCTGTCCTAGTCGAAGTTACAAACAACTCAACAACTCAAGTGGATTAATTACCTGCAACAATTTCAGTTGGTAATTAAGTATCAGAAAGGTAAAGCCAATGCCGCCATCGATTGTTTGAGTCAACCACCCATTACTCTGCTTCTTACAGTGTTGAGTATGCAAGGTTATGACACCACCACTTGGCCTCAATTGTATCAAGAAGACAATGAATTTTCATCAGCCTATCAACAACTTCAGACCGACAAGTCATTGACCTCCGACTATTTCCTGAAAGACACCTTGCTATACAAGTTTGGATAGCTTTGTGTACCGACAGGTGAGCATCGACATCAGCTCATTTTGGACGCGCACTACAACAAGATTGCAGGACACTTTGGAGTAGCAAAGACCCTTGCCATTCTCCAAAAGTATTTCTTTTGGCCTTCACTTAAAATTGACGTCAACAAGTACATTCGATCAAGCGTGGTTTGTGCCATTGCTAAACCACCTAATTAGTGACAGGGATTGTACATACCTTTGCTAGTTCTTAGTCGACATGGAAATCTATTTCCATGGACTACTTGACGGGATATCCTACTACCAAACATTAACATGACGCGATCTTAGTAGTAGTCCACAGATTTTCCAAGATGGCCATTCTCATTCCATGCAAGAAGACTACGACAACGCAGCAGACCGCTCAGCTCTTCTTTGAACATGTCTAGAAACATTACAGGTTACCAGCAACCATTATTTCCAACAGAGATGCCATATTTGTCAGCATCTTTTGGAAGACTCTCTGGCAGCAGCTCGACACAAGGATTTCCTTATCGACGACTTTCCATCCTCAGACAAACAGACATACGGAAGTTGTGAATCACTTGGTAGTACAACTGCTTCGTATGTACAACCACAAGCATCGACGAACATGGGATGAAAATATTCCATATGTACAACACAGCTACAATCGTGCTCAACACAACTCTACAAGCAAGAGTCCATTTGAGATTTGTTATAGATTTCAAACCTCAGCGCCTATTGACTTGATTAGCTCCTCGACACAGTCGAACGATACCGACTATAACCGACGAGAAGTTGACAAAGCATTGAAGTTTCGAGATCAAATCTGCGACATCCAGAAGCAAGCACAAAAAATGTTGCAACGAGCTAATGCGAAAGCTAAGGCCTGACACAATAAGCATCATATCCCTCATTCATTTCAAATTGGGGATCAGGTCTGGTTGCATCTCAAGAAGGAACACTTCACTGGTCCATATATTAAGCTGAAGCCTTTGCGATATGGTCTGTACCGTATTCTTGAACAGATTAGAGAAAACGCTTTCCAGCTTGACATTCCTTCATGCCTGGGTCTGCATCCAGTATTTAATGTGGATCTACTTCAACCATACCATGCACCACTGTTGGAACATAACGACTTGCAGACAACAGAACTCGAAGACATCCATCCATATTTTTAGGAGCCTCTTCCTTGCGACACCATTGTGGGACGACGAGTATGCCATACAAGAACGAACACAATTCCCTTGTTTCAGGTGGCCAAATCCGGACAGATCCTAGCACAAGGAAAATGGTACTCTGCTACTGAACTGACCGACAAGTTTCCTCATTTGTACGAGCAAACAATGGGGACCATTGTTTCTTAAGGAAGGAGGTATGATCCACCCAACAGTTGGCATTATTTTCGGATGCCAACATCGACTTCGACTTCGACAAGTTCAGCGACTTCGACAAGTTCAACGACTTCGACAAGTTCATCAACTTCGACATCCATCGTTGACACTTCCGATTGACGAACTACGACAAATTGTCTCTCTGTCTTCCAATCGACCATAACGGTTGAACTTCTGAAACCGTTTTAACTTCTCTTGTAACTGAACATAACAGGCAGACAACCCAAGCGTCTCAACACTCTATTTAAGCATGTAAAATATTGTAATATACAACAAGTAATAGAGAAGAATCAATATCAGTTCGCATTCCTGCATATTGTCTGTGTGTGTATGTTTATGTGCGTAGTGTATTCCTGCTTTGCTTATTCTTATGCTTCCGCCATAACAATACCGATTCATTCAGTCGAACTGTTGTCCCCGTCGTGCACCTGGGCGCATACGGATCAGTTTGCCACTAAGGAAACCAAACCAGCCATAGAACCAAATTTTTTCCACTGTTGTCCATTCAGAGTCCGAGTCAAAGTTTGTAAAACCAATATACCAAAACGGATAACTATGTCTATACCTTAAGCTTCTACAAACTAATGTCTTGGACAAACCCATATATCTATGATCAAAACTACCAATATCTAAATGACTAGAAGATAGCCAAATATCAAAACATTAAATCAGGTTGCAGAGTGAGTTGGAATGATAATTGTGGGCACCTCAGGCTGCTTCTTTTCTTTACTTCTCTGTCCTGGTGATATGTTGTTCCTGAACACCCTGCTTGTTGTGGTTTTGGCCAACACACCCATCTTGGCCCTCAATTCAACATGTGCTTTGACTAGAAGCCTGAGAGTGTCTTCCATGCCCTTTAGCCTAGCATGAGTTTCCTGTTGGTAGAGCCGAGCCATTTTCCTTTTCTGTTTCCATTTCCATCAGCGCTTTACCCATGAGTGTTTTCAACTGCCAATATAGTGTCACAGTTTTCATGTTCTTCGTCTCCCATGTATGGGATGAACCAACGTCCTCCACAATTTTCCCCATGTCCACTTGAATTTCTATTGGAGTTGTATCCTTAGTTCTTTTCTCCATCCATATCTCCACGCCCTCGATTCTTTTCCTTATCTCTATAGAAATCGTGTCCCCATAAGCCTCTTTGTCTGATTTGGTTTCTTTGACCATGCGGGGCATGTGCGTGTGTGGACTCCTTCGCTGAGGACCATATCCCAAGTGTTTTCCCTTAACCATCTTGTATATTCCTAGTCATCGATTCATAATGTGCGTAGGAATCTACCTCTAGTTGTTTGTAGCAGTGAGAACAAACAAGTTGATACAAGGAGTTGAAGTAAGCTTGATGTCCTCAAGTTGTCACTTTCCTTTTCCTATTATCCAAAAAACCACATAGTCAGGTAGATCCAGATGAAGATAGTCATAAGTTACCTTTCTCGAGAGTAGTCGATGCGGGTTTGTGTCTAGAGGTACATTCCACTAAACTGAAAGGACCTCCATACATCCAATATTTTCCATGTTAAACCAGTTGATAATATCTACAAGTCACACAACTGAAGCCATCATTTTTCCCTTTGTCAACGGATAGTCCCCATTCCCCCCACTGAGTCTCCACTTCCTAGCATTACAACCTCCATTACCATTCATCATGCTTAAGTTTTCAGCGCCGCAATTTTTCCCTTTGCCGACGGACAGTCCCCATTCTCCTAACCGAGTCTCCACTTCCTAGCATTACAACCTCCATTACCATCCATCATGCTCAAGTTTTCAGCCTCCATTACAAATTATGAATGAGTAAAGGATGTTTTTTTTTTTCTATCATAAATTTACAAATTCAGGTAGAACTTTTAAACATATTCAGAACTCTACCATAATTTAAGATGATTTTTATTCAAATTGAAATTATAAAATTTTGATCCAATTTTAAATTAATAAAAACACTGGTTGTCTTTTTGCAACGCCTGACTCCGATCACTAAAAAATAAATTTTCTCCATTGGAAATTATTATGATGTATAATGTGCCTTCTATTATCGAGTTCTAAGTAATGCACAATTAACAAAGGTTAGATATAACTGTCATTTAGTACAAATTTATGTATTTTATAGGATTTTCAAAGAAAGCGAGGGTTTATTGTTGGATCTCTTATTTAATAAGATATATATGATAATCTTATAGAATTTTGATACTTCCCAAGAGAAATGAAGATATGCTAATAGTTTTTTTATTGTTTTACAATAAAAATAGATTATAAACAAGAGCCACAAAGTGGCAATGTCCCTGCAAGACTAGTTTTAGGATTGGTATAGCCATGAGATTTGAGTATGTAGTATTGCATTAAGGTGGAGGGAAAAAAACTTTGTCGATGCTGAGACTGGAAGCAATTTCAAAATAAATTGTACACATTAAGAAGAAGCCAAATGGCGTTGGTCTTTTCACTTGTATATAACTTTGTTTTACAAAATGGGAAAAATCCAAAAGATGCTTTGCCTTGGTTCCTATGATCTCAGAGACTCGCAGATGATGCATTGTTTCCCTTAAATTCCATTTGTGCTATGCATTGATAACTCTACTTAACGAGTGATCCAAGGATGCTCTACAACATCAAACCGACACTAAGTTCAATTTACAAGGAATATTTAAAACCTAACATCTCATTCAACCAGATGTGAGTAGATAATTTTTAAAAAAAGTATCCAAGGATTCCATGCAATGTCCAATTTACCTTTGGTCTGATCCCAAAAGTGTGGAATGCCACTGAGAAGAATATAGATGATTACACCAGCACTTGAGAGATGTGTTGCTTGAAGAACTTCAATGTTAGGTTCTCTCAATAATGGGCCAAGTTCCCCTACATCATCTATGTAGATATCTAATCCAGAAAAGGAATATTCTAAGACATGCTCATTAGTCTGTAGAAATGGGTCTATTCAAAGCTCTCTTGCAAGAAGCCTTCTGGAAGTAGTGACCAAGAATTTCTCACAAACTGTCTCACTTCAAGATCCTTCACTTTGTATAGAGTTGTTGGTCTTTTCCCCCGAGAATTGATTTGAGAATTGGAATTCAATTCCAAAATTCTTGTATAAAAAATAGTTAAGCAAGGTAGTCCCCAAGCTGAAACTCCAAGTGATGAAGATTGTTGCTTTTTCCAAACTAGCAAAGGGTTCAAGTCTTAGGGGGATCCAACAAAGATGTGTATTGAAATAGATTTTAGCCATGAAATAACTTAGAAATGTTACTTTCTTGTAGATTTGCACTGGGTTGGAGCACTCACTGTAAGGATAATCAAAGGTAAGCATTTCTAATAGGCACACCCTAAATGCATAGATGTCAACTAATTCATTGTATTTCTCATCGTATAGCTTACTAGGGCCATGAATTCTGGAGTCCCTACACAAAAGCTTTTGTAGATTAGAAGGCCCCAAGAAGAATGATAATAAATATCATAGATTGATTATAAATGTCTAATAGCTTGTTAAACTTTCGTAATCCAAAAGTAGATTGTACTCATCTTTATTGATTGAGAGCATAAAGAAACTTCCTTATGACTTATACAACTGAAGTGGAAGAAAATAAGATATGCAAACATAAGAAACATACAATAAACTGACCCAGGATGCGGGTGATGAAATTGGCCATGTCACCAGGACCTGGTCGGACACGACACCTGAACATGAGGGTGAGCCAATTGGCGGAGCTTAGGTGAGACCTGATCGTTAGCCAAGTGGTAGAGCTGAGGATAGGCAGGTGGCAAGACACGTTTATGAAGCGACGTCAAGTCGCTGGGGGCTTTAATTCTTCTCGACTCAAACGTCGCCTCATCCAGCTTGGCCTACACCAGCCCCATGGCTCTCAGGCGTGTGAGGTTCTATCTGCCAGCTAATTGGCATCTGCGCCTGTCCTACAACATCCCGTCTCGGCTCCAGGCTACGCTCATTTGCGTTCTCATTTTTCTGCTCTAGGCTTCTCCTTCTCTAGCGCCCCTCGAGCTCTTGTCAGCTAGCATCAACGATACCCTCATCATGGGTCGACCGAAAGGCACCAAAGGCGGAAAGAAAGTGGATTCCCATGATACTAAGGAAACCAGGAAAGGTTACAGACCTGAGATCTCCATTCCAGTCCACCTACTTGTTGATAATTGGGAGGCTCGTATCATTGCCAACATTCTCTCCAACAGGAACCACGAGCAGCCTTGGGATCCGTACTGGTTGGTCAAAAATACGCTTGGAGAGCTCATGGATGACATGTTGTCCAACTGGGCCACCGCTCGTCACGCCACTCAGACCCTACGTGCCACCCTGCCCAACATGGAAGCTACTCTCTGCAATTTGGAAGACACCTTTAGTTGGGACGCTTACGTCCCCACTCGCCACCTCCATCGAGACCTCCGTCCTGGCAGCAGTGTTCTTGGCATCATCCCCTTTGTGGTAAAAAATGAGGCAACACATGGCAATTGGGCCACCGCACCTGGAAACTTAGCTTCCATTCAGGGCATTTGGGCTAGTAGCCTTGGCATTCTGGCTACTACTCTTGGCAATCGGGTTACTACCCTTGGCAAGGCCTGGAACAACCCAACTGGAAAAGATTTGGGTATGCCACGCGGCAGGGTAATGGACAATCAGAAGGGTAAGGAGCCAGCTCGCTTGTCCTTCCCCATCCCCTCCACCTTGGGGCCAATTCTTGCCAAGCACACACGCAACGAACCTGATAGTTGCCTCATTGCAACCAGGAAGTCTTTGCCCCTGCCAGTCAAGCTCCCTGCAACCGACGCCCGACCACCCAGGAAGAACACTCTACCTCCTGTGAAGAACGCTTGACCACCGACAAGGGACAAGGAGGATACCACCTGCCACAGCTACCTTATTCTCGAGGAAACCCCTTATGATGTCGAGGATCCCCTTGCAGCCGGTTAAAGAGGTTTTTCTGTGGTTTATTTTCCGTCTTTTTGTTTGTCTTGCTCCGCACCAGACTGTTAGCTACTCTCAAGCCTTCATGGCTTCGACTACTCTACTTGTTCACCTTGGTCTCCCTTCACTGGGTAGGGTTTTTTTGTTTAATTTTGGTTTGAACGACCATAGCATGGCTGATATTCAAGGTTGGCTTGACCGACCTCAGACTGTAACAACTACTGTATTTTTACTTCTTCTAGCTTAATATAATTTGCAGTGATTACATAAAAAACATACAATAAACTGACAAGAATTGATTCTACATTTGGTGGGCGAGTCCTTCTGGTAGGTTTCTTGGTCTTTAGAAGAATACCGTGGCCCTTCAAAGGCTTGGGTTTTCCTAGCCTCGTGCAAGCCTACATTTCAAGAAGAAATGTAGGCAAAAACCAACGTTCAAGAAGATATAAATATCTATATATCCAACCAACTCATTGAATTTCACATAATTGTTAGTCCACTAATGAAGGGCTACTGAAGCCTGCTACCTAAGAGTACCGGATGTGAACATCTCTATACTAAAGTTAATGTTCCTTGTCTCAGTATCGATCCATGATGAATAGAATTTGATAATATTCTTGTGCTTCAGAGTCTTCAGAAGATGGACTTGTGAATAATGTCTCTCTAGATCCTCAGGCGATTGCAAAGCATCATTCACTTTCACTCGTTACAACTTTCAAACTTTGAAATTTTTGGTGCACCACGGATTTTTGATGGTGTTGAATCCATTTCTACCATCAAACTTGTCATTAAAACACAGTTAAATTCAAATTTTACAAAATAAAAAATACCAGATTCAACTCCATCCACAATCCAATCAATACACAAATAAATCAATTAATTAAAAATAAATTAATCAACATAAAAAGCACACTATAGTTTAACTTTAAACCCTAAAAAATTTAACAAAGTCAACAACTTTGAAAAAAACCTATAAATATCAAATATAGTGTACAAGGACATAGTAATGAAAAATTATATTATTTACTTAACTAAAAGTTTAGACTTCGTAAATCATAACCATAAAAATCAAATTCCTCTAATCTTTAAACAGTTCCATAAACATCAAACTCATCTTATCTATCGACAACTCCATTAAACATATGGAATCGAATCTAACCAACAACTTTACTCGCTTTGAAGAAAAGCACGAAAAATCTGTGAGAATATAAATATTCTCGTGGATAAAACCCCAAACGTACTGCACTAGTATAACGACAGAAACAGACATTAAATAGCCCCGCGTAGCTTTCATTTTCTGGGAAATTTCTCAGCAAAGACACTCGCACAGTCGCACTTTTACACGGTCATGCTTTTCGTTGAAAAAATAAAATTTGGGCATGAAATTTCGCGGAAGCCGCAAGATTTTAATTATCTTTTCAAGAAGTCAAAGAATCGTCCAGGCATATTCTTCCAGGCATTCAGGAGAAAAAGCTGAAAGAGTTCCTGAAAGACAATCCGGAGAAAAAAAGTAAAGGAATTTCGTTACTGAGGAGCGAAAATCTGAACAGACTCAGTCGCGTGCAAAGATGCTTCGCTTCTAAGTTTTAAAACAACGAAAAAGGAAATTTGGGAGAGCAATTCCGCGCGTGGCGTATGGTCGCCGTTTCAAAAAATTTAAATACCAGTTAGATGAAAGTTGAGGTAGTTTGCCGTCTCCTCTGCGCCTGAAAAAGGTTTCCATGAGCTCTGTCGGTCCCGAAAAGCCGAGGAGATTTTCTCCGAGTGGATCACCTTCGCCGGAGAATTACGAGCGACTTAAGCAGAGCGATGAAAAAGCCGAAATGCAGAACGATGTTTTCAATATCCCGCCCAAGAAAGCACTATTTGATAACCTGAAGAAATGGAGGGTAAGTGTGTGCAAACCTTTCCATTTTTTCTTTCACAAACTGCATAAAATCCGTTACTGATTTTTCCATGGCTCTGTACATGCTTGCGGTTAGCTTCGTTTGAAATTAGTTTTATTTGAAGAAAGGGTAAATACTCATGTTAGATTTGGCTGGAGCTGATCAGAGATCGAAACGCATGCACATTTTAGTTCACAAAGGTTAATGGCTTTTTTCTTTGGTTAACGCGTCCTATAGTCGGCGGATCTCTCCATTTTTATTTTATTTTATTTTATACGAAATGTGTGACCAAGGCAGACTAAGTTGCTTTAGTACGGCATTACTCATGAATATGTGACCAGAGAAAGGACCAAGTTGTCAAAGTACGACATTACTTAGCATGCTGAATAGTTGCTTAGGGTGGACCCAATTTTGAAATTTAAAATTCTTCTTTGAAAATCTTGCTATCATAAATGGGTCGTAAAGTTTCTTATGCGCATGTCATTTCGTGGAAACTTCTTGCTGACGGTGGACCCAATTTTGAAATTCCAAATTTGAAATTTAAAATTATTCTTTCAAAATCTTGGCATCCTAAATGGGTCGTAAAGTTTTTTATTCTATGCATGTCATTTCTGAGAAATTTCTTGCTGACGGTGGGACCCAATTTTGAAATTCCAAATTTGGAATTTAAAATTATTCTTTCAAAATATTGACATCATAAATGGGGTGGTAAAGTTTTTTTTATGTGCGTGTCATTGTTTGAAATTTCATTTTATTTAATTTATTTTGGTTTGTTTGTTTTTTTTTAATTTGTATTTATGATTTTTTAGGAGGAAACACATGTTTCTAATCATTAAGGCCATTTAAGCTATACATATCACTTTCTTGTCATTGCGAAATACATTTTATTGTTGTATGAAACTTTAAGCATATTATTGGCATCTTTAGAACACTATATAATCTTTAGAACACTATTTAATTTAGGCATATTAGAGTAGTTTCGCTTGTGTGTTTGTACCAAATCCAGCCTTCATCCATACTCTTAAAGAGTGCCCCCCTTTTTATATGAAGAACCATTCTTGCCCCACACAAATTGTCCTTCGATGCACCATCGAAGAACCTCACTGAATAATTTGGATAAAAAATAGGTTGCCTAAGAGTTTTGGAAGTTTCTGACCTCGCAATTAAACAATAATCCTTCAACCACACAATAGCCCTATGCGCCACCTGAATAGCCGAACAAGTCCTTCGCTAAAAAACATAGCGATTTCTGTTTTTTCCACACTTCCCACAAGATAAAGAAAGGCAGTTCAAGATACTTGGGGTGGGCAGCGAACTAGTGAAGAAGATTATCATTTAGGTTAGGTTGATTCCAGCTCGCATTAAAGCAGAGCACCTCTTGACATTGATTCCACACTTTAATAAAAAATGGTCAGTAAACAAACAAATGGTCGACAAATTCATAATCTTGTAAACAAAGTAGACGAACGCCCGGACCAATAAAGCCCCTCTTAAGTAAATTGTCCCATGTCAGAATTTTACCTTCTAAACATAACCAAATAAAACAACATATTTTGAGAGGAATCTGCCATCGCCCGAGCTTGGAACACCACCAGGATCGGTGCCTGTCAACATTTTCTGCAACGATGAAATCATAAGCATGTTTGGCTGTAATTTTACCTGCCAAATCTCCCCAATCCCAAACCAACTGATCAAGCTTTTTTTTAAACCTGATCCCAACAACAATTAAACGGAAAACATACCCCTGGAATTCAGAAGCTTCTAGTCTCGAGAGACCAAGATCATCCGCAGTAGACCAACCAAAACTAGAACCATCCACATTTGTAAAATTATAAACCTGAGAAAGAACCTCAATATTTTTTGAATGTAAAATTTCAATAAAACCGTGGGAGAGTTTAAAATCCTCCTTGAGCCTGATGATCGGATCGATTCCAATGTAAGTGCAAATACCCCTACCAGGATTCCAACTTAAGCATTTCTTTAAGGTAGGCAATTTCTGGTAGAGTCCCTTCCATATGTAGATGCATTTGCACTGAGAGAGGGAGTATTCCGTAACCAAATAGAAGGAACAACAGACTTTAAGTACTTCTTTTTTAACACATCAGTCCACAAGTTGTCGCTGAAAAGGGCCCTCCACAGCGTTTTAGCACCCAACGCTTCTTCAAACCAGAAAATTTGTTTCAATCCCCAGTCACCACAATCCTTTGGAAGAGCAAGTTTGTTCCACGCTGCCAGATGGAATTTTGAGTTTGGTGAATTCCCATCCCAAAGGAATCGATACATTCTTTTTCTAATAGCTTCCAGAATGGTCTTAGGCACCATAGCCAAAGACATCCAATAAACAAGCATCCCTTGTAGCACTGAATTAACCAAAATAAGCCTACCACCCAAGGATAAGAACTGATAAGCCCATACATTAATTTTTTAATTCTCTTGATGAGCCACATCCAATATCCAATAATATATTTGTTCGGTTTGAGGAGGAACCCCAAATACATCAAACCATCCTGCAAATTTTTCTTTATAAAAGGGAATAAAGTCACAACTTGTTGACAGAGATCCGGATCTGACTTAGCTTCAATGCTGAAGTAAAGCGTCGATTTATTAGAACTAACTTTCATGCCTGATGCCGCACAAAACAAAGAAATAATCTCCCACAGAATTTTCCAATCCTGTAACACACCTCTTCCAAAGATAAGAACGTCATCGACGAAAATCAAGTGGGATATATTCAAAGAAGGGGAGAAAGAAGTCCCCTAAAAACGCTTTTCAGATTTGGCTGAATTAATAAGCAGACTTATTCCTTCAATAACCATCAGAAAGAGAAGTGGCGAAAGAGGGCATCCTTGCCGTAACCATCTTTCTCCCTTGAAGAAGTTTGTAGGATGCCCATTAACCAAAATAGCAAAGTTTGCAGATGTCACACAACCCATGATCCAACTAGTAACCTCCACCGATAATCCAGATTGCAAGAGAACAAACCGAAGAAAGGTCCAATCCACCCTATCATAAGCCTTTATAAGGTCCATCTTTAAGACAATAGCTTTAAGTTTCTGCTGCTTCATAGAATGCAAGCATTCTTGTTCCACCCCAATGGCATCAAGGATCTGTCGGTTTGAAAGAAAGCCGAATTGCTCCTTGGAGAGTCCATTTTCTAAGAAAGGCTTAATCCGGTTCGAAATAACCTTAGTAACAAGATCCTAGAATTCGTAGGATTAACATTCTAACCTAGTTTGGTGATCAAAGTTGGCAAATTCTACCTAGGTTCCGCCCTAGATATCAATTTAGACCAACTCAGTGCATGCCCCAGTTGAAATGGCTCTAGGATTTGAGGGATTAACCATCCTCATTTACTTTCCCTCAGGTTTTCCATTAGGGACCACCCCATTTAATGCATTTTCTCACTCAAAAATATATAAATATACATCGTTCCACTTGTAAATGGTTCCATAAGATCATACACTTTTCTATGAAAGTTGTCAATATTGTATCTTTGTGAGATCGATGTTAATACATGTATTCTCACAACTTGAGTTACAACAATATTTCAAATGACTTGAATTATTTCCATTTGTTGTAACTCATTGTTTTGCACTTACGATAGATGTACAATTGAGTAATCTTGGTTGGTATGGCTTGTCTTTCTAACTTGATTGATTATCGGAAATAGAACAACTAAAGCAAAGCAGTTGCGACATTGTTTTTTTGTTTTCTCTCGATCCATTTCATTAATTGCTACTCCATTAACAAAATTTGTCATCCCAATTTGAAAAGAATTGGGATTACAAATTTCATCCTAATGTAGGTATGCTACTTGATTGACCTTGAAACAAGTATGTGGTCTTCCAAGGTAGATGTATTTTCACCCAGGAAGAGTTGAGGTGCTTTATAGGAGTAAGGGTAATATCTTTAGGTACATCCTTAAGTTAGTGTATATCCTGTGGGGCTTCTTTGGTTTGGTCAAAAGAAGGGTATTTTCAAGCTACAGGACGCAGGAGATACTAAAGCCTTTATTGACGGGGCTGTTGATCACATAAATTTGCAGGTGCTTCATTTGGAACAATGGACAAGAAGAGTGCATGGTTTAAAAGAATGGTTCACTTTTCTTTCTTTTTCTCATGTCTATCGCGAGTTCAATTGTGGCTGATAACCTTTCCAAAAAGGCTATTGGGGATATGGATGGTTTGATCCATTTTGAGGAATATGTTGATGATGTAAAGGTTGATTCAGGAACATTAGGCTTCTTCCAGACTGTCTAGATTTAGTTTCTTTTGCTAGTCCTCGGTTTTGAACATTTTTGTTCTTTCATCCTAGATCTATAGTATGATAGCACGATTGCTAGTTGACAACTTTGTTATGTTGGCAATGTTTCTTTGTGTGAGTGTTTGATATAGTCTTGTTGTTTTGAAGACTTTCCACTCTTCATGAACTGCTTTGTAAAGGCAATGTAACTTTGATTCTCCATTTGGATGAAGAACAAGTTATAGTTTTTTTTTTTTTAAATTTTTAAATTTTTTGTTGTTTAAAAAAATAGTTGTTGAACCATAGTAAGGAACCACATACTTAGTTTCTTAATGGTTTATTGTTGTTCTTTCAACATGTTGATGTTATACTTAAGTACTTATGGACATCAACATATGTTTTTTTTCTTATATTGATTTCAATCTAACAAACACTTCATCCCTTTTGCACTTCTATAGTCCCATCTTCTTAATCATTTGTCGAGGTTGATTATTATTTGTAAAAAGTAATTCATGATCAATTTGATCTCTCCAAACGACACAATTTAACAAATTTCCCTAAACAATATTGTAAATCTAACCATATTCAAACCAATTTCCATAAATAATATTGTAAATCTAACCCTATTCACAACCTATTCTTTTACACTAGTTTAAACACCATATCCAAAGAGATTAATACACTTTTTTTCCATTTCTTTTCAAGTTTCTTTATTATTGTTCAACATCATAATTTAGTCACTTTTAGAAATTCACAATATGCGTTATGGACCTAGTGGTTACCTTCTTCATTTATTATATTTATAAATATAAATATAAATTCCTAATATACATTATTGACATTGTCTCTTTCTATCCCCACCCTCACCTTCTGCATGAAAC
Organism: Larix kaempferi; assembly: GCA_027924585.1. Taxonomy (NCBI): domain Eukaryota; kingdom Viridiplantae; phylum Streptophyta; class Pinopsida; order Pinales; family Pinaceae; genus Larix; species Larix kaempferi. Next base: position 5,839,829 of record BSBM01000621.1, on the reverse strand, counting down.
CATTCTTCATCAATGGATGCTTAGTCCTGGTTGACTACATTTCTGTCCATTTTCATGAATGAATGCGAATATGTGGATGTAATTTGAATATGTGGATGTAATGGATCTTGTTACCTAGCCATCTTCTTCACATATTAAAAATTTATTATACTTATAATAAGTTGGTTATTGCAAATTAAAGTTAAATCATTAAAATTAGTTATTGGTCAACTTGGTTAATTTATATTATAGTATCTTCTTGATGTTTTGAATTTTTCCCCTTTAAGCAGTCAAAATAGACCAACAAAAAATTAATGGGAATATTGAATAGTTATTTTTTGGAATATGGCATAAAGACAATACTCTTGATTTTTTGAATTTTATAGGAGATTGCAACATTCCTCTTTTTAACCTTTCATTTCAACATAGACGAATCAAGAATTAATGGGAATCAAGAATTCCATTCAAAATAGACGAATCAAGAATTAATGGGAATATATGAATGCTTTATGTGTATGAATATTTTTGTTTTGTTTTGGAATAAGGCATAGTGACAAGGAGGAAAAAACGTTCTGAGCTTTCAAAATTCAATTTTTTAAAACAAGGGCCTTTCCCTCCACCAATTCCTATACGGAAGTCTAGATCACAAGCTTTGACTAAAGAAGTGGTGACAACTTCAAAACCTATCATGGTTCATGGAGGATAGTGAGGTGTATTCCATTCATTTTCTAACCAAAATTCCCACGGGAGCATGACCTTTACAACAAATTCCATTTTCCTTGAACCTTCGCAAAAGGTTAAAAAATTTGAAAAGTAATCACGCGGGGCATGCCGGGGGATACGAAGAGACAGCCGTTCATGATAAATGAAAGAAAATTTTTACATGGAAGAAATTTCACAGAAGCTGCTGTCGAAATCCCTGCGGAAGAAGCCCTAAATGGTTTCGTCTGCGTTAAAGCATTCAACGAGAATCGAAAAATCGATCAGATCCACTGCGAATGAGCAGATGCGTTGTTCGTAAGCTTTAAAAGTGGGGCCGACAGGACCTCAAGAGGCAGATTTGGCGGACCAATTTCTTCAGCTCGAGCTCAGGATTTCATTTTTAAAATTTGATTTGGCGTAGACACATATATAACAGGGGAACGCGAGATTGTATTTAACGATTTGGTCCGAGGAATTAATTAAAAACAGCCGGGATTTGTAGTTTGTTATTGTGATCGGAGACATCAAGATCACTATGAGTGCCGATGGCGCCGGAAAACTGAGGATATTTTCACCGGCAAGATCCCCTGCGTGGGAAAATTATGAGCGATTCAACAACAGCGATGACGAAGACGAAATGCAGAACGATGTTTTCAATATCCCGCCCAAGAAAGCACCACTTCAGAGACTCAGAAAATGGAGGGTAAGTATTATATCTCTCCACATTTTTCTTTCTTTGGAGGCTGGATGAAATCTGTATTGAATGCCTTTTTTCCCAATTTTGCCATGACTGCTTTACTGTGTACATGCTTTATGGTTAGCTTCGGTTTTTTTTCCAATTTAGGCATAACTAAGAAAGGGTGTATTCGTGTTAAATCTGGCTTTAAAAAAGACACATGATGCAGCTTTGAACTTGGCATGGATTTTTATTTTGAGTTAGTCGAGCTTTGAGCTCAAACATATTCCTGTGTTAATCATTCTCGGCGTTTCATAATTGGCATTTCGCTCCGTATTTGGCGATAATTTTTTGATGAATTCGGCAATTTCAATATCATTGAAATTGCAAAGGTGTGTTGTTTAAGTTGTTATTTCGATCATCTTTATAAACTCGTAATTGAGTAGGATTGCAATTTGTATCCCCCCTTTCTGAAAGTACTGATTTTCATGAGCAAATCCAAACGAAACAAATAAGTACCTTTCATCCCAAGCCATTATTCACAATATATTTTCAGCTATTGCTGAGTTGGTTCCATTATTTGTATCTTGTAACAATATATTTTTAGTTATGGCTGAGTTGGTTTGAACATTTGCATCTTGTATTACTAGCACAACCACTTAACTTGTGGTCGGTCAACATTGATAGACTACAAGTTAAGTGTCATGAACAAGTTATCTGGTACTTGTTCTCCATGTGTAGTTGTAATCTAAGTCACAAGATTCGGTGAATTTGAACCTTGAGGTTCGAATTTTGCCGAATCTCAAGTTGGTTCGAATCTGAAGGCGAATTTAATAAAAAAATTGAAAAAATTTGAGTTGGTTTCTTAACCTTAACCTTAGTCCTAACACACCACGGTCTACCTACCTCAGTCTCGACTCCCAACCCGCTAGCAAAGTTTTTCCTCTCCTTGCCACCGCTTAGCAAAGAAACCTTTATGCTAGTGCTTAGAGCTCATGACTCCATGAGTTTCGATCTCAGTGTTCATGAATCACTGCTACTGCTCAGAATCAACAACTCATCATTTGAGTTACAGACTACAATCATATAGACCCGCGATTCTGTTGTGCGTCGTTGAAGACTGAAGTTAATCATTATCAAGATTAAATTTACCTAAGCATATGAGTTGAAAATTGAAACAAACCCCTAGTCACGTGATTCTAGTTCCACTAGTAAATTATTGAAGTAAATTTTTATTATTTTGTACTATATTTGGAGTAAATTATTGAATTAAATTTTTATTATTTTGTATTATATTTTGAGTAAATTGTTGAATTAAATTTTTATTATATATATATATATATATATATATATATATATATATATTCGAATCTAAAGACCAATCTCAAACGAACCTCATTGACAAATTCGAATTCGAATCGAATCAAATAGTTGTCGAACTCGAATTCAAATTCGAATTCGAACCATGTGACTTAGGTTGTAATCACCACTTGTCTATGCTACTTGTTATCACCTGCCTTCTTCTAGTTAAAATACCACTTTTTTTTTAACAGAAACATGGGATATATATATATATATATATATATATATGAAAAGGCTGTACACAGCCATTCATTACAAAATTTGAGACCAATTTTCTGCTTCAAAGAAAGGAAAATTGTAGAATTTGAAAATGTTTATGTCTATGGAAGCTTTACATCTATGCTTCTTGTAACTTCTTAAAATAGCATTGGGATAAACCCTTACAAACTGTTTGCATAGCAGCAGGCAATATTCAGAAAGTGTAAATCAAAGAGAACCTATTGAAAAGAGAGAAGTTATCCAAAGTTCTGTCGCTGAACCGAGGCAGCATCCACCATTTCCTGATTGACAGTAGGAGCATCCTGAACATGACTGTATTGTGATTTGCTTGTAAAAATAGAAATTTCCTCCCTGATAATGTCCACCTTACCCATTAATTCAATGAGATTTCGCTCAAAATCATCCATCCTGGAATCCTGGCAAGAAAGCTGAGAGAGGATGTATTTGTTTTCTACGGCCAAATCCTCATTTTGTTGAACACTGGTGCATACGACTGAATATGTCCTGCACAGATATGTCTTTACCTCGGCGGTGAGCCGGCTTAGCGTTGCTATGGCTTCTTTAACCTTGTCCATATTGCAGACAGGCGAAGGATTCAGGGAATGAATGGTCGCACCAACGCCTGAAAACATCCAAGGGTTGAGCTTAGGGTCAAGGAAAGAGAGCCGGCCAAGCGCAGACGAGAGAACAAATGGAGTGGGAGCACGATCCATTGTGAGAGATAACCCAGAACGAGCAAGAAGCAATAAATGTTGGTTCATGCGAGCTGACATTCATAAATGGAGCCAAGTGAGGAGCCATGTGAAGAGCACATGGGGGGAGGCGTGTCAGCCACGAAATTACATGGGTAGAGCCCTATGGTTTCTTATATGGATTCCAAGCAATTGCATAATCATTTGCTCATTACTCCCATTTGTCAAGTGTTCAACCTCCAAAGTATTGAGGATTCTTGGCATATGTTTGACAAAATGCTTACACACAACCTGTGTTAAAGAATTGTGGATGCCAGGTATGTGTTTGTTGATATGTTTGTGAGCAAAATTGTTTGGCGAAATTTTTTCATGGAAGGTGTTTGATGAAATATTTGTAAGCAAGGTATTCGACAAAATGCTTACCGAAACTTTGATTGTCAATTTTTTGATGACAGTTTCAAGGTTATTTGTTGAGTGTTCGAAAAAATGCTTATAAATCTTGGTATACATATACAATTTAGATTATGATTCAACTACTTATGGAAAACATTTATGTTTGTGGGTGAATTCACATAGCTATGCACGTTTGATTTAGAGCAACAATTGAAGAATAGCTTGGGGATTCTTATTGCTCAACAACTTCTTCTTTATGAGGATAAATAGTTGGAGGATCTATTTCATCTTTTTTTATTATCATATTTGCAAGATTCAACTATTATCTTGGCATTGTGCTTGGGTAGAGGAGTGGTGGGCATTGGGATGTATTTTCTTGATGTAGTTAAACACAATTCTACTACTCCACCTCCACCTCTTTGAAGCTTTCTCCCATTTCTAGTGCCTATATTATCAAGCATGTTTAGGTGGTGTTGACCATGTAGATTACAATGTTGGAGGCCAATAATTTACGTTCATTATATGAAAAAGATGCACTCATTTTCCGATTTAATGGGTATTCACATCCTACTGTGATTTTATATTAGTGGATTCATTCATCTTGGACAAAGAAATGTGAGATCGCTCTTTGCTCCAAAGGTTTTTTATTGTTTAGTTCTTTGATCATGTTGATTAGCCTAGAGTTTTTGAGAATGGTCTTAGGTTTGGGGAAACACTAGGTTTTTTATAACTCCTTCGTTCCTAGATTTTGACCCTAACTCTATGTCAATGACTAGAGTGTCAATTTAGGATCACCTTCCTCATTTAACATTATATTTATGTCATTTACCACTTTTTGAGGATATTGAAAATTCTTTAGGCAGTTGTATCAATTTAGATCTTAAAAGAGCTTTGGTGGGATTATATACACACACTCATATTTGTGTTGAGATCGACCAAAGATAAAAACAAAATCCAAACTGAATTTTTTTAGAAAATGATAATGATTAGAATGAGGATGAACACTGATTAATCTCCTTCACGGGCTAGCGTTGAAAACATAGATACCAAACTTTCCTCAGGAAAGAGTTGATTATTCTTGAAGCTTTTTTAAGTAGAATAAAAAGGCTTTATGAAACAGATTCTTCTGATTCATATAAAGATTCCATGACCTCTACAAATCTTGATACTTTGCGTGATAATCTCTCCTAACACGTTAGTTACCATGAATCTGGTAAAATATTAAAAAAAATTATGATTTAAAAAAAAAAAAAAAAAAATATGTATTTTAAATATTATGCCATAAACAAATGAAGATATATATATATTTTTAAATTAATTCTATGTAAATTCTTCTCCCTAATTTAATACCCTTCTCTATGACATTTCTTAACAATATACGTCGTGTATGAACAAAACGCTGAGACCTGCCTACTGCGAGCATGGAAGAGGGTGTCATGAATCTGTCAGACTTACTGGTTACTGACGCTAAAGATAAAACTGCAAAATACCAAAAAAAAACTACTGACCTGAAAGGACATAACAGGTGGCTAATTGACAGCAGCAGCTACTAAACTAACCATCTAGTGGGTGTCATGGAATATCATAACAAGTGGCCAAGTGACAGCTGCAACTACTAAATAACGAGGCTAGTGAGGTGTATTCCAGTACCGAGCTCTATTCTAAGCTAACTTTTCCAACCAACCAGAACCGTCGTGGAAAGTTGGATGACACTTGCGTGCTAAGAATAATTTTAGGAAAGTCACACCAAACTACAAACCTACCGACCAAAACAACCAGAGAGAACATGGTAGCCCCCCTTGCATCACCTTTCCAACTAAATTTGTTTCAGCAACCATAGCAAAATGCCAAAAGCTAAAATTGGAACAATAATTATTTAACTTTAAAAGTACGAACTAACTCCGACATTTGAAAGAAAAAACCGGAGGGTCATGCATATGATCGATTTACAAAGGTGCCTGGCACATTTATATGGGCTGTTAACTCGGGGAAACGTGAGATATTTTGATTGACGCTTAAAACTGAGCCATTAGGCCAAGTTTTGCTCCAAACAACGGCGATATTAGTTAGATTTTAGTGTTAAATAATTGAACGCAAACTGTGATCCGATCGGAGGTGGTTTGTATTTGTGTTGTTGTGATCTCTCTCTCGCGCCTCACAGAAGATCGTCATGAGCTCTGACTGCCCAGGAAACCGGAGGAGATATTCCCCGAGACGATCGTCTTCGTGGGAGAATTATGAGCGATTCAATGGCAGCAACGATGAGCAGGAAATGCAGAACGATGTTTTCAATATCCCGCCGCCAAAGAAAGCTCCAGTAGAGCGACTCAGGAAATGGAGGGTATGTATGCAAATCTCTCAATCTTGCTTTTTCTATAGGGTTGGATTAAATCAATGTATATCTCTAATATTTTCTGTAAACGGAATACCTGCTGGATTTTGGGTTGTCTGACCGTTATAGGGATTTGGGATTGAACTATTTGGCGCCAAACTATTTGGACATGAACGGAATACCTGAGAGATTCTGTGTTGTCTGGCCATTCTAGGGATTTGGGATTGATTAAACCATTAAGACATGTCACGTTAGGTGAAAAAATTATTTATAGTTTAAATTTGAATTTAGTAATTTTTATTAAAAATTAAAATGTTGTATAGAGTAGAAACTATACATATATAGTTGAGTTTAAAATATTAAATCCAATACAACCTTTATTACATTGTTTTAAGGTGTGTATTTATTCCAATCATAAACATAGGTATATGGACATCATAAGTTTACAAATTGTTAAAATAAGGGTCATTGTTATTATATATTCAAGTAGTTTAAAAGTTTTATGATTTCAAAGAGAATTTTGATTTTTATGACATGGTTTTGAAAAAATCAAAATTATGGATACAATTTAGACTCTAAAATTTTGGGTGTTCAAGGGGTTTTTGGTGGTGTTGAATTAATTTCTACCATCAAAATCGCCATTAAAACACAATTAAATTCAGATTTTGCAAAATAAAAAACATTGGCTTTCAATAAAGGCTCCCGCCAAATCGTTGAATTTTTAGACAACACCTTTTATATTTCCATATCTTACAAGTTATGAGGTGCATTGTTATATATTTTCATATCATACTTGAGTTGGTAACCCACTGGTCCATTGACACCATATAGTCTAAATGTTGTATAGACGGGGATATGGGAAATAGTTTGATTTAAAATATTAAATTCAACGGAACAAGTTGGTAATAAATGTTGTATAGGGTGGAATGTGAATATAGTTGGATTTAAAATATTAAATTCAATATTATATTTGAATTTGAGTAATAAATGTTGAATAGATTGAGATATATATTGTTGGATTTAGGTAGAGCTTATGCGGGTTTGAATAGATTTTTCTGACTATCAAAGTGTTCCTTTTCACTGTCTTTGTTGTCACACTTATGGTCATGTTGTTATGGAATGCTCCAAGTGTTACTACAAATAGGCACGACGGAAGAAAACTGCACCACCTATTGCGATTTTTGATGGAGGGGTGGATTCACTTGGAACTTTTGTTGACTTTACTTGTTGATTGCTATACCCTAGTTGGTGAGAAATTCATTGAAGGGATAAGTGATGAAAAACATTGATGTTTCGGGTGGACATTACTCCAGTACAAGTACCGGTGGTGGCCTCTCATTTGGTTGACGTGGTCCTGGTTCAAACTCTGGTCTTGACTTTAGATGCTAGTTCGAGGGATCTGGATCCACATATCTCAGGTCTCCTTGATTCAAACAAGTCACATAAATTTCTTTCTGTCATTGGTGAAGAGTATGTTCCCGAGCCCTTAGATTCTTGGCCCAATTTGGTTGAAGTTACGAGATATTCTAATAAGGATAAAGCTATTGAATCTCAACCCAAGCAGAAGGATCAAATTTCTGGTTGGGGCGATCCCTCCTTTTGGGACTCTATGTCAAGCTTTGATTCAAATTCCACATATAAACATTTAGAGGATAAGGCACCTGTTGATTAGAAGTCTGACACAGTCTTGGGTTACCAGGGTTGGGGGGGGTCATTACTATTTAAAAACTTTCCCTAGATCAGGTGTTGAAGATAAGGGTTAGTATGGGGGTCTAGAGGCTATAAAACATAAAGCTTTTACTCATAAGCTAGTTGATAGGAAGTCATATATACAATTGCCACAAGAGAAAGCGATTCTTGAAGTTCATCAAGGAAGACATAAATTAATTTATGGGGTACTTAGAAGCTAGTTGATAGGAAGTCATATATACAATTGCCACAGGAGAAATGTTAGAGATAATGCTCACATTAGTGCAGCATACTAAGTTTGGGATTGGTTTGAGATTTTGTAGGAGACTGTTGAGATATTCTCTCAACCAATATCTCCATGTTTGGAGTTAGTTGGATCTCACTCCAACTATATATATATGTGATGTATGTGTGTATGATGAAGTAATACAAGTTATTATTGTGTGTGAATCTGTTGCAATGGCTCATCTCCATTTTATTAATTTGGTATCAGAGCTTCTTCTGGCTTGATTCCTTCACGGGAAGGCCAGGAAAATGTGAGATTCCAGAAAATCGATTCTCTGTACATAGCGTGAGAGTGACGTGTTTGTGTTTTACAGAGTTGATTGATTATGTTTTTCCACTTTAATTATTATTGCACCGCCGATCGTGAGAGGGAGGGCCATCACGCAGCATTTGAAACTGTGAGATCGCTGTTTAATTGAGTGAACAAACCACCTGTTGCTGCATCCATGAATTAAAGGAGGAAACGCGATAAGCTGCAAGATTGAATTAAGGGATCGTTGTATTGTTCATTTCCGGTTGCCATACTGTGATATGTTCTGATCAGCCAAAGGAAAGAGCACAGCTGGATTGTGCATGGAGCAACCCTACCGTTGATCTCTGCCCGCCAATCACTTAGTGGTTGTTGCTGTATTGAAGGAGAGCCTGCCGTGTATTCATGCCGTGAGCATTAATTTCTAAGAGCTGTTGCTGTGGAGAGGAAATCAATTAATCAACAAACATGTTGTAGAAGCCGCTACTTGTTTGTCGCTGCTCCATATCTATCTGTAGAGAAAAAGAGAGAAAGCAGATTCATTGCGTGAAGGATATCAAAGCCGTCATTGATCTGTGCAAGAGGACTACATTTTCTGTTATAAAGCCACTGTGAATCTCCGTAATGCATACAGAAGTGAAAGAGAATTGCGTTCAATCGTTTCCTTATATGCTGCAATATCTGTCAGCATTTGGGAGAACGAATTATATCCCATTTACAGACCGGTGTCTGAAGTTTATTGTTTTATGGAGTGTGTGGGTTGTTCTTATGTAGAATTTTGGAGTTGTTGTTTTGTAATGTGCTATTGTTTAAGTGTAGTGTGCAAACATCAATGATGTAGAACCAATTATTGAATAGACTTATATAATTCAAATTGGTGGTTCTCCATGGCGTGAGAACAAATAGCTAATTTAATTGTCCAAGTCTGTTCTAAACTGATGTGACCCGTCGTGCTCTGGGAGTGTCAGTTACAGGTTATTTTATGTAAGGTCAAGTTGTGAAATTGACTACTGAAGACATTCAGTATCCGAATCATTCTCCTAGATAACTGCGGATAGCCGAAAGCGAAATATTCGCAGATGGAAGTGTATTCATAGGATGGTTCAGTATCAAGATTGTCCTTCGGGAGGTCAAGAAGCGTCAGTTGTACAAAGAACGTCAAAGATGGTCGGAAGCAGTTGTATCTGTGCTATATGAAGTGGTAGCTCGAAGATGATGGGAGAGAAAGAGCGTGTCTATGAAGTTCAGAGATGGGTGTAAATGCGTATGAAGACCAGTGAGACAGACAATGACAAATTTTGTGTTTTCAATATTGTAAGTTTTGAAATGTAAGCATTAAAGGTGGGTGTTAGAGATAATGCTCACATTAGTGCAGCATACTAAGTTTGGGATTGGTTTGAGATTTTGTAGGAGACTGTTGAGATATTCTCTCAACCAGCATCTCCATGTTTGGAGTTAGTTGGATCTCACTCCAACTATATATATGTGTGATGTATGTGTGTTTGATGAAGTAATACAAGTTATTATTGTGTGTGAATCCGTTGCAATGGTTGATCTCCATTTTATTAATTAGAAAGCGATTCTTGAAGTTCATCAAGGAAGACATACATTAATTTGTGGGGTACTTAGAGCACATGGGTCCCAAGGTGAGGTGTTAAAATGATCGTTTTTTTTTGGAATATTTGTGGGTTCGGTAGTCTCAGTAGGAGATTGGCTCTACACTTATAGAGAAAAAAATATTGATATTATACTCTTCTAAGGGACAATGGGGGGGGGTGAACAATTAGTTGAGATCCTTAAGAAGCTTTTGGTGGGATGGGATTTTACTTTTGTTGATTCAATTGGACACTTGGGGGCTTTGGGTTGGAATAAGTCCTTTGTCTTAACAAAATCTCTTGTTGTTTTATCAAGGCACCACACAATTTTTTCACAAAGGTTCGAGTTAAGCTATTACAATTTTGAATGTTTATGGCCCTTACGAGGAGCACCAACCATTTTGGGACAAATTCTTTTCTTTATAGGTACTTGATGACCCCAATTTAGTCATTGCGGGAGAATTGAATTTAATGGTCAATAGAGAGGAGGTTTGGGGAGACTTGACTTGAGCTGATAGATTGGGTGATTATTTTTTGCATAAATTTGAAATTCTTGGACTGGTCGATGTGGATCCTATTTCTCTCAAGCTAACTTGGAAAAATAATTGTTGGGGAAGAGAAAGTGTCTTGACCATTTTTTGTTGGCCGAGCCTCTCCTTATCTCATTGGATAGATTTACACTTGGGTGGGTCTTGGTAGCACATTGGACCTTTGCCCCAGATTTCTACAATTTGCGGGGGGTGACAAAAAGCTTGCGGTCCCTTTCAAATTTAATCTAGAATGGATAGTATAAGTAGAGTTTCAAGAGATGATAAGAGGAAATTGGCTTCATTATGATCCTTAGCCCCAGCTGTGTGCTAGTGAACAATTTGTAGCCGCTTTAAAAAGAGTAAAATAAGTGACTATTGCATGGGCTGCGAAGAGACATCATAATAAGTACTGACACCTAAAGGAAGTGGAATATGAGTTGGAGATTCTTTTCACCGTCAATATTACAGGTGTATTCTCTGATGCATATATGTTGAAGGTAAAGGAAATGAAGGCTCGAAAGATGAAACTATTAAAAGACAAGGTCAAAGTGGCATCTTAATATCCAGGCAGTTTGGCTCGAATTGGGGAATGAAAACACCAATTTTTCATCAAGTCCCCAGACATCAACAACAACAAAACACTATTTGGGAACTGATAGGTGAAGGCGGTTAGACTGTTAGTGGATTTAAGGATAACTTGGCAGGTTTGGGTGTTCACCATTATAGTGAACTTTATAAAGAACTGGCTTGGGTCAATATTGTAGAGGTAATTAAAACATGTTCTTATTTTTCCATGATGGTTAATGAAGAGGATAATCAAGCATTTTTAGAGGAGGTCTCAAAGGAAGAATTCCAAGCCGCCATGGCCACTTTTCAGAAAAACAAGAGCATGGAGTAGACCAATTTGAGAAAAAAAATTTTGGGCTTCTTTGATCTACTTGGAGAGGACTTAGGGTAGTAGAGGAGGTCTGATAGACTAGTCGAGTTCTCTGCTCTTTTAATACTACATTTATTGCTCTTATTCCTAAGTGGACAAGGCGAACACTTTGGGGATTTTAGGCCGATTTAACTTTGCTATTGTATTTATAAGATTATTTCATAAGCATTGGTTGATAGGATGAATAATTTTTGGTCAAAGGCTATCTCAGTGGAGCAGTTTACGTTCTTGGAGGCTATATTTATTCATGAGGCGATTGGATCTACCCAAGAATCTCTACATTCTATCAAACAAAAGAAGAGGAAAGGTATTGTTATAAAACTCGATTTATCTGAAGCCTATGATCGCACATGCTAGCTATATTTGTGTTTGCTACTGATTTAATTTGGTTTCAACCTACATGTATTAAATTGGATTATGGGATGTGTTAATTCAGTGTCATTTGCAATTTTAACCAAAGGCTTTGCCTCCCCATTTTTCTCCCCGATGAGAGGACTCTGTCAGGGTTCCCCCCCTTCCCCCCTTACTTGTTTCCAGTAGTTGTAGAGGGATTAAGTAGAGCCGTCATTTCAACAAAGAGTGAAGACTCAATTGTGGGTATCCATGTTGGAGGATTGGAGTAAGTCACAAAACTTTTACTTATCGACGATGTATTGCTATTTTCCTAAGGATCTTATGGGGGGGCAAAATCCTTTCATGATATTTTCGCCTTGGGCATGGAATTAATTGGTAGAAGTCCTCCATTAGTTTTAATTGTATGTCAGAACATGGGATTTCTAGCATCCTTCAACTATTTACATTTCAAAGAGTTGATTTACAAGCAGGCTTGAAGTACCTTGGGTTTAATTTGAAGCCTTTGGGTTATGGAATTGGGGATTGGGGATGGTTGGTAGGTTGGATAGAATGTCATATACATTATTGGTGCCATGGGTGGTTATCTTGTAGTGGTCGGTCGACACTTGTGAAGTTCGTGCTTGAAGTTATTCCTGTGTATTGGTTACATTTCGCACATTGTCCCAAAAGGAATTCTCGCAAAAGTTAGAAGACTATGTTTTGACTTTTTGTGGTGGGCAATAAGGACAAGATCAACTTTCACCTGGCACATTGGAAAATATTGGCCAAGCTGAAACATGAAGGTGGGTGGGGACTAAAACATCTTGAGTATTTTAGTAAGCCACTTGCAGGTAAAAGTGTGGACCTTTATTTTCAAGAGAGGGTTGTGGTAGTGGGTCCTCATACAAAATTATATAGCCCCTCATTTTGTAATGGATTGGATTTGGTCACTGGTAAAGAATTATGTTATTGCTTCCAATCATTGGAAAGCATGGTCTCATCTTTTCTAATGGTGGTTGATACCTTTCGTGAAAGGTAGGAAAGGGATCTTAGGTCAGGGTTGGTGTGGCTGCAATTATGGGTTGTGATAATTTGATCTTTTTGCTCGAGATGTTGGTTCAATTACTCAATGACAGAAGTATAGTGTGGCTAAACCAGATAGGCAACAAACTAAGTACCTTGATGTGGCAACAAGAGTGGAAGGATGTTGCTCAACTAGAATCATTCGGAAGGTGATTTCCTTTTCTCTGGGAGCACTTACATTTCTACCTTACTTCTAGGACTTGTCTACTTGAAAGATGAGTTGTATATTTTGATATGGGCCAAGAATAAGGTGGGCGGTTCATATTGTAAAATTGGGTTACGAAGTTTGAATGGCTCCTAAAGATCGACTTACTAGTTGGTGGTGGTTTGCTATTTCGAAAGTACATGCTCCAAAGAAGACAAAAATGTTTATGTGCTTGATCATTCTGAACAAGATCCCCATGTGGGATCATCTATAATGTAGGTTCTATTTAGGTTCGGGTATGTGCATGTTATGTAAGAGTGAAGAAGAATTGACGTCTCATATCCTCATACACTCTTCATAGTCCATACGAGTTTTGAAGGATTTCAATAGTAGGATATGACAACCATAGTTGTGGATTTGGAACTTTGTTGAGGAGGGGATGAAGACTTGGTTTAACAATATGGTTATAAAGAAATACATAACAGTTTCGTTTATCTCCTTATGGGGTCTTTGACTTGCTTAGAATAAATGTATATTTCAAGGTTCTTTACTTCTCACATTTTAGATCTCTTCCTAGTTCATTTCCATAGCTTAGTTTTATAAGTCTTAGGAATCCCCTCCAAAGGCTTGTTAGCACCAAAACATTTTCATCCATTTCCATTGAAGCCATGGAGCCCCTAGTGCTATAACTAAATGCTTTGATACCAATTTGCAATGTACCTTCACTATCAACATCAAATATAGGTTTGTTGGTCTAAGGTTTCATCGATAAAAAAAGAAATATATATCAAAATAAAACTACTTACAAGAAGGAACCCTTTCCCTTTACTAATTATGAAGAGAACCATTTTTGTACACTAGTCTATCTTTGGATAGACTAGTGTACAAAAATGGTTGACAATGTTTTTGGTGTTGACAAAGAGAGACTAATGTACAAATTAAGAGATAATGGGGAGATGTTGTCACGTTACACTTCCATCTCCGCTCATAATTTACCAAAAATAAAAAGTAATTAAAAAATTCAGGTGGCTCATAAAATAAAATAAAAGATTATAACCAATATAGATCCATCTTGCACTAAGAGGGATCCAATTCCTTAAAGTGTAAACATTTTTTTAATGTAATCTCTTTTAGTCCTTAATAAATCTCATTTTCAAACAAATAGCTGAACTACACCTTGGGAGACAAAAAAATTGATATTTATCTAAAAAATAACCTTAAAATTTATTATTGTTATTATTATTATTATTACACATTAATACAATAAAAATACAATTGCTCATTTATTAATTTAATATTTAAATAAATTATATTCTTAAAATTAATTAATATTATTATTACAAATTATTAAAACAAATATCCATTTATCCCACATATCACCTTAACATTTTAACATTTTATATTAAATATTTTATAAGAATATCATAAAACAAAGCGAAAATGAAAATATGAAATTAGTATTGGAACTTTCTTTAATTGGATATGGTTTTAAAGGATGAATGCACATTAGTAAAGTTAAGTTAATGTTCTTGATTAATTGAATATATGTATATTAATTTATTTAAAAAAAAATTATTTAAATTATAAATAAAAATATTAATTTAATTATAAATAAATTATCTTATCTAATAATTTAGATTATTTATCATTTTAAAATAAAAATAATATTAAATATTTATAAAATTTCATAAAACATAATATATATATAAAATAATCAAATAATATTTTTTTTGAATATCATCAAATGAAAGTGATAAAAGCTCAAAATATAAATAATATGTAACCAACCACATATCAATAATATTGAATATGTAACCAACCACATATCAATAATATTGAATATTGGGTGGGCTTTTTTAAGCTCTATGTTGGTGGATTTTTTTAAGCTTTAAGTTGGTGGGATCATATTTTTTTATTATTGAGTGGTTTTCTTTAGCATTAAGTTGGGATGGATAAATGACAATGACTTTTCATGCATCATTATTATTTTTTATATCCTCAATGGCTTTCTTGCTTCACGAAGGGGTTCAATGAATCTCAACCTATTACATAGAGGATAATTCAATTTGATGTCGTTACATAGATTACTCTCGGAATTGTAAACTTCACTATTTTATTATATAAAAAAAATGACGACACGCGGAGTTGAAAGTTTTTTTAATATTTGACGGCGCGCAATGTATTGAAAACGCACATACGACTTTGACAAAATCCGCATTAAATGTATTGAAGCGCAACTTCCCCGAACCTTCGGAAAGCTAAATATGTACGACTTTTATAACGAAATCCTGTCAATGCAACTTCCGCGAACCTTCGCAAAGCTAAATTTAGAAAAGTACAAAATTGGATATTGATAGCAGTCTATTTTAATATATATTTTTATAAACTTATATTAAATTTAAAATTTAATGTGAAAAGTCACTTAAAAAATTATATAATATTTAAGTATCATTCATTAATATTAAAAATAAATAAAATATTATATTATAAATTAATAATAAACATGATACTGTATTATAAATTAACAATGAACAAAAATTACTAATAGTAATATTAACAATATTAATATTAACACTAATGCTGGGGGCACTTCCAGCGCTGGGACCGCACTGGCCACCTCGATGGGCAAAAACATTCCAACGAAGATCGCACGAAGAGACGCAAAATTTCCTCACTACACAACGCAACATATATTTTTATCATAATTTAGCAGGGGGGCCGTCTTTGCAGGAAGAACGCATACAGCGAAATCCGGCCTAAATTTGTCGAAAAGCACGAACCGACATCGCAAAATTTAATAAAAGAATGGCTATGGGTCGTAAATGATAATGCTAATAAAGGAATGGGTCGTAAATTATAATCCCAATAAAGGAAATTCGAGGGACTTTAAATAGGGCCTCTCTGGCCACACGCGTAATGTCATTTTTTTGAAAAGTTTGACTCAGATGTGATAGTCCCGAGTTAAATTTGAAATTTGAATATGGGTTGGAAGTATGATAAGGAATGCTTTCAATACTCAATCTAAATCTAAGCTTCATTAACAAAATGAAATGATTTTGTTATAATTAATATTATATATTTTAATTTGAAATTTTTTTTTATTAAAACTAGATGAAGTTCAATAACTCCATTCATTATGTGATTATTGATGCTACAAAGGTTTATCGTCTCCGTCATCATCCCAATTTTAAAGGCTATTTCATATCTTATCTTTAATTCCATTGGTAACTATCAACATGCTTATTTTTATAAAATATTTTAAAAACATATTTTATTTAGGCGCGTGATAATGGGCACTCAAATCGCTTTAATTCCGGCCATTGGTGATGGAAAATTTTCCAGCAAGGCATAGTTCCATCTTTTCTGGCTATTTTTTTGTAATTTTGATGACCTTGGTCATCTTAAAATGGGCCGATACCCCTAGAGACACAGTTCCATGGTTATATAACTGGATCTAAGGAACAAATTACCGAAAAAACAAGACAATTTGAGTGCCAGTTATCCCACAACTTTTATCTATAATGTCATTAATAACCATCCACATATTTACTTTTATAAAATGCTTTAATAATTTTAAATTATATTTTTCTACCATTTTGTATAATACTTTGTTACTTGATTTTACTTTCCACCATTTTATCAACACTTTGATACTTAATTTAAGCTAGAATAAACTCCTTTGACTTTGTTATAAACACATGCATTTGATGGAACGTTCTAGTTCAACAATAGTTTTCATCTTTTCATAAAAGGAGAGGGGATTTCAGCAAGTAAGAATTACATTGATAAAATGACCACTAGTTACCGTGTTTAAAGTTATTACTCGAAGAATATTATGATAGTTTTTTTTAATGAAAGAAGAATGTTATGATAGTTTTGCTTTTTTTCGTAATACGATACTCTGATTTTCTAAATAGTGTATCCTTACTTGAGGTAAGTGGAATTGTACCTTCATTAAATAGTGTATCCTTACTTGATAAAATGACCACTAGTTACCGTGTTTAAAGTTATTACTCGAAGAATATTATGATAGTTTTTTTTAATGAAAGAAGAATGTTATGATAGTTTTGCTTTTTTTCGTAATACGATACTCTGATTTTCTAAATAGTGTATCCTTACTTGAGCTAAGTGGAATTGTACCTTTTTTTGGTTCGTACACATACCTGTTTGGGAAAGTGTCTAGGTTGTTTCTGGTTTTTTAAGAAAATACCGTGTCCAAATATAAAATATATAAAAAATAAAATAAGGAATCTTTGAATGGTGACCTAAACGCTTTATGATGGAGAAGAGAGAGGGTTTTTTCTTATGTTTTATTTTAGTTCTAAAATAAGGAATCTTTGAATGGCGACCTACACGCTTTATGATGGAGAGAGAGGGTTTTTTCTTATGTTTTATTTTAGTTCTAATATGGGTTGAATAATCGATTTAATGACAAAAACATATTTAATACACAACTTTTTAAAGGGTGTTTAGTTAAATGTAATCCAATTTAATAATTAATTTAATGATTAAGATCCTGTCACAACAACAATAGGTACACTATTGAATCCCTTTATACAACTAACATGCAATTTACAACCTAAGTCTGGACCAAATCTGCCCTGCATCTTCCACGAACTTTCGCTTTTCTCGATTTAGCAAAAGAGAAAATTCAATACCTTTAAAGACAAACCGCGTTTGCACTAATTAAAAAAAAAGAGCATCAAGTTCTTTGTCGTAATCTTTGACCATTTATAGACATTAGATTGTTATAGAAGCGAATTGAAACTGTGTGAGAGGACATAAAGGGTTATACGAATTGAAGCATTTCGGTGAGAATCGAACATTTGACCTTTTTCTTTATCTCTCAGTTTACAGATGTTTCGCTTTGAGAGTTTGCAGACACGACGAAACAGAGCGATAACGCGTGGCGTATCGGACAGCTTCCGTTAACTCGAGTTTAAAGAACTTAAACGTGCGATTCAGTCATTTTGAAGTTAGATTTAGTGCAGGGTGGAGATATATGAGATGGGTTGAAAAGAGGGAAATGGGAGGTATTTTGCATCGAAAATTTTGAAAAGCAGTTACAGAGTTACAGCGCATTAATGTGAGTTATGCCGTGCTTTTACGCCAGGTTTTGCTCCATCGAGATTAGTTCCATCTCAGTGTTAAATAATTAAATGCAAGCTGTGATTTGCATTCGAAACGGTTTGTAGTATGTGATATTGTGACTGGTGTCATCTCTCCTGCGGTTGGAAATAAAGACTGTCATGAGTTCCAATGGTCCTGGAAATCCGAGGAGATTTTCCCCGAGACGATCTCCTTCGTTAGAGAATTACCAGCGATTCGAGCACAGCGATGCCGAAGACGAAACGCAGACCGATGTTTTTAGTATATTGCACAAGAACGCCCCATGGGAGAGCCTCAAAAAATGGAGGGTAAGGTTTTTTTGTTGTTGAAGTTTTTAAAATTTTCTTTCTTTGAATGTCGGTGAAAATATATATTGATTTTTTCTTTCAAATTTGCCATAGTTGCTGTGTACATGCTTGTGGTAAGCTTCGTTTAAGATTTCGATTTACTTGAAGAAGAAAGGTTAAAGTCATGTTAAATCTAGCTGGAGCTTACTGGAGGATAGAAATAAATGCAGATTGAGCCGAGACTGGTTTTGATTTGAGCTAGTGAATTTTAGGGCTTAAATGTAATTTAGCTACGCCCCGTCTCGATACTGTTCTATTTTTTCGGACTTTAAAAGTATCGGGGGTTTGAACAAATGTTTGGAACGGCATTGGCTATTGAAAAGGATATTGAAAATCGCAGGCATTCAGTCTCCATTCAAATTCTATCAGAAATTGAAACATCAATAGGGAAGCTTAGGGGTTTGGTGTGAAGAAGCAAGGACAGAAAAGCGTGATTGGAGCAAAAATAAAAATTCATTATTCGAAAATGCTATGGTAGCTTCCAAAACAACATGGTCACATGTTCAAAACTGTGAAGTAGTTAGTAATTCGTTTTTTATTTGGACAAGTGACTTGGATATTTTCAAGCATTTGATCAGGGGAAAGTTGCCGCTCGCACCGACAAAGGAATAGTAAAAAGGTATATTAATTAATAATTAGTTAAAGGGGGAGCATGAGAGTCCCAAAAACCAAGGGTGCGAGACACTAAAACATAGAGATGTCCAAAAAAAACATTAAGGTGCCATCTTTGTACACAACAATCTTTACAAACTTTAATTGATGGTAAATGTACATAAAAAAGAATTAATAGATGATATGGAATCAACCAAATGTTTAAAGTATCAAATTTTAAAGGATCAAATTTATCGAGTTGGAAATATTTATGTGGATTTAAGAGTTTAGAGAGATCAAATCCACATTGAGTTGAAACATTAAACACCAAATTTATTGACTTGCAAACATTATTAATCTAATATTTATGGATTTAAGAGTTTAAAGGATCAAATTCAAATTATGGATCTAATTGCTAGTGCCAAATGTCCCATGGGAGCACCTGAGCATGGATTTTGTGCTAAGATTGCCGAAGACACAACAAGGTTGCAACTCCATCTTTGTGGTAGTCGACAAATTTTCGAAGATGGCACAGTTTATTCCATGTCAGAAGACAAGTGACACCACAAGCATTGTTGTACTATTCTTTAAGGAGATAGTCAGACTGCATGGGTTGCCAAAGAGTATAACGTCAAACATAGATACCAAGTTTATGAGTCATTTCTGGAGAACCCTATGGAAGAAACTGGACACGAAGTTGTAGTTTAGCTCGACATACCATCCGCAGACTAATGGACAGACTGAGGTAGTAAAGTAAACATAAATTTGGGAAACCTTCTGGGATGTTTGACGATCGATATACCCAAGAAGTGGGAGAACGTGTTGGCGCAAACAGAATTCACATACAACAATTCTGTGAATCGGTCGACATGTATGAGTCCATTCCAAATTGTTCAAGGTCGAAGCCCACATGGTGGTGGATTTGGTCGAATTACCAACATAAAACAAGAAGAATATAGATGCAGAAACATTTGCGGAACACATGAAGGAAGTACATGAAAAGGTATGCAAACAACTTGAAAATAGTAACGCAACATACAAGTTGAGAGTCGACATGAAGCAGAGGCTAGAGCTGTTCAACGAAGGAGACTTAGCTTATGCACACTTAAGGAAAGAGAGGTTCCGGACATGAACATATAACAAGTTGAAGTTGAAAAAGATTGGACAATATAAGATTCTGAAGAATATTTTAGACAATGCTTATGTGTTGGAGTTGCCGGAAGAATTGAACATTTCTCCTACGTTCAACGTATCAGATCTATACAAGTTGGAATAAGGTTCAACGAGCAGCAGCGGAGAAGTGTCGAACATCGATTGGACATGGCAAATTCTAGATTGATAGAAGGAAGAAATCGCCAAAGTAATGGATGAGCGTGAAGTTAGACGTACAAGAAATTCACGAAAGAAAGAATACTTAGTCCGATGGGTGAACGACAAGTTGAAAAAAACGACATGGATTTCAAAGGAGGAGTATAAGAGACTGACAGAGAGTCAAGGTCTTTTTCACCTAGGGAGACTGATGTAGTGGCATCAGGGCCTAGGCGAAACAGTGAAAGATGATCGACGAGAGAAGACTGACCAAGGGAATTGTCGACGACCACTGGTGCGAGAAGACTGGCAGTCGAAGCCAGGTAGTTGAACAGGAAGCTGTCGAAGTATGGTCGACAGGAGCGAAAGTCAAAAGAGTCGAAAGTCGACAAGTGGTCGAACATCGATAGTGACGAAAGTGGCAAAGGCCAAGCTTGGGGATTAAATGAAGACTGACAAGTGTAGCAAAGTTAAGAGGAACATAGGTCGAGAGGTTTGGGAGTCGAGGAAACATACCTATAGCCGTTGTGGGTTGTTGAGGAATTTAATGGCAGTTAAGAGGGTGGTTGAGATCAAGCCAGATGTCACCACAAGAGAACAAGGGCACTAAAAATTGGAGGTCTGCAGGATCAGGGAGAATTCAACGGATAGAGTAAGGACACCTCGGGGAAGCCAAAAAAGGTGGACCTCGGGAACATCAACATAGCAGAGTAGAAGAGCGATGCGAAGGCACATGAAGGAACATTCGTTGGATCATAGGATTGAGAGGATCACGCAGAGAGAGAGATCACCCACATAGATAACAAAGATTTACCTATGTATATTGTAATAGGCTACGACCGACTTGTTTATTAACTTGCATGCAATCTTGTAATTTATACAAGTAATAGAAGCCAACTTCTTGCCATTTCCAGTTCATATCTAGTCTATGTGAGCGCTTGTGTGTTGTTGTGTGATATTGTTAAGCAAGAGGGTCCGACTGACCCGCCCTTGCGTCAATAATGCACATAGGCCATGTGCTCCAGTATTGATAATACTCATAATGCCCTCATTGCTCATTGTACAACCAAGGTTCCAATTGTTTTTTGGTATCCGTATTGACCTTCAGGCTTAGCCCATAAGAAAATGTCCATGAGATTTCTCCAACCTTCTAAAGACATTAAGAGATAGAGTCTAACTCGATGAGTAATTAAAATCTTAACAAGTAGCACCTTTGTCGAGGTGTTATGGTTTCTCTCTCTAGTTTGATTGAATTTAGTTAATGGCTTATTGTTGTTCTTTCATTGTGTTGATGTTACACTTAACTACTTAAGTACATCAACATACTTGTTTTGGGTTGATTATTTGTGCTACTAATTTGCATTCTAACAAACATGCGATTCCTTTTACAACTATGTTGGTCCTGTATGAAGCTTTCGTTGAATTTGATTGTTGTTCATTGCATATGTCCTTTTGTCGTGTGAATCCTTTGTGACTAGTTTGATCTCCATCCAGATTTGATCATTGAGTCAAACCGTTTTTCTATCTTAAGCTTAATGTTCTGATGGTTTGCGACAATGTGCACAACATGATGACGAGTATGTGTTGTGGGGCACATTGTGGCCTTGGTTTATTAGTGTATTTTTTTGTATGTCTATGTTTACATGTCAATACCTTTACATGTGTGATTATTGGTGTACAACTTGAGAGGGTCTAATGGTTAAGAACACGTGTTATATTTTAAAAGGTCATAAGTTGATTCCTAGGAATAGGCACTAGGAAAAGATTATTACTGAAGGACAAACCCCACTGCAATGCCCATTTGGCGAAGTGACACAACTAAATATATGTTTAAGAGATTTGGGAATGTTACAAGAACGACAATTAATGTGGGGAATACCAAACTAGATTATACCTAGACTAACAACTAAGATGTTTAAAATAAAGAGTTTGGAAAACAAGATGCTCTTGTGCTCAATTAAAGCATTCCATATATTTCAAGTTAAAAAACAAAGTTGTATATTTCGATTTTAAAAGCCATATCTTATCGTATTAGTTGAGCTTCTAACGTAAGCCTTCTATAATGCCATTGATAGTCATCAACATGCTTACTTTAAATATGGAATTCTTTGAAAACATTAGATTATACCTGCCACCATTTTCTCTAGTACTTTGTTACTTGATTTAAACTAAAAATAGTTGAGAATCAACTCCTTTACTTTGTACGTTACCACTATATTTGTGTCACTAATCATGACTCTAAATCGAGCAAGAGAACCTAGTCTCTAATTATCCAAAATTGTTCTACACCTTGTATGAACAAACCATAAGGCCATTTAACACTAATATTAAGTGTGAGGCATGCCATCATGCAATAAGATTGGATACCATGGAATATAATGTTGGTTAGAATATTGGTTTGTTTGAAAAAATCTTGCTTCCATTTCAAGAATGATTTAATGGCTTCCCACACATACCAAATGCTTTGGACATGAAAAGTGTTTATAACTTTGATTTGGGTGGAGAAGATAATAATATCATGCAAACTCAGTCCCTACTAAGAGATCTTTTCATAGGGAGCTCTAAGCGTGATGTGATTTGTGATTTTTGATCAAAACTTTTTAGGAATTTTAGTCCTTCAAGGACTTAAAAATCCATATTGTGGATAAGTCTTGGCCTTAAGTATAAGTAATGTGTCACGTCCCCATCTAGACCCTATCACTTTAACATTTTAAATGATATAATATTGTTATGAAATCGTGGTGAGGAGCTCAAGGCCAAGGCCCCACCATCGATTTATTGATGCATATGGTTTGCGTGCCAGCCAGGCACATTGGAACTTCAACATCATGTAATATGCATTTTAATAAAAATACCCACAACTAGCTATGCAATGCAACAAAGAGATGGGGGCATGATTTCACAAGGAATTGGGAGGGAAAACACTCAAACCCTTGAGCCAATCAATTCAAGCCAAGTGTCAATGAGCGAACCCATCAAACCCTCAACTACCCATGTTGACTTTTGTACCCAACCATTGATTTCTCCCAAGAGTTGGTTGAGGTAGTTAATGCCTTGGGAATGGAGAGGTATGGCTGTCCAAATTCGGGTATGGGCAAGCCACCCTTCATGGAAAATCGTGTTTGTCTCCTTGGGCAAGAAAAGAGCCACGAAATTGCTCTCTAAGCCATTATGCAACCATCAGTCTTGCTCCTTCACACAGCTCTAGCTGCCTGGGCGTTTTCCTCCATGGGTTTTCTGGGTTTCCCTTCATCTTTTACCGGGGAAGGGGCGTTTTTGTGTTGATTACCAGTGGGGAAGAGAACATCATGTTTTTGGGTCTTCCTGGAGGTCGTTTAGGCCATTGGAAAGGATCATAACCAGTGGGGAGAAATTGATTTTACTCCCTGGGGTTGAAATCGAATTTCTCTTTCCACAGTCTGTTTTAGTGAGCCACGATTTGGGAAAAACCCATGGACCCTGTTTTGTAAAAAAAAAACCCTTGTTGTAAATGGTATCTATGCCCAATGTTTGTGCTTTCGGTGTGATAAATGAGAATGTTGGGGTATGGGAGTTGGGTATCCATTGCTTTGGCTTGAGCTTGAGAATAAGCATCCATGGTTCAAATGTAGCCTGATAAACCCAACTGTGGACTGGCTTGGCAGAGATGAAATGAGTAATTGGCAGTGAACGAGCTGGAATGTTCCCTTTCCTTGTGAGAATCATGCCCAGCTTGCGGGTGGCCTTCAAACGGACTCAGTATAAGCTGTCGAAGAGCCTATGGTTGGGTGGAATGTTGCAGCGACATAGCTAGTTGCTTGGGGCAGTTGCAAAATGAAGATACGTGTTTTTATGTCCATGTATTTACTTCTGCACTATATTAATTCAATGACTGTTGATATGCTGTATGCATGAGTAATGTGTGTGGATGTTTTAATTCCGCTGTGCATCATCTTTCGTGTTTTCCATCTGCACACATCTCTTTTAATGATATGAATCTAATGAGTGGGCTGAGTTTTATGTGAAAGCCCCAGAGATTGCCATCAAGTACCCTTCCTTGCCTTGGATGGATGGGTGGGTACGTGACATAATGATATTAGATATGTTATTGTTTGAATGCCTTGATGTACAACCAAGGCTCCAATTGATTACATGAAAAGCTTTTAAGTGTTTGAAATTAGCTAACGAATGTAGATCCAACTTAAGTTTAGATGTATTACGGACTAAGAAGGATTAAAAAGAGTTGAGATGTAAATCTCTCAATACTTAAAAGGTCTTAAGTTAAGATGGGTATACATTGGTGTGTTACTTGGTATTGTTTGTGGTTTGATATAAAACAATTAAGAAATGTGCCAAAGAGATTCACCAAGTGAGTTATTCCTTCTACCTAAAACTCCTTCATATTGCTTTTCTTGCAATCATTCATATATGTAAAGGTTTGTGAAAATGGAGTCATCTAAATATTTGATGATTTTGCCCAAACTAGGGCTTTCACCGGAATCTTATGTTTTTTATTTTACAAAATCTGAATTTAACTGTGTTGGAATCTAAATAATTATTATTTACTCCTTAATTTAATGTTACTTTTCTTTTTAAATTTTAAGAGGAAGCCTTCTATTTATTCTACTTTTTGGACTTAGGGTGGCCTTTGGTTGGAGTCTTATAATTGTTTTTATATAAAATCTAAATTTTAAAGTGTTTAAATTGTGTTTTTAGTTCCATAAATAGATTCACCCTCAAATATCCTATGGCACCCAAATTATGCAATTTTCTTACCTAAATATACTAAAAAATAAGTTGAAAAAGTAGAATATTTAAACTACATCTTTTAAGGAATTTGGACTTATTTAAAAGATATTAAGATATATTACAAAATCAAAAGAGATGTTTAAGAGATTTGGACATATTACAAAAACAACACTTATTGTGGAGATTAGCAAACTAGATTACACGTCACCATACAAAACTCTAAAAATAAGATTTTTTTCTGTTCAATTAGAACATTCCATATATTTCAAGTTAGAAAGAACAAAGTTGTATATTTCAATTTTAAATGCCATATCTTATTTAATTGAGCTTTAATGTAATCCTTTGATAAACATCAACCTGCTTTCTTTTATGGAATGCTTTGAAGACTTTACATTATATTTCTCCACCATCTCCCTTACTACTTTATTTGATTTAAACTAAAAATAATTAAAAATCAATTCAGACTTTCATATATCATATGAATTTAATAGATTATTTTATTTTATTTTATATTTCTTTAGAAAAAATCATAAACTTTTATTTATCATAAAGGATTACATTTTTCATAGTTTCCATCACTAATCCTAATAAACTTTCATGATTATATAATCTCATTCTGAAATGTTCTTTTCCCACTCCTAGCAATAGAGCCTAACATAAATATAAAACGCAAAATTTATATGCTATATCATATGTCAGTCTAGTGAATATACAAAATTAACATTTCTGTTTCTTTTTCATAAACCATATACAAAAAACCTTTTCATATAAGATTCTTCAACTATGTTCATAGAAACTCTCCAATCGCTACAAACAGTTAGTGCAGCATCGTGCAATCTAATTTATTCATTAAAGAAAACCAATATAAATAACATGTCATGAATAAAGCCACTCCATTCTTACACATTCGCACGCACGATACACATATTGTCACGAATCAAATCTTGTTACCAATATATTCTCATGAATCAAATCTTACTACTAATATCATCTTTTATATAAATCTTAAGTATATTCATCACAACCAATTGGTCGTTATATTAAAAAATCGATTATAAGATCTTAAATTGTATTATTAGTCCCTGCTCCGCAGGGATTATAGCGATCGTTTGGTCGCTACATATCTTTGACTTTTTCTGTTTTAATTTTTGAGACTAATGTTTACCAAAGTTTTTAAAAATTTGGTATTAAAATTAATTTTTCTAAATTAAAAATATTTTTAATTTTTTTCTAAATTAGATTATCTGATTTTGTGATTGGTGGAGTACACCGACTTGACTAATTTCTCCTGGTGTGAAAAATAATTATCAAATTATAAAAATAATAAAAATTGAAAAAAAAAACAAAAGCACGCCACGTTTACAATCATTCATTAATGAATGATTTGAAGTGTAGCATCTTCATTTGTTGATATGGCCATATCATCTTTGCCATCATTATCAAGGTTTTCAGTCATTATCCCTGATTCCAGTGGCTAGCTGGAGTGCATGCGCATTTACTTTGCATCAATCATTGTTATTGCTCCTCGGGCTTCTTACTGTTGCCAACTACCATGATAACTTTCACCGTGACATGGTCGCATAGGGGTCTTACTAGTTCGGGGTCTGGTGAAGAGGCACATGACAATTAGGTTGATATTTACTGTTCCTTCGGCTGAATTTCTCCTGTTGAATTTTCCTTTGAGCTAAAATAAATAAATAAAAATATTTTTGGACTGCAATATCTTCATCACGCAATATCTTCGTCACCGTGCAATGAAAACCTTGTCACACTAACAATTCTATCACTGTATATTATTATGTTAAACAAATGCCCATATTTTCATTTTGTTTGTACTTTGAAAACAATAAACAATTATTAGCATAGTGTGGGGGATTACTTTGAATAAAAAATACCAAAACTTGTTTACAGCTTCAAGATGGCTGAAACACTTACAGAAGATGATTGCTGCAACAACTCATGAAGATGATCAAGGTTCTTTATGGGTTGCCAAAGACGATGTGGGAACAATTCTGAACAATTTGCAATATTTCTTCCCAAATCTACGAGGTGATCGTGCATTCTTATTATATTTTCGTCGTCGACCTCGACAAGACATTTGTTCAGCAGATTTTGAAACCCTACAAGACCTTTCCATCCTGAACCGCTCCATATTCTTACCCACATATCTCTGTCTTTTCCTAACGAAAAACAGGCGATATCTAAAAATATTTGCTGCTCCTCATGATTAAGCGAGTCATAACTAATTTTAAGGCTCTTTTCTATTTCTGCAGGTAATATTTGGTGAAGTCCATCCAATTGTTCTTCCCAGTAAGGCTTGTTTTGTCCACAAACAAGCGCCCCAAATACTTTCAATGATAGAGGCAAACCACGGCATGCTTTTAAGAATCCATCTACAAGATTTTCAAATCCTGGTAGTGGATGTGGCTGAAAAAAGGCATGCGAGCAGAAAAGCTCTTGGGAGTGTGCTATATTGAGGCCAGGTAACACATATATTGACGACTCTGCAATTCCTACAATTCTAAGGATATGTTTGTCCCTAGACGTAATAATTATTGCAGCTATTGAAATTCCAGGCCTAACAACATGAATACAATTTATTATAAATTTCAAAGCAAGTACTTACCAACAAATCCCGATTCACTTGACAAATCCAATTTACTTCTGAGAAAAGGTACAGATCAATGGAGCCCAATTCATTTTTGATCGATCTTTAATTTATTGGTATTTCTTGGGTGAGAGGAACACGTCCAACCTAATCGAGAGAAAGAGATGCATAGTAGAGATAATCTCCTATCTTGAATCCTGTATTAATTTGACTCCGCAAATTTGTATCGGAATAGAGCGCAATCGGATTTCCTATCTCATTCACTACCACAACACTTGGTTCATTTATTATAGCATTGCTTACCGCATTTGGCGCCACTCTCTCTATGAGGGCCAATATGTGCCTCACAGATGGGAATTTCGTTGCAATCGTCCAGGATAAGCTTCGGCTCTGTACAAAACCAGAGAACCAACTGTAAATCTTCTGTATTGCAACAAATGGTTATTTAATGTAATGTAAATCTGGAGGTGTTACAGTGACAGATTATTACTGTAGCAAGTGCGATCCAAAAGGTACCGTTTCCGTCATAGCAGATGTTATCTGGAAATTCGGGGAGATTGTCAATGAAAGATTCGACGTTGCCTTTCTTTGGCCCTTCTAACTATTCACCTGCGCATATACTTCGGCCTATGTAGAGTGCTTCACCTTCCTTCTCTCTTCTTCCTTCCTTCTCTCTTCTTAGCATGTAGGTGAAAACAACCGAGTACCGACCAACTGGTAAGAAGAAAATGAAGACATGAGCCAGTCGAACAGAAGAAGAAAATGAAACATGAAAGTTGGTAATAGTTAGTACATCAACGTAATGCCACTTGCTGGTATATGGACTCAACGTAATGCTACTTGCTCGTATATGGACTCAGGCATATGGTGCATGCATTAGACACTTGTACACTTATTTTATTCTTTCTTTTTGTAATAGTACGTTAACGGAATGCCACTTGCTCGTATATGGATTCAACGTAATGCCACTTGCTCGTATATGGATGATCATGGTGTCCGCCGGTAGGAGAGCCGCAGGAAGAAGGTACCAATAATTTTAGCTATACCGTGGGATAATTGTGTAACTGATCAGCAACTCCACTATTTCAGCCCCTTAATGTGAAAGCCCCTGAGGAATAAGTCCCTGATGTGATTACGTTTACCTTTATCTAAAAATGAATAGTACCTGCCCACCTGTAGCTGCGCACACCACACATATCCTATGTCCTGACTGGGGCTAACTACGCGATGATTTCTGTCTATGGCTCATGATAGCTACTTGGCAGTAATCAATGAAGATTACTTACGCAATTAATGTCTATGGCTCGCTTTCGCTGGTGAAATAAATCAAGCATATCTTGCATCCATTAGACACTTGTACACTTAGTTTATTCTTTCATTTTGTAATAGTCATTACGTCAACGTAATGCCACTTGCTCCTATATGGACTCAACATAATGCCACTTGCTCGTAGATGGACTTAGGCATATGGTGCATGCATTAGACACTTGTACACTTATTTTATTCTTTCCTTTGGTAATGTTCACACTACACTATATCTTTATGGGAGGTCTCACATCCTCTTTAAAATACTCCCATGTTATGCCACTCCATGCATGTTTACATGACGAAATGATCATGGTATGACACAATATGGTTAGATAGTTGACCACATTTCTTATTGATACTCAATCTTATTGTGCGATCACTTTATCTTGGCAACAAGGGGTTTCTTCTGCTCATCCTCTTACAATGTTGCTTGGAACGAGACATCTGTAAAAAGGCAATAGTCACTGATCTAGAGGAAGAGGATACTCTTTTAGCTACAATCACCAGAAATCGTGGGGTTTTATCTTGTCCATTCTGCTAGTCGAAATACTGTGTTTACTGGTCATCGAGAAGATCTCATCACTATTGAGTATGAATATTGAACACCAGAGCTGAATGGAGAGTATTTCTGCACTTCATTGTGGGTCAATACAAAAAGGGACTTTCATACCTCCACAAAATGACATCTACATAAGATATCTCAGGTTTGGGCTATATTCATTTTATTTAAATCTTATTTGTGACTGTTATAATCGGGAGAATATGAAAAGGGGGCTTTAGGATATCATTGTAGTCTTATGTTTAATGCATATATTTTCCGATGGAGTAATAGAATGAAGTTGAATACCATCGCTTTCTTTACAATATGATCATTCTTGATTGTCACTCATTATAAGTAATGAAACTCTAAATACAAACCATAACTTCATTCCAATCGAACCAAGGAATAACTAGATCACAATGAACACAACATGTTTGACAAAAGCCAAGACTCATCGTATGAGATCAACGATGCTCTAACTCATATGAAAATATCAACCAGTCAATGCAAACATTGGTCCAACCCCAAAAATCCTTGTCCATCTCCTTCTGACATCCGAACTAGTGGTGCTTGGATTTATACATGAGAGAGGATTCCGAGTTTTTAACATCTAACCATTAAGAAAAATATAGATTGAAAATGGGTGCACTGATTGAGTTCTAATTATGTATTTCTAATATAAAAACTTATCTCTTTAAAAAAAGATAAAAAATATCACTGCAATCAAAAATATTAATATAAAAATTTATCTCTTTAAAAAAATTAATATTTATCAAAAAAGTGCCAAATTTTTTTTTGTTATAACTATATGAGATAGAATTTTTAGGATACAATGTCAAAACTTTGGGAATCAAATTTTAGGATCAATGAGTAGTGCTTTTAAACTTAAAACACCAAGCCAATAATAAACTTAACTTTTAATGCAAAGATTTGAATACTTTGCATTAAATGCAATAAATCGAATAATGAAAAAATTCGAATGTTCTATTTCAAATAATGGACTAACTCAAATGTTTTATTTTATAAGATAACTAAAATTTTCTGATAATTTTTTAAAATTTTTATAAACAATTAAACAAATTATAAACATTATTTTACAGCAGGGACTAGCTGCTTTGCAGTGATTTTTCTTGTTAATATAAGGAATATATTATTCATCACAGCTAAATCGTCATCTTATTAAAGATATTATTCATAAATACGTCATGATGACAAAAATATTATAAAAACGTATTTGACATTGAAATTTTTTATGACGTTGAAAGGTTAGACTCTAGGAAGACCACTACTTAATGAACAACATAAAGCGTTTCTATCATTATATTAATAAAATGACCACTACATGGACATGCCACCTCACATTAGTTAGAGTGTTTAAAGTTGTTACTCAATTTTTTTTTCAATGGCGTAAAAGGGGGACAATATCAAATCAAGGATATTTTGATAGTTTATTAATATAGTCACTTTCT
This sequence comes from Larix kaempferi, assembly GCA_027924585.1. Classification (NCBI taxonomy): domain Eukaryota; kingdom Viridiplantae; phylum Streptophyta; class Pinopsida; order Pinales; family Pinaceae; genus Larix; species Larix kaempferi. The sequence continues at coordinate 5,808,618 of BSBM01000621.1, read as the reverse complement.
CAGCCATGTTTACCTATTGATATACGGAATTGTACTTTGTTTTGGGTTCGTACACTTGCCTCAATGGGAAAGTGTCCAGGTTATGTAAGAGGAAATATCCTCTTAAAATATAGGAAAATAAAATAAAATGAAACTTTATAAAATAAAATAAGGAATCTTGAAATATAGGAGAATAAAATAAATAAATACATTCCTTTATTTTTCATTCATGTCCCAACAATGGGGTTGAGTAAACTTCCATCCATCTCTTGCAGCTTGACCGACTCATTAAACAAAACAGACTTTGACACATGGTTTTGAGTAAACTTTCATTAATCTCTGTGCAGCTCACCGACTCATTGAACGAGACGGTGTCATCCGAACCAAATCCTGACCGAATCTGCTCCTGACTAATTCTCAATTTAGCCAAAAAATTAATCATTCAACGTGCCAGACAAACCCCCTTTGCACTATTAAAAATAAATAAAAGAGTCATGAGAATCATATTCTTTGTCGACATCTTTAACAAAGAGATTGACATTATTGTTATAGAATCGAAGTGAAACTGTGTTTGTGTTTGAAAGGATCTAAATATTAAACTACGGAAGCCGATGAATTGCGGAAAGACTCGAAGGATCCGAGAATATTAGTAAAATCCAGACTCGGGAGAGGACATAAAGGAGTTTGTCCGCGTTGAAGCATTTAAACAAAAAATCGAACATTTGAACCATTTTTTTCTCTTAGTTACACATATGTTTCGTTTGTAAAATTTGCCGACACCACGAAACAGAGCCTATAACGCATGGCGTATGGGTACGGCTTCAGTGGACCCCAGCTATCTGTGAAGTTTGATTTATTGCAGTGCGGAGATATATGAGATAGGTTGAGAAGGGGGGAATGGGAGGTATTTTGCATCGAGAAATTTGAAAAACAGTTACAGCACGTTAATGTGAGTGATACCGTGCTTTTACGCCAGGTTTTGCTCCGCTGATATTAGTTCCATTTTAGTGTTAAATAATTATATGCAAGCTATGATTTGCATTCGAAGCGGTTTGTAGTTTGTGATATTGTGACTGGTGTCATCTCTCCTGCACTTGGAAATAAAGATGAGCTCCAATGGTCCTGGGAACCCGAGGAGATTTTCCCCTAGACGATCTCCTCCGTGCGAGAATTATGAGCGATTTGAGCACAGCGATGACGACGAAACGCAGAACGATGTTTTTAATATCCTGCACAAGAGAGCCCCACTGGAAAGCCTTAAAAAATGGAGGGTAAGTTTTTTAATTTTTTTTGAAGTTTTAAAATTTTTATTTATTTGAATGTCCGTTAAAATATATGTTGATTTTTTTTACGAATTTGCCATAGCTTCGTTTAAGATTAAGTTTTACTCGAAGAAGAAATGTTAAAGTCATGTTAAATCTAGCTGGAGGATAGAAACAAATGTAGAATTGAGCGGAGAATGGTTTTGATTTTGAGCCAGTGAATTTTAGGGCCGAAATGTAATTTAGCTACGCCCCGTCTCGATACTGTTGTATTATTTCGGTGTTTAAAAGTTTCGGGGGCTTTGAACAAATGTTTGAAACGGCATTGGCTATTGAAAATCACAGGCATTCAATTTCCATTCAAATTTTATCAGAAGTTGAAACATCAATAGGGAAGTTTAGGGTTTCAGTGTGAAGATCAAGGGCAGAAAAAGCGTGATTGGAACTTTAAAAAATTAATTATTCGAAAATGCTATTGAAAAAACAGGCATTCATTAATTATTAGTGATAGCTTCCCAAACAACATGGTCACAAGTCCAAAACAGTAAAGCAGGTCGTGCCTTCACGGGAAATCCTGGTATATATTAAAGCATTTGATCACGGGAAAGATGCCGCTCGCAGCGACAAAGGAAAAGTAAAAAGGCATTTTAATTAGTCCAAAAGCAAAAGGTTAGAGACGCTGCATTTTCATCACGGGAAAGTTGCCGGTAGCACCGACAAAGGAAAAGTGAAAAGGCATGGTAAATAGTTCAAAAACCACGGGAAAGTTGCCGGTAGCACCGACAAAGGAAAAGTAAAAAGGCATGTTAAATAGTTCAAAAACCACGAGAAAGTTGTCGCTCGCACCGATAAAGTAAAAGTGAAAAGGCGTGGTAAATAGTTCAAAAACCAAAGGCGCGGGACGCTAAAAACATGGAAATGTCCAAAAACATTAAGGTAAAACATAGAAATGTCCAAAAACATTAAGGTAAAACATAGAAATGTCCAAAAACATTAACCTGCCATCTTAGTACACGACAAACTTTGTAATCAAGAAGGTAAATGTAAACATGGATATATCATGATAAGGGTAAATGTACTATCTTAAACATGGATAACTCACCATAAATATGATAAATACACTATCTTTATTGATCTATGAAGATTAATTTATTAAATTTTTAAGATGTAATTTTATTAATAATTTGATATGAATAAATTAATATACGATTTGGAATCAAATTAACATAGATCAATCTAAAAGATCAATAATGGAATGAGATAAATCAAATATAAAATATTATAAAACACATATAATCTAAATTCAGTGTATTTTAGATTTCTATCTTAAGTTTAATGTTTCAATGGTTTTCCACAATGTGCACAACACAACATGATAACGGGTACATGTTGTGGAGCATAGTGTGGACTTGGTTTGAGTGTGAAGGTGTAATTTATTAGTGTATTTTTGTATATGTCTATGTTTACATATCAATACATATATATTAAGGATTATTAATGTACAGTTTAAGTGGATCTAATCGTTAAGAACAAGTTTTATATCTTTTAAAAAGTTACATAGGTTAATTACGAAGAATAGGTAATGGGTAAAGATTATTATAGAAGGACAAACCCTATTGCAATGCCCATTTGGCCAGATGACAATCAAGATAGTTGTTTAAAAAATGCTTGCATGTTGCAAAAACGACACTTTACATCAACTAACAACTAAGATGTCTAAAATAAAGAGTGTGAAAAATAAAATGTTAGTATGCTCAATCAAAACATTAAATATTTTTTATGTCAATTTTTTTTAATATTTTAAAGACCATATCTTATCTTATTGGTTTAGCTTCTAAAGTAAGCCTTCTATAATGCCATTGGTAGCCACCATATACTTTATTACTTGATCTAAACTAATAAAATTAATAATAGTCTAAAACCAACTCCATGACTTTGTACATTACCATTATGTTTGTGTCACTAATCATGAATATACTCTAAATTGGGCAAGGGAACTTAGTCTTTAGGTATCCAAAATTGTTCTAGCAACTTGTATGAATAGTCACAAGGCCATTTAACACTAACTTTAAGTGTGAGGCTTGCCTTCATGCAATAGGATTGGAGACCACTAAATAGAATATTGGTTAGAGGAAAGGTTTGTTTGAAAATTCTCTCTTCCATTTCAAGAAAGATTTAATGGCTTCCCACGTGTACCAAATTCTTTGGACATCAAAAGTGTTTAATTTTGATTTGGGTGGGGATGATAATAATACCTTGCAATCTCAACCCCTACTAAGATTTTTCCATAGAAAGCTCCAAGCATGATGTAATTTTTGATCAAAATTTTCTTTGAATGTTAGTCCTTCGCGGCCTTAAGATTCCATATTGTTGATAGGTCATGGCCACGAGTATAAGTAATGATAACAATAATGTTATTGTTTGAATTGTTTTTTTAAGACAGAAACATATATGGTTTTATATTATGAAAACAGTGGATGAACCATTGGTGCAGATACAACAAGTCCAACGTCGACAAAATACCATAGATAGTTCAGGACTTACAAAATTTAAAAACACCTTGTACAGTAAGCTGATGTTCAAAACAGAGCTTAAACTATAAACTATGGCCTTAACCTTAACACAAACTACTAACTAACACTAGAAGGCTAAACTTCAAACAACCTTTAAACCTGAGACTTCATGCCACTTGTGCCCGAAGCACCTTGCTTCTGAGTTGCACCCGCAGAATCAACATCTAGATGGGTCTGTCTGTCAAGGGCCACTTGATGCACTTGCGTTTCCAAATTACTCACATGATCTGCTAGCTCATGCATTGCTGCCCGATGATCAGAAATACGCGTAGCTTCATGCTGCAACGAACCTTCAAAGTCCTCCCGAAGTTGCAACATATCTTCATCCAACATTTCAAACTGCCGACCAGCCTCAACATCTAATCTTCTGATCAATTTCTTTTGCTCCCTGACCCGATGTCGCATCCTGCAGATTTCTTTTTCCAACATTCACCTACACAGTCCTCCATCTATCCCTGAATTCTCGCTTGAGGCCATACGATGAGGAGAAGAAACGAGAACACTAGAGCAAGATGCTAAGAGCTCTTTCCCTCCCGGAAACGAGTCCCAAAAATAAACAATGAAATCAACATCCATCTTACCCATCATATAAACATTTGACACACCCTGATAAGTATTGATGCCAGCTCTCGAGAATAAATGCCGTAAATTACAAAGTACTGTGCCTAAGGCACTTCCCACGTTCGCTATGAAGAGGAGGGACATAATATGCAGAAAATATGTAGTGCTTAACTCTCTTTGCCGCAGGAAGCATCTAGAAGTGGAAAGCACACGATCGACACAAAGGAGTAGATATAGACTAATGGAATAACCATCTCCATCTTCATCAACCGGTACCCCCTTCCAATTAATACCTTTATCTTGCTGCATGTTTTGACGCCAACGCAGGTTTCGACGGTCACCATTTGTCCATTCAATCCCCCAAGTGTTAACCGAGTTGGTATACATAGCTTCCATTCAAACTTTCGCGTTGGATTTAGGGGAGGTGGTCCCTCCGCACCTCGTTGTTAACATTTAATTCCCCCATGCAGAGAAGAGTGGCCTTGTTGGCAGCTTTGTCTGCTTTTGTATTCAAGGCTCTAAGGATGTGAAAAAATTCAATTTTTCGGAAGGATCTCCTCTCCTTATCAGACATTCCAGTTTCAAGTTCTTGATTTTGATGGAGGTATTCAGAGCTTGGATTATCAGGCGAGAGTCTCCAAACATCATAGCTTCGGCAATTCCTAGAGCTTCTAATTGTTTCAACCCTTGCCAAAGAGCATATGCTTATGCAATGTTGTTTGTATCAACGCCAATGCTCCAAGAATACTCAATTTCAACAATTTCTTCGGGATTATAGATAATCCCTCCCCCTCCTGTTGCCCCTTTTTTTCATGCAGGTAAATCAACTGGCGCCCAAGTGTATAGGAAGGCGCTGCAAGGATGGGGTCAGGGGTTCGAACCTGGGTGGGGACGGCCATAACCGATTGCCCCAACCACCTCGCCTATCAAGGCAACCCATAATGTTACTGTTTGAATTGTTGATGTACAACCAAGGTTCTAATTGATTACATTGAAACCCTTTTAACATTTGAAATTAGCACACGTATGCAGATCCAACTTAAGTTTAGTTGTATTTAAGCATTAAGAGGGATACAAAAAAGTTGAGATGCAAATCTCTCTTTACTTAAAGGATCTTGAGTTAAGATGGATCTATACTGGTGTGCTGCTTAGTATTGTGTAGGTTAGTATTGATATTGTTGTTAGATAGAAAACAACTAGGAAATGTGTCAAATGGATTCACGTAGCTTGTTATTCCTTCTAGCAAAAACTCCCTCATATTCCTCTTCTTCCAATCATTGATATGATTTTGTTTTTGCTAATCATTTATATCTATCTATCTATATATTTTCAACACGCACGCATATGTGCACACTTATATAAATATTTGTAAATGATTATAATTGTTTTAAATTTTGGTATAAGATATTTATTGGGTCAATAGATGTTGACATCATTGTTACAACATGGACATATGAGATAGACATTACAATCTCTTCAATATTGGGTTGTAGAGTGCACCTAGGTTCTCTTGATGTAATAATAAAACATTTAATATATTTCTCTAGTCGTCTATAAGTACTAGCAAATGGAGTCCAACGCATTGAGTAATAAACATGCATGGCATCCATCATCTCAATGGATATCTGAAGTAGAGCAACCAAGAGCATGGGTTTAAATATCCATTTACCAACTTGCTTTCCCTTCCTTTGCATGACTATGTGTTGAACATATTTTATGAAGGTGCAAAACGTGAATGGAAACATGAAATGAATTACAAAGAATTTGAATAACTATTCCAAAGAAATCCAAGTTCATATACCAAGTTGGTATATACTAAAGACTTTGCTTGTAGCGTTGCATATTAGCCATTGAACATTGAAGCTTAACATTACACAGAATATGTCCAAGGAATTTGAATAAATATCCCAAATAAATCCAAAGATCTACCTCTATTCATATACCAAGTTGGTACATCCTAAAAAAATGTGCATGTAGCATTGCATATTAGCCATTTAACATTGGAGCTCGACATTGCATAAAATATGTTTCTAGCACTCCATTTTATTATCCATTGACTCAAGTATCCCCTTGAATGGTAATTAAGGAGTTGGTCGTCAAATGACCATTCGTAAGATGGCCATAGTTTTGGGAGAGAAATGCCTCAACGAAGGCCCCACCCAACTCTTTGTTCAGTAGGGTATCCAAAAGTGAAACTCAATGTCTATTGTCTTTCCAGATCCTAAGCTCACATCTCTCTTCTTTGCAATAACCTTGAACAATGTAGAAGGTCGATATCCATAGTGTATCCATCCATTGGAACTTCTAGGTTAGTGCACTACGTTGCTAAGGTGATGTACGCATTGAGACAAATAAAGTAGTCTTAGAGTAAGTTAGATTCATGTTACTTAATAAACTAATTAAACTTTGAATAGTGGCTTAAAGGCTTTTACGATGGAGAAGAGTGGAAGGGTATTCCCTTCATTTTTCATTCGTTTTCCAACCTAACATAGGGTTGAGTAAACTTTCATCCATCCCCGTGAGGCTCGACCGACTCATTGAAAAAGAAATCACTTGACACATGGTGGTTGAGTAAACTTTCATTCATCTCTGTGCACTTTACAATCAAATCCTGACCAAATATGCCGTGCATCTTCCGTGAACCTTCGCTTTCCTCGATTTAGCAAAAAAATAATAATTATATCGACAAACCGCCCTGCACTAGTTTTGAAAAAAAAGCAGTTATCCATATCATAATCATGCTAAGGACAAACTGGCCTGTACTATTTTTGAAAAAAAAAAACAGTGATGCGGATTAATCTTTAATAAAAATAAAGAGATATTACTGTTATTGAAGCGAAGTGAAAGTGCATTTGAAGGGACCCTAAAAATAAACTACGGAAGCATCGCCGAAAGAGTCGGAAGATCCGAGAATATCAGTAAATCCAGGTCCTGAGAGGACATACAGAGGTTTGCCCGAGTTGAAGCCTTTAAGCGAGAATCGAACTTTTGACCTTTTTTTTCTTCTTCTTAGTTTACGGATGCTTTGCTTGTAGAATTTGCCGAAACAGGGCCTATAACGCGTGGCGCATGGGTGCAACTTCTTCAGTGAACTCGAGCTTACAGTACTTAAAGCGCATAATGCAGTTTCTTTTAAGTTTGATTTGCAGCAGGGAGGAGATATATGAGATGGGTTGAGAAGAGGGAAATGGGAGGTATTTTGTTTCGAGAAATTTGAAAAGCCGTTACAGTACATCAATGTGAGTCATATTGTGCTTTTCCGCCAGGTTTTTCTCCGTCGATATTAGTGTTGGATAATTATATGCAAGCTGTGATTTGCGTTCGAAGCGGTTTGTAGTTTGTGATATTGTGACTGGTGTCATCTCTCCTGCGCTTGGAAATAAAGATTGAGATGAGCTCCAATGGTCCTGGGAACCCGAGGAGACTTTCTCCGAGACGAGCTCCTTCGTGCGAGAATTACGAGCGATTCGAGCACAGCGATTACGAAGACGAAACGCAGAACGATGTTTTTAGTATCCTGCACAAGAAAGCTCCACTGGAGAGCCTAAAAAAGTGGAGAGTAAGGCTTTATTTTTTTAAAAGTTTTTAATTTTTTTTTCTTTGAATGTCGGTTAAAATATATATTATACATCCTGGTAAGCTTCGTTTAGCGAAGAAGAAAGTTTAAAGTCATGTTTAATCTAGCTGGAGCTTACTGGAGAATATAAACAAATGCAGATTTGAGCCGAGAATGGCTTTGATTTTGAGCCAGTGAATTTTAGGGCTCAAATGTAATTTAGCTACGCCTCCTCTCGATACTGTACTATTTTTTCGGACTTCAAAAGTTTCAGGCGCTTTGAACAAATGCTTGAAACAGCATTGGCTATTGAAAATCACAGGCGTTGAGTTTCGATTCAAATTCTATGAGAAGTTGAAACATCAATAAGGAAATTTAGGGGTTTAGTGGGGTTTAGTGTGAAGAGCAAGGGCAAAAAAGCTTGATTGGAGGAAAAATAACAATTCATTATTCTAAAATGCTGTTGAAAAATAGGCATTAATTAATTAGTTATGGCTTCCCAAACAACATGGTCACAAGTTCAAAACTGTAAAGCAGTTCGTACTTTTTTTGGGTATTAAATGGCTTGGATATTTTCAAGTAATAGCAAAAGTAAAAGGAATATTAATATGTTTACTGGGAGCACTAGAGTCCAAAAAAACCAAAGGTGCGAGACGCTGGAACATAGAGACGTCCAAAAACAAACTTTGTAATCAAGATGTTAAATGTACTATCTTAAATATATCATGGTAAATGTGTTATATCATGCTATATGGAAACATGGATATGCATCTCTTAAACATGGATATATCAGCATGCATGAGAGATATCGTATCATGCTATATGTATCTCTTAAACATGGATATATCAACATGAGAGATATCATATGGGGTTCAGAAGTTCTTTAATATTTGGGTCTAAAATTTAATATAGATGTAATTATATGTATGTTTTTTTAGGAATATTATGCTTAAATGCTTTTAAATCAATTATGTGGAATTATTTGGATAAGAAAATCAACATATGGCTAGAAAGTCATGGAAAAAGACTAAAGGGTAAGCTGAATTTCAAGGTTATCATTTGATTATGGATTGCTTTGTTGCTTTTAGGACCATTACTGAGGAGTGTCGCAATAATAAAACCAATCTTTTATGTTGCTTTGTTGAGTTTAGAAAAACATTTGACATAGTGCCCATAACTAACGTTTGGAATATATTAAAAGAGCTGAAAGTCTCTTTCAGTGTAGAGCAGTTGGCCTAAGGTTGTACGAGAAGGTTATCTAAGTTTACGAACTCTGAGGTCTAGTCAGAAAAAATTAATTGTGATACAGAAGTTAAGCAAGGTTGTCTCGTATCCTCAACCCTTTTTGGTATTGGCAAGCTACAAGGTTGTTTGGAAGAGGTTGTGCTAGCACAACTTTGGTGTGTATAGTCATCATCCTTCTTCTCTATGTTGATGATATTGTTCATATGGCGAGAAGTTCCTGTCATCTTGACTAGCAACTAAAAACTCAAGGATTTTTGCTCAAGTATGGGTATGACTATTAACATTGACAAAACAAAGGTTATGATAATCAAACCCCAAAAGATTACTTATGATAATTTCATGTATGACAACAACTTGGAGGAAGTGAATTTAGACAAATATTTTGGAATTTATCTTCATCATAAGCTTAATTGAAACCGGTGGAAATCTTATTATGGACTTGAAAACAATTGTAAATCAACAAACCTCTGGCTTTGGAATAGGAAGAAACTCCTCTTGGAGACACTCGTCACCTCTGTTATCTTATATGGATGTGAAGTTTGAGTCTGCAATATCTCTAGAGAATTATGGAGAAGGATAAAGCAAATCCAAAAGCCCTTTATAATAACATATATTCTCAAAATTAAAGACAATACAACTTATCCTATTCTCCTCATTGAAGCGAATCTCACCCAGATTGATAGCATGGTTATGACTAGGTGTCTAGTGTACAAGAACACAATAAACAACATGGGAGGCAAGAGGCTTCCTAAGATTGCTTCATATGTTAGTCAAAACCACCTACGACTCAAGTGAGGTTGGCATAAAGATGCAAAGTCTTGTTTAAATTGCTTGGGAGTCGAGGATGAGGTGACTCTTCAGAAAAGTGATAATATTAAAAGTATTATTACATCTAAATTTAAAGAGATGTGGTGCTATAAAGAGTTGGGAGGATAAGAGGAGATTTTATCTAGTTATGACTTAGGAGATTTTGTCGTGTGAATCCTTTGTGACTAGTTTGATCTCTATCCATTTGATCATTGAGTCAAACCCTTAAGTTGCTAACATAATTTATGTGTTGTGTTTAGAGGAAGTCTTAAGTAAAAAAAAGTATTTTAGATTTTTATCTTAAGCTTAATGTTCTAATGGTTTGCGACAATGTACACAACACCATGATGGGTATGTGTTGTGAAGCATAGTGTGGACTCATTTTAGCGTGAAGGTTTGTATTGAGATGGTGCAAGTTGCTAATGTTGTGTAATTTATTAACATATTTTCTATATGTAAGCATTATTTTACATTAGTGGACAATTTGAGTGGATATAATGGTTAAGAATATTTGTTTTTCTTAAAAGTTTACAAATTCAAGTTAGATAATCTCCCATTTTTAGAAACCCTATATGTCCATGTCATTAGATTTACATGTGTAATTATTAGTGGACAATTTGAGTGGGTATAATGATTAAGAACATTTGTTTTTTCTTAAAAGATTACAAATTCAATTTAGATAATCTCCTTTTTTTTAAAACCCTAAGGACTAAATGAATAGGGTATTGGTTTTTGTACCAAGAATAACTAGGTGCCCGATGGGGGAGATGTCACCTAAGTAACCTAAAATAAAAAAAAGTAATTAAAAAATTCATGTCTACTCATTCCATTGAGAGTAGACATTAGAGCCCACTATGGGGAGATGCCCCATAGTGACTAGAGCCCACTATGGCGAGATGTTGTCACTTAATGTAACTTTATGTTACCAATTTTTTTTAAAAAAGTAATTAAAAAAAATCATGTTGACTCATAAATTTAAAAAATAAATAAATTAAAAAACTCATGTATACTCTTAAAATAAAAATTTAAAACCAAATAAAAGTTATTAAAAAAATCCATCCATGTGGATATTTGATAGATCCAGGTTTAAGATAAATCTATGCTGATTTAATACAATACTCTTATTTCTTAAACTATGTATAATTATTTTAGATAGATTAAAGTGTAATTTTTTTGGGTTCTTTCTCCTTTCTCTTCATGGAAGTGTCTAGGTAGCTATATAAATGGAAATATCTTATCCATAAAATATAAAAAATAAGGGAACTTTGGGTTTTGGCTTAAAAGGCTTTTATAATGGAAAGGAGATTTTTTATTCCTATTCAAAGCTAAAGTTTCCGGAAAGCAGGAACTTAGGGAATGTGGGTACGAGTACCGGGATATGTCTAGAAGTTTCCTCAAGTTTGCAAAAATATATTTAAAAAAAAACATGAGAACCAAATGACTTAGCACAAATCAGATGACTTAGCTTATTCTTGATATTAGTAACTAGAACCTCTTAGCAGATGGAAATGGTAATAAAATCAAGACTACCATCCACGTCATTGATTATATAAGGTAGAATTGTGTCAACTATGATTAAAATGTATTAGAATATTATATCTTTACAACACATTCTATGCTAGGGTATTTGTAAAGGTGTATAAATAATCAAATTTAAATAATTATAAAAGAGAAACCTTGATAATTTTTATTTAAATGTAATATATGAATTTAGTTGTAAAGTAAGATTTAAAACTATTTCCAATTGTTTAAAAGTTTATTTTTTTAATTCATAAAGTAAATACTAAAATATATAAATTTACTTTCTTTTATTTAATATATAAAAAGATAAAATCGATTTAGATTTATTATTGATTAGTGGTAATTGCAATTCAAGGTAGGGATGAGTGAATACTCTAGCATGGCCGGTAGATGGAGATCAACTCGACAACGTAGCACGAAATAAACTTTTATTGCAACTTAGTTTTCTAGATCAAAAAATTCTGAGTCAACTATGTAAAAGTATGGTCGCGAGGAAATAGGAATGTTGTTAACAATCTACGTGGCAATGGCAATCATGAACGCATGGAAGTTCCCACTAAGTTACCAACCATCCGGAACGCGGATAGTTGTTCAGGATAGTTCCCACTTGATTAGGAAAGTTTACTACAAGTTCCCAAGTTCCCTGAAACATCAAAACGAGTTTCCTAAGAACCCGAAGCGATTCCATGCTACATAGCCTAAAAGGCTTTTATAATGGGAAGGAGATTTTTTATTCCTATTCAAAGCTAACCTCTCCGGTAGCTTGGGTTGAATAGATTTCCATCAATCTCTCTGGGTAGCTCTACCGACCAGCGAAAATTGAACTGATTGAACAAACTCGCTGCCATCATCAGCAATGGTTGGCTGTCATTGCAAAACTCACTGTCATCACCAGCAATGGTTGGCTGTCAATGCAAGCAAAACACACTTTACAATCTCAATGCAAGCAACATGCCATCCACAAACAAATCTGCTGTGCATCTTCCACGAACCTTCGCTTTTCTCTATTTACCGAAAAAATAATTGTCAACTTTCAAGAAAAACTTCGGCGCACTATTAAAAAAACATAAAATCAGTGATCCTGATCATGTTCTCTGTCTCTAGATTTTTCGCAATCGAGAAACTATGTTTGAAGGGATCTCTAAATATATACTACCGAGGCCGAAGAATCGCCCAAAGACTCGAAGGATCCGAGAATCTCCGAGAGTCGTAAGAGAGGACATTAAGAGTTTTGTCCGCGTGAAAGCATTTCAGCGATAATCGAGCATTTGACCTTCTTTTTCTTGGTTTACAGATATTTCGCTTGTAGAATTTGCCGACACGCGGAAACAGGGCGAATAACGCGTGGCGTATGTCTACAGCTTCAGTGAACTTGAGATCCATGTTAAGCCCGCGATGCTGTGTTTTTAAATTTTGATTTAGTGCAGGCGAGAGATAAATGGGATGGGTTGAGATTAGGGGAATGGGAGGTATTTTGCTTCGAGAAATTTGAAAAGCTGTTACAGTGCATTAGTGGGAGTAATACCGTGCTTTTATGCCCAAGTTTTACTCTGTCGATATTAGTCTGATTTCAGTGTTAAATAATTAAAGGCCAGCTGTGATTTGCATTCGAAGCGGTTTGTAGTTTGTGATACTGTGACTGGTGTCATCTCTCCTGCGCTTGGAAATAAAGATCGAGATGAGCTCCAATGGTCCCGGGAACCCGAGGAGATTTTCCCCGATACGGTCTCCTTCGTGCGAGAATTATGAGCGATTCGAGCACAGCGACGACGAAGACGAAACGCAGAACGATGTTTTTAGTATCCTGCACAAGAAAGCCCCACTGGAAAGCCTAAAAAAATGGAGGGTGAGTTTTTTTTAACAGTAGTTTTTAAAATTTTCTTTAATTGAATGTTTTGGTTATAATATATAAACTCTTTTACCGAATTCGTCATAGTGCTGTGTACACGATTATGGTTAGCTTCGTTTAAGATTAGGTTTAGTTGAAGAAGAAAAGGGTAAAGTCATGTTAAATCCAGCTGCAGTGAACAAATACAGATTTGATCCGAGAATGGTTTTGATTTTGAGCTCCTGAATTTTAGGGCTCAAATGTTCTGTAGCTTCCTGTTCTAATTTTTCGAAGTTTCAAGCTTTGGGGGCTTTGAACAAATGCTTGAAATGACATTGGCTATTGAAAACCGTGTTGAAAATCATAGGCATTCATTTCCCTTCAAATTCTATCAAAAGTTGAAGCATCAATGCGCATCAATGGGGAAGTTTAGTAGGGTTTTAGTGGGAACTTGGGAAGGACAATGTGAAGAGCAAAGGCAGGAAATGCTATTGAAAAAAATGAATTAATTAGTGATATCTTCCCAGACAACATGGTTCGGAGTTCGTAATTTTTATTTTTATTTTAGGTTTTGGACTTTCTAGTGATTTTTGGTGATAAAAGTCAGTTCAAAACTCTGAAGCAGCTACTATTTTTTTTTGGTATTAAATGCTCTCGATATCTTCAAGCATTTGATCACGGGAAAAGTCGGTTGCTGAGGGCATTGGCAATGGAAAAGTTAATAGGCATATTAACTAGTTAACGGGGAACATGAGAAACCGAAGGTGTAAGACTCGAAAACATAGAGATGACCACAAACATTAAGGTGCGAGACTCGAAAACAAAGAGATGTCCTAAAACATTAAGATGCCATCTTAGTAGACAAAACGCAGTTTGTAATCAAGATAGTAGATCTACTATCTTAAACTTGTTGTCTTTGATCTCTCAAGCATGAGAGGGGGAGGGATCAAATTTTGCTGGGTGTAAATTTTTGTAAGTAAGAATTAAAACATTATATGGAATTTAATATAAAGGAATTAAAATATGGTATTGGATTAAATGATTAATATCTTTATGTACTTTGGAGTGGTTTAATTATTTTTAAGATTTTGTTACTTTACACAATAGTATCTATGTCACATTGTGTTGTGGAGCACCTCGCTACTTTTGGTGCAATCATGTAGTTGTAGGGAGGGTTTAGTTCCAAAGCATGAGGATCATGCTTGCTTTATTTTGGTGGCCCTACCTAACATTGAGTTGTTGGTTTTCCCATCCATGGTTGTCATTATGTTGTGGCTACTCTTGTATTTTCATGGTTTCAAAACTTACAATAACTTTGTGTTGTAGAGCACCTCACTAGTTTTGGTGTTTCAAAACTTACAATAACTTTGTGTTGTAGAGCACCTCGCTACTTTTGGTGCAATCATGTAGTTGTAGGGAGGGTTTAGTTCCAAAGCATGAGGATCATGCTTGCTTTATTTTGGTGGCCCTACCTTACATTGGGTTGTTGGTTTTCCCATCCATGGTTGTCATTATGTTGTTGCTACTCTTGTGTTTTCATGGTTTCAAAAGTTACAATAACTAGTGTGAAACAAGACATTCGCTGTTGCAAGGGCTAATCCGTTGATTCGCCAACATATTGTCTAGCATCATGGCTACTAGCATCAATAGTTCTAGTAGCCCCTTTCGGTTGAAAATGAATGGTATTCAGTGCTCCTCACCCTCCTAAGGTTAGGTGAGTAAGAAATTCCTCGATACTCTAGGAATCTTGGTAAGGCAGTTATGCCGATGCTCACAATGCTACTTCAACGTAGTGTTGTTGACATTATTTCATTTATGATTGTTGTGAATATGGCAAGGGAGTTGAGGAACCCACTAGGCTCTTGATTCATTTTGTAAGGCCCCCAATTTTCCATATGTTGTAGAGGTTGTGAATAACTAACTCCACCTTTTGTTCTTGCACATGCTTTGCAAAGTGAGGTTAACATAGATTTCCACCTTCTCAACCCCATGAGAAGAGTTTATTGGTAGGAGTCTAGTTATATACAATAATGTTTACATTCATAGAGATAAGAAAAAAACTATCATGATACACAATTATGCTAATTGGAATTTGATAGAAAACTGGTGGTTACCTATGAAAATAGTCAATCCGCAAGAAGTGGGGATAGGGGAAACATAAACATAGAAGCAAGAAACCAATTGCAACTCTTATTTGTCAAAGGACAAATGAAGAAGTGGCGTTTAAAGAATTTGGGCCCTTCATAGAAATGACATGTAGTGTGGGGATAACTAGGCTCCCTATAAAAATGGAGTAAGCTAAGAAAGATTCCTTGGGCTCAAGTAAAGCATTCCACATGTTTCTAGGATAAAAGAGGCAAGTCTTGATTTATTTAGATTTCAGGTGCCATAGCTTATTTAGTCGAGCATCTAACATATGCCTTCTAGATAGCTATCCCTTGACAAGCTTTACTCTTATGGAATACCTTCAGACATTCCATTTTCGATGTTTCTACCATTTGTCAAGGCCTTAACACTTGGTTTAAATAAAAAAGAATTGGAGTGAATTCCTTGAATTTGTCTAATATCACTGTGATTGCGTTAATTGATCTTAAAGCCAGTTCTTGAAATAAGCTAGGGTACCTAGTTCCTAAAGTTGGCATCAATGACATCCAAAATTATTTTAATGCAATTTATGAACAACACCAAGGGCAAGAACCACGAATTCTGAGGTAGAGGCTTGCCATGAGACCATAGCTCTGACGACCCAATCGATTCTTGGCTAGAAAGGTTTAATGGCTTTAAATGCCTACCAAATAATTTGGGCAATGAAAGTACTTTCAATTTTCATTTGCGTGGGAGTGATAATAAGGCCCTGCAAACTCAAGGGCAACTAAGAGATTTCACTATAAGATATTCCTTGCTTGATGCAATTTTTGATCAAAACTTTTCAAGCATCATAGCATGATAAGGCTCTATGAATCCATATTGCACATAGGCTTTCTGCTCAAATATTAGTAATACTCATAATGCCCTCATCACTCATTGTACAAATAAGGTCCATATTGCACATAGGCCTTGTGCTCAAGTATTGATAATATTCATAATGCCCTCATCGTTAATGTAAAACCAAGGTTCCAATTGTTTTTGTAAACTCCGTGTTTCTTTTTACCTTAAGGGTTTAGCCCATAAGAAAACATTCATGAGATCTCTCCAACCTTCTAAAAAGGTAATAAAATGCTTGATAAGTAGCACCTTCGTCGGGGTGTTATGGTTTCTCTCTCTACTTAGATTGTTTTTAGTTAATGGTTTGTTATTATTCCCTTAGTGTGTTGATGTGACACTAAACTACTTAAGTACATCACCACACTTGTTATTGGCTGATTCTATGTGCTACTAATTTGCCTCCTAACAAACATTCAATCCCTTTTGCACTTGAGCTTTCGTAGAATTTGATTCTTGTTTATTGCATATGCCCTTTTGTCGTTTGAATCTTTGTGACTAGTTTGGTCTCCTTTTAGAAAGGCTAATATCCATAGGATCTCCATTCATTTGATCATTGAGTTTGATCATTGAGTCAAACCCTCAAGTTGCTAAGGTGATTTAATTAGTTGCTAAGGTGATTTAATTGTTTAGAGGAATGTAAGCTAAGGTCATTTAATTGTTTGGAGGAATATAGTAGCCTTACCACAGGAAAAATATCTTGATTCCTATCTAAATGCGTAGGATCTCCATTAATTTGAACATTGAGTCAAACCCTTTATTTGCTAACGTGATTTAATTGTTTAAAGGAATATAAGCTAAGGTGATTTAATTGTTTAGAGGAATATAGAATTCTTACCTCACGAAAAATATCTTAATTCCTATATCTTAATTCCTATCTTAGCCTTGTTGGACATAAACAACCTAAATGTTCTAATGGTTTGCGTAGTGTGCACAACATGATGATAGGTACATGTGTTGTGGAGTGTAGTGTGAACTTGGTTCGACTTTGATGTTTTGTATTGAGATGGTACAAGTTGTTTATGAGGTGTAAATTATTAGTGTATTCTCATATATGTCGACATTTACAAGTTAATACATATACATGTGTGATTATTTGTGTATAACTTGAGTAGGTCTAACAATTGTTCTATGTGTTTTCTCCTATGAAGTTATGTGTTCAAATCTAGAATGGGTAGGGTATGTGTACTTTTATAGACTTTACAAACACATTGTTGCATAGAGGAAGTTCTCTTATTCACAAACAATATGGTTTCTTACATTACTATGGTGTCTAGCTAGAATGGGTAGGGTATGTGTACCTTTATAGACTTTACAAACACATCGTTGCATAGAGGAAGTTCTCTTATCCACAAACAAGAGGGTTTCTTACATCACTTTGGTGTCTAGCTAGATTGTGACCTAAGAGGAAGTTCTCTTATCCAAAATTAGATTATTATAATTTAAGATAATAAATTTTGCATTTAAGACATGTCATTCGCGTTGTCCTTGCTGTGAATTTTCTTAGGACTTGTTCATTTATATGGGCTTTCCCTCTGAGAGTATGGTAGAGAGGTCCATTAATGTCTCGTGGCTAAATTGACGACGTGTGTCCTCAACTCAACATTGGCTATGTGAGAGACTCACTCTCACACACTTGGTATACAACATAGCTACCAAGGGTAGTTGACTATTCCTCCAACCAATAGTGAAATTTTATGGTATTTAGCTCTTTTTCTAAAATCCCCAACCATAATCACATTTGGGATTTGGATTTGAAGGAACACCTAGACATTATAATTGCTAAAAAACGCATTAGTCAATCCACATTAATATAATGAAATTCTGCACTATTATTAACAGTGTTGCAAATATCGTTTCAAAGAATACATGGTCAAATGACTTTGAAGAATCTTATTGGAAATATGAAAGAAAATATTAACAAGCACAAATTTTGCAATATTATATATATAGAAACTTTGAAAAATTAACTACTTAATAAAAACTTAGAAATATTAGGGGAAATTTAAGATATTTGCAACACTTGAAGCACTAGGAGAAATGCTTGACTTGAAGCACCTTTAAGAAATCATGTAGCCCAAACACAATTTCAACCATTTTCTATGGCTTTTTTTAGGCAATATCGATGAAATTCGGCAATTTTTTTGAAAGAATTCTTAAAACTTAGGAATGATTCTATACAATTAAAAAGGATAGATAAAGGGAAGGTTGCATCATAAGATTCATACCCACCTTTTTTTTTCCATTGAAAATATAACTTACTATTAATAACCACCTATAAACGTTCATAACCACCCATAAAGGTTTTGTTCGTTAAAGTCGGCAGTGTGTGTGTTTCAACTTTAAAACATTTCGTTCAAAAGAATCATGCTGGAACGGTTAGTTAGCCATCGTGTGTACGAGAGTGGATCGTGGGGTGTATCATATTTATTTCTCGTCATAACTGCTATCATTTTCCGTTACACAAAACACTAACTGCGAAGCCCTATGCGCAACTTCCACGAACCTTCGCTAAGCACGATCTGCTTTTGAGAAAAAAATGTATAGAAACAGGGCTCCTGGCCATTCTTCTTTATTTTTCTTACATTTTCAGCAATAACATATAATTTTTTTTTTCAAGAAGCCGTAGATGCCAATGAATCGCCAAATAACTGAAGGCTCTGATAATACCCGCTAACCCACACTCCTGTGTGAGTGACAAAAGGGTTTCTTCTGCGTTCAAGAGTGTCAGTGAGAATCGAACGAGTGACGTCTTTCTTGCTCGTGGACAGATGCGTTGCTTGGAAGACTTTAAAACGAAGGATGAAATGCGGAAATAGGGGCCTCACAAGAAATTTGGTCATCCGTTTACGCGTGGCCGCTTTATTCAGCAAGGAATTTTTGTGGGCACGATATCAGTTTGTGAAGTTTGACTTGATGTAGGGTCTGTAATACGTGCTGAGAACAGCAGAATGAGAGATATTTTGGTTTGGGTACTTGTAAAACCATTACAGTATTAATGTGAGTAATAACCTGTTTTAACGTCAAGGAAAGCTCCAAAAGTGGCTATATCAGTTTGAATATAGTGTTAAATGGTTGAAGACAAGCTGTGATTTGCATTGGAGGTGGTTTGTTGTGTTTTATTGTGCCTGGTGTCATCTCTCCTGCGCTTGAAAAAGATTGTCATGAGCTCTGGAGTTCCCGGAAACCCGAGGAGGTTTTCTCCCAGAGGATCTCCTTCGTGGGAGAATTACGAGGGATTAGGCAGTAGCGATGACGAAGACGAAATGCAGAACGATGTTTTCAACATTCCTTCCAAGAAAGCTCCACTGGAAAGACTTAGAAAATGGAGGGTAAGTGTGTATATCGTTACATTTTTCTTTCATAGAAGGTTGGATGAGATCAATATTGAATGTTTTTACCCATTTTGCCATAACCGTGCACATGCTTGCGGTTAGCTTCGTTTAAGATACTTTTACTTAAATAAAGTGCATACTCATGTTAAACTGGCGATAGCTTTAATGGAATCAAAACACATGCAGATATGAGCTGAGAATAGTTTTTAATTTTGAGCTTGTGTAGCATAGTGACATGGTTATTAGGGAACACTAAATAGTCCTAATCTATATCTGGTAGATTGCTGAGCCAGTGAAAGCAGGTCCTGTTATTGCTCCTACCAGGGTTCAAGTCTCTCCAATGAAATGGCCATGCTGGTGTTGGTGCTCATCTTTGTGTTAGTGCTTGCAAAAAATGGGTGGGACTACGAGCAAGTCTTAGGCAACAATGGCGGAATAGATATGTTTCTTCCCATTGAATATCTCATGTAGCTCCATGCTTGTTTTGACCAGAAGCATTCAATAAAAGAAATAGCCCTAAATTTTTGGAACATAAAGAATTTTAATTTCTTTTAACATATTTTTAAATTAACATCAGGGAAATGGCCACGGAAAATTATTGTTAAAAATATTGGGACTCATTTCCATTTATCTTCAATGGATAAGTTCAAGGATATAGCAAGAACTAAGTGAGAATCAAAAGAATGAGTGGGGCAAACAAATAATTCATTTATGAAGAATGCTATTGAGACGACAATGCACTAATCCATAATATCTTCCCAAATAGAAGGGTCACCAAGGAAACAAAACATATGTGCTAAAACTTAGATGTCCAAATGCTTTAAGATGCCATCGTGGTAGACACATATAACATCCTTTATATTCAGAGATCATACGTACTACTCCGAAGCATAGTTTTGTCGACCTGCACTCATATATTATTGCTGGGAATAAGACAAGGGAGTCTATAAATTTACTATGCTTTTGACTATATTTTGAAAGCTAAAAGATACACTCAACCTTTTGGACTTGCACCTTCTCAATGAGAAGAGTTTATCTATAGGAATATATATAAGAGAAAAAATTTAACTTATCGTGACAAGTGTGATCACAAAGGATGAAAACTCACAAACGTGCTAAATTGCCAAATGAACAACATCTAAAGAAATTCTTAATGAATTTGGCTTGTTGTAGAAATGACACTTAGGGCGGGGAATACCTAAATAGACAAGACATTGACCAATAGGGGACTATTGACAAAAGGTTTTCTTGGGATGAATTAAAGCACTCCACATGAATCCAAGCTGAAGGAGCTAGGCTTGTTGATTTTAATTTTAATAGTTGAAAATCTAACATAGGGCTTTTAGAAAGCCATTTGTAGCCACTGATAGTATTACATTTATGGAAGGCCTTCATTATATTCAATTTTCATTCTTTCCACCATTTGTTTGGTGGTTTGACACTTGATCTTTGAGATCAAGTAGAGTGTCGTTTTTAGATGTCTTTAGATGGTGTAGGAGACATCATATGCAGTTTAAATTAGTGGTTGGTTTAATGTGCAAGAAAGGTGCTAGAGGCACTTGTTTCAAACATGTTACATGTTTAACCTTGCATCGACATTGGTTTTGAGGTTGCTAGATTAGTAAACAACCAAAATTTTACGGTGTCTGTGATGATGAGATCTTGAGGCATGGTCGTTGATTGATTTAACATGGATTTGATATCATGCCAACATGTTTTGTCATACAAAGCAATACTTAATCATGTCCTTTTCAAAGATAAAACCATTAGTACACACTGTGTTTTCCATGACGATTTTAGGCTTCTAGATTTTTGGTAGATTTTTCCTTGATTCTCAGGTTGCTAGATCACTCAAGTGCCTATTTTGGTAGATTTTTCCTTGATTAGTTATCAGCTATTTTGACCTAGCTGAGGTGTCATTAAAGAGACTTATGATCCTGCACCTACTTTAGGAATCTTCTTTGACTTCCCTCATGCAGTATTTAGGGCAAGTTAATGTTCTTATTTTGAAGCATCCAATATTGAACTTTTGGGATGAGTATTGTTTCAACTTGGATGATGGTTATTCATGGTTAGTTAAGGTGCCTTTCATAAGAGATTGAGCTACTTCTCTTCCATTTATAAAGTATATCTTTTTTTACATATGGATTTATGTTATTTTGAGCAGAGGGAGGGCATCTTTCATAGGCCTTTTCCTCACTTGTGTGAACTATCTATAGCAGATTTTGGATACCCATCTTGATGCTCTGTGTTTTGTTTAGTCTAATTTTTAGCAAGCAGATTTTGAGTACCCATCTTGGATGCTATGTGTTTACTTTAGTCTAATTTTAGCAAGCCTTGCCTTGGTAGGAAGGTAGATCAATTTTGGAAAAGTAGTTCTTCTATTTTTATTAATGTCTAGACTTAGAACACATCACAAACATAAATACAAGGAGAAGGAGAAGTGTAGATCATAAATGCCATTTGAGTCCATCATCCTTCTACTATTGGATCTTATTGTCTTCCAATCTTAAGGTTCGAGTCTAATGATAAAGATTAGATGTCTTTGTCAATCAAGTCCTTGAGTATTCTTGGACACCTAATTCATTACGTGAATATGAAACATCATTGAGAGTCTAAGAGATCACTTGGAATATGAAACCAATGTGACATCATTTTATTTATACATGTATATTCATAATGAAAATTGTGCCTTTCATGCCTATTCAATTGTCTTTGTTTAATCCTTATGTTTTAATCCTTAGGTGCATACTTACCTGGGCACCCCAATAGTGGTATCGGAGCACATATTATTCTTAGGCTTGAAGGAAGCTATGGCTGTTTTTCCATAGCATTGATTATGAGAGCCCAAAGGTTTTTCTAACTCCATAAATTCATTGTGTATATTTGCGCGTTTTCCTTGGTGTTGCACATGTATCTCTTGGCGTAAGTATTTCATTTTTGTGCTCTTGGTGAATCATTTGGTTTGGATGTGGTGCATCTCTTTGTATTAGAGTTGTGTTTTGTGTGGCCTATCGTGCACGTAAATCCCAATTTGTGGTTGCTTCTAAGTGATAGCTTGTGGTTCCAACAAATTCCAATTATAACTCTACCCGATTTTGAGTTGATACCTCATGAAGATACTTCGTGATACCATTGCGTATTGATACTCTGCCTGTTGCCTTTAATTTGTTTTATTTCCAAGCCTGTGAGGATAGTTAATGTGTATGACCTTTGTCTTTAGTGAAGTCGATTACTAAATTGCCGGATTATTGAGATTTGGATAGAATGGCGTGCAACTCTGCAACCACTTCAGCGACCAACCCAACATCCATTCCAGATGCATTTTAGGTGTCATCTCTATTGTGTAACTTGTCTCTTGTTGTTATCGTTACTACATTATTGGTCCATCTCTTCTTGTTATTTTTTACACATTGCTCAGCACAAGCATTTTACATGTGTTAAGTGGCTTATTTCATAGAATCTTTTTATGAGAATTTTGACCCAGATTTTATATAGAGATATCATTTTACATATTTACTCTTAAGGACTTGAATGATATTCAACTTTTGAAACCCTAGAATGATATTCATCATTCTCATGTAGAATTTATCTTTACACTGACGTGAAGATTAGTCCCTAAGATTGGAAAACCATTTTGTAGTGTACTGTAATTCCTTCTTTATGTTATTCCATTGGGTAATTGATTCGTAATCGAGGGGCTTATATTATAGCCTAAGTCACGTGGTTCGAGTTCGTGTTCGAATTCGGCGACCTTGAAATTTGACAAAAAATCGGCAATGAAAAATTTGGTGATAAAATCCGACATTAAGTTCGAGGGACTATACATTTCAAAATTTTAATATATATATATAAAATTCTAGGCACTCATTAAACATTATGTAAAATGAAAATTGCATGCCAACATTAACATATATAATTATATTTCAAAAGGATGGTATCTTGTTAAAACTTTAGGAATTTAGGTTAGGTTTGTTTGTCTTTTTTTACCTTTTAAATTTTTTATTGAATAAATTCGATTAAATTCGCCTTGAAGTTCGTGTTCGACTTGAAGTTTGACATCAAATACAACTTGAAGTTCTACTTTGAAATTCGGCTTCAAGTTCGAATTTGGTTGAAGTTTGGCGAATTTCAAATTTCAAGGTTGAAATTCGCCAAATGCGGTGACTAAGATTATAGCCACTCATTTCACGAACATGGATAATATGCAGGGTAAAAATTATGGTCTTTTTTCTCGTAATCATACATGGCTCTACTCTTCAAAATGACTTCAAGGATCAACCTCGATATAGCCTGAACTCAACAACTAGTAACTATGTATGTTGGAAAGATGTCTCATTGTTAAAGACTATAGTGTCCATGTAGTTACAAAATGAAGCAATCAATGTCAAACTAAATAGTTGCCAATAAAACCAAAACCTAGGCCCAATTCCAACATTAAATGCACCACACTACACAGTAGTTTTTATTTTGGAACAATCTTCTAACTCTGAGTTCCTTCAATGATCGTATTAAATCTTGGTGCAAGAATGATTTTTACCTACTACATGACCGAGGATAAGAACAATAGTTGTCTTTTTGATGCACTAATTTCCCCTATATTCTATGTTAATAATCAAAACACAGTTCCATTACACCATCCAATACATGAAGGGAGATGGCAATTATTTAATACACCAACTACTAAGATAATGATTCACTGATCCAATGATTGTCCACTCCATCAAGTGAATACGGTTTGGTTGATTGAGACAAAAAGGTAGCAAGGAGGTGAATCAAACCTAACACTTGGTATGTAGTCTGGGTAATCATTAATATTCTTACCAACAATTATAAAAAAGCCCAACAATAATTAACACATGCATCTAATAGTTGAAAACATCATGGGTGTGAGAGAACATGCTTAGTAAGAGTAAAAACGCTCAACATCAGACTCGCCTCGAGCAAATCAAATTCATCCAAGTATTGCTAAATTCACTCAAGCCATTGTTAAATTCATCTAGGCATTGAAGAAAATGTTTCAGCAATGTGGGAAACATCCAATGCAAAGAGAATTCATCTAGTGGTGATTAAAATCGCGCAACATCCATTAAAAATGTCTCAGCAACGTATAAAATTGCCATACAATGGAGGAATTGGGCCAACAATATACAAAACACCCAAGCAATGGAGAGAATGCAATGGGAAATAAGAAAATGCTAAGGGAAAGAGGAAAAATGCCCAACAGTCAATGGTAAGACACAGACAAGTGAGAAATTCACCCAACAGTCACTAAAATGATTTTGCCAACTTCTTACATTGATGCAACAACTCTAAGATCTCAAAGGTTGATTTATGGGCTTGGAGTTACATTAGACGTGTTAGGAAAGGAGCTATTGGGGCCTCCATTAAACAAGAATAACCAAAAAACATATTATATCTACCAATTTAATTGTGAATCTCTCTTTTAGATAGGTAACCATTAAAATGCATATGAGCTTCTATTAAAATCACTACTAGTAATTAAAAATGAAGCAGGAGCAATATACCAAGAGCATAGAACATAATTGACATAGTATTTTACCCTGAAAATCAAAATGGGAAAACCAACATTCAATGGGGCTCAGTATTTAAATTTTGACAATCTCTGTACATTTATGTGCTCATCCTTCTCCTCCTACTCTCCCTTGGCCAAAAAGCCCTTGGAGAGTGGAAACACAGTGAGAAATAGAAGAGCTAGGGGTAATGGGAATGCCAACAACCTTAGCCTTTCGTTTCCCATTCCCACTCTCCCTTTTCTTATTATCTTCTTTATTCATTTTGTTTTCTCACATTTCTGTAACATTTGCATTTAGTTTTACATTGCTCATTAATCTATACATTTGTTGAAATACATTTTTCTTTTGTAGGTACTGAAATTCATTTAGTTTGTCCATTCATCATTTCGGGTCCAATTTTTTACACCTTCCCATTGAGAGGCTTCTGGTCTCCAAAAGCTCAAGGAAACCATTCTGGATCAATGCAAACTATTTACTTCTCTGGAGCATGGATCTAACTCTGGCTCTCGACTATAGCTTTGACTCTGGCTTTTGCTTGGCTCATGGCCTTAGCTACTGGTTATGCCTTGGCTCTTGGGTTTGGCTTGCTTGTTCCCGTTGCAGAAGTTGGCTCATCGAGTCTCATCTCAAAGCAATTTCTAGATCCAAAATTTCGTCTCAACATCCATTCCCATCTTCCCTCTCAGACTTGGGAGACAATCCATATCGATAATGTTGATCTCTTCTTTTGCTATATCATCCGCACAAGCATTTGTGTTATCACAACAATCTATAGGAGCAAGTGTGGGCTTCTCTTTGTTGCACACAGTTAATTGCCTCTTGACTTGGAAACAATTGGATTTTTTGTATGTGCTATGCAACACTTGTGTCTACAACAATATCAATTGAAAGACCTCCTTGGTGTGCAATCACTAAAGCTTCTATTGTCCAAAGATAGTGCCAACTTTTGCACATGCTTTTGTGCAAGCGATTATCGTCAATAGACTATGCGAATGGTCTTTCCCAACATTCAAACTAAACAATGTAGTTGCTGCTCCACACAACACTCACGAATGCAAGCATCTATTCTTCGAAACAACTAGACACCCTGTGCAATGGCTTCTTTGTTTGATGTCATGGAGTTATTGGCCTCTGAGCACCAATCTTTGAAACATCCCCAAGAAAGGAATATTCTTTGGCAAGATGAAAGGCAACTATAATTGAAACGGGGCTGCTCTTGATGTTTTCACCAACCTGCTATCCTCACCGATGGTGATGCAAACCTCTTTTGTTGCTTTAGCACCTTGGACAACTATTGCTCCGTGGACTAGAGATGCAAACAACTCTTCATCTCCACCATTTTTCACTCTCCACACTCTTCTTTTCACTATGTGGTTTTTGGGGTGAAGCTTCAGATGAGTTCTCCAACACCTTGCTTCCCAATGTCCACTTAATTTGCAATGGTGGCGAAATTTCTTGAACTTAGTTGGACTACTTGGCTTGCTTTCCTTCTCCATATGCCTCTTAGGTTGTTGCTAGTTAGGGGAAGTCTTGCCATTCTTCCTTTGAACAAGATCATGCTTGTGGCAGCCTGGCAGGTAGCTTGCTTCTCCCAACAAATTGCCTCAATCTAACCTTTCTTCCCACAAATGAACATGCTTATGAATATCAACAATTAGCAACTCTATGGCCTTTACTCTTGCAATAGTGACAAATCAGGGATACCTTGCTTGATGTATACCTCTTAGTCTTCTTATTCTTGTCTTGACTGATGTGATTGCTACATCTTCTAATTGTTCGTGTAGGTGGAGTCTTTGCACATCCTTCTTTGGTGCTCTTCTGTAATATGTCACAATAAGGTTGAGTCTTTGCACTTCCTTCTGCACTGCTCTTCTATAATTTGTCATAAGAAGGTTGAGGAGGATGTGGGTTGCTTCCTTATTCACTTGTCTTTCTTATGATGAGATGGCCAACTCTGTCACGTCTTGTGCCTTCACAAAACTGGTCTTTATGGTCATAGAATTTTCCATTCTGTTAACAAAGCCTATGTCTTCTTGCCACCTACGATGTAGCTACAATTGGATTCGAGATGCCTTGTCTTCTCTTGCATAGTCCTTTCCCTTTGTAGTCGGTCATGGTGCTAGCTGTGGAAGTGGCAATGGATGGTGGCCTTGCTCCTTACTGCTCTTGGACTATTGTTTGGAGCTTTTCCAAGGTCTCCTTTTGTGACAACTCTTGTTGTAACTGTGCCATCATCTGAGGGAGCCTATGTTCTTGCCAACTATGCAACTGAATGACCTTCTCACCAAGTTGTGCAACCTGCACTCGGTGCCTGTCACAATTTGTCATGACTGTAGTGAGGGTGTCGTGGAGTTCTTCAAACTTCTTCTTTAGCAATGGTGACAATTTGAAAGAGGTCTCAAGTTGCTTCTCCATCTTTATGATCTTCTTTATTGAACATTTGTACTTGCTCCTTTAAGAGCTCATTCTCTTTTTGAAGATGAACATTGGTGGCATTCGAGTCCTCCAACCTCAGTTTGTTTTCCTTACCCATGCTAAGGTTTGGAGTGTTCTCTTCAAAGTGTTAGCATGTGGAACATTCTATTTCTAGTGAATTTCCTCTCTGCCCAATACCTGTATTCCTCTTGGATTTGCATATTGAATTCTTGGAGCTCTTTTAGCTTCTTTCTTTTCAAGGCCTTTCCCATGGTAAAGTATTCTTTAATCTTCAAATACTGGCAGCTG
The DNA here is from genome assembly GCA_027924585.1 of Larix kaempferi. Classification (NCBI taxonomy): domain Eukaryota; kingdom Viridiplantae; phylum Streptophyta; class Pinopsida; order Pinales; family Pinaceae; genus Larix; species Larix kaempferi. Next base: position 5,780,708 of record BSBM01000621.1, on the reverse strand, counting down.
GCCCACAATCAAGGACACAACTGCTTTGATACCATGTGATTCATAATTGAGGGGCTTATAGCCCACTCATTTCAGCAACACGATAATATGTGGAATAAAAATTATGGTATATGTTCTTGTAATTATACAGGGCTCTATTCTTCATAATGACTTCAAGTATCAATCTCAATGTAGCTTGCACGCAACAACTAGTAACTATGCATGCTGGAAAGTTGTCTCATTGTGAAAGTGTCCACATATGTACAAAATGAAGCAATCATTGTCGAACAAAATAGTTGCTGGTAAAACGAAAACCTAGGCCCAATCCAGGCTTTAAATGCATGACAGTACATAGTAGTGGCCCAATTCAAGCTTTAAATGCATGACAATACATAGTAGTTTTTTTTATTGAACATTCTACAAACTCTTAGTGCCATCAATGACCATATTAAATCATGGTGCAAGAATGATTTTTACCTGTTACATGATTGAGGATAAGAACTAGCATAGATCCATCTTAAAAGGGGATCTACCTAGCGTCGAGAGGGATCAAATTGCTTGAGGTGCAAACCCCTCCTTTTTAGAGTGTAAATGTCGAGGCAGTATTTTAATTAATCTAATTTGTGTTGTTTTATATATATGTAGTTGTAAATGTTTTAAATATAATTTGAGTCGACATGTTATTTTTTATAATATTTTATTATCTATATGCCGTAGGCGTTAATATCTCCACTTTTCTTCCACGGAAGTAGATGTGCAAAGATTCTAGTCCTAGATTCAAGGAGAGCTCTTACACGTGTATGAACGAGATCGTTTTCATTGTTGTCGACTAATGATCAATCGTTAGGCTTGTGTAACGAGTGGTCAATGAATAGTTAAATGGTCATGAGATTTCCCGCACCCATCACCCACATCATTAAGATTGTAACAAATGAAGCTAGTTGTTACATATGAATGTGGAAACCATTACGGTGTGTGGCGATCGTTGTCGACTTGGGGCTATTCGGTGAGTTCGTTATGGCGCGTGGAGAGACACCTATCCAATGATGTAGTGTGACAGTTGGTTGAATTGGTACATGTAATGGGGACGCGTTTTCTTCAGTCTTTGGTGCTTTATTCTAGGCCAAATTCCACCGTTTCTTTTTTAGGTTGCAGATGTCTGGTTTTGCGGAGGTACTCTGTATGCTATGTTCGTGGGCATGTCACTGTACCGTATGCTGGTGCTGGATCGACGTCTGCCATTGATGTGTTTGGTTATGCTTTTGGTTCAACTGTTGAACTGAAAGGTGTTCTATTTCAATTGCCGTTACGTCTTCCCCCTTCCTTCCAATGAATGGTGTAATGAATAGGGTGTTACAGTGATAGGATCAAGGGCTCTTAGGAAGAAAAGAAAGAAAGCCAGCAGTAGTAATTCTTATGAGGATTACAATTACTTGTATTATGATTTCCAATTCAAGTGGTGATAGCCCCGATACAAGTGGGTTTATTTGTTTTGGGATTTTATTCATACTGACGAAACTGCTATTATTTTTCATTGCAGCTTTATACTAATGGATAAACTTTGATAAACCAACCCAAAGTTAAGTCCAAAGAGTAGATCCAGATCTAGGAAGCTATTTTCACCAAATTCCATACATAGTAGCATTGGAGGAAGCTATTTTCACCAAATTCCATACACAGTAACATTGGAGATCAATATTGGTTCACTTCTGTTGCGGTGGACAATTTTACTCTTTTGTGTTATACACAGTGGATCTTTCTTTGAAGAAATAGCTGAATCAATTGAAGGTGAATATGGAGCATCTGTCTTTGAGTCTCCAACCAAACTTCGATTTTACATGTTTGCCTCCAATTTATATATCTTATAGGTAATTTATGCCTATCGGCGTTCATCGCGAATTTGGATGTAGTGTGCTAGTATAATGTAAGTCCATTACAATCTCTGTGGAGTTCCCTTCCTCAAATAATTCTAAGAAAGGACACATGTCAGCTCCAAGATTGGCACGAAAGTTGTTACATATCCCCTACTTGGCTGTAAAATGCGCCTCTTCGGCGCAATGAGCATGGAAGGAGTTACACATTCCCTACTGGGTTGTAGAATGTGCCTCTTCGGCGCAACAACACTTGTCTTTTTGATGCACTAATCCCCACTATATTTTGTGTTCATAAGCAAAACACAATTCGATTACACCATGCAATACACAAAGGGAGATGACAATTATTTAATACACCAACTACCAAGATAATAATTCACTGAGCCAATGAGTAACTAGTCCATGAAATGAATATGAATTGGGTTATTGAGAGATAATGGTAGCAATGTGGTGAATTGAACCCAACACCTGGTATATAGTTTGGGTAATCATTAATATGCTTATCGACAATGATAAAAGAAGTCAACAATAATTAAAACATGCATGTAACAGTTGAAAACATCGTGGGTGTGAGAGAACATGCTTAGAGTAAAAAATGCTCAAAATAAGACAAAAAAACACCCCAGGCAATTCAAATTTGCCTCAGGCAAAGTAAATTTACCCAAGCATTGCTAAATTTACTCTAGGCATTGTTTAATTTGTTTAGGCATTGAAGAAAACGTTTCATGAATGAGGGAAACATCCCCATGCAAAGAGAGTTCGGTGGTGATTAAAATCGCTCGGTATCATTAAAAATGTCTTGGCATCGTATAAAATTTCCCAACAATGGAGGAATTGGGCTAGCAATATACAAAAGGCCCAAGCAATGGAGAGAATGTCGATGCAATAAGAAAATCCTAGGGAATGAGGACAAATGCCCAACAGTTAATAAAAACACACAGTCAAGTGAGAAATTTGCCCAACAGTTGCTAGAATGATTTTGGCAACTTCTTATATTGATGCAACAACACTGAGATCTAAGTTGTTTATTTGTGGGCTTGGAGTTACATCAAATGGTGTCAGGAAAAGGAAAAGAGTTGTTGGGACCTCCATTAAAAAAGAATAACCAACAACATGTTAAATCTACCAATTTAATTGTGAATCTCTCTTAGACAAGTATCCATTAAAATGCGGATGAGCTTCCATTAAAATCATTGCTAGTAATTAAAAATGAAGTAGAAGCAATATACCAAGAACATAATTGAAATAGTATTTTATCCTAGAAACCCGAATGGGAAAACCAACATTCAATGGGGCTCAATATTTTAATTCCTACAATCTCTATACATTTGCGTGGTTAGCCTTCTCCTCCTCCTACTCTCTCTTGGACAAGAAGCCCTTGGAGAGGGGAAACACAATGGAAATAGTAGAGTTGGGGGAAATGGGAAGGCCAACAACCTTGGCATTTCGTTTCCCATTCCCACTCTCTCTCTCTTTTCTCATTATCTTACTTCTTTATTCATCTTTTTTTTTTCTCACATTTTTTTTACAGTTGCATTTATTTTACAATGCTTATTAATCTATACATTTGTTGAAATACTTTTTTTCTTTTGTAGGTACTGAATCTTTGTCCATTCGTTAGTTCGGATCCAATTTTTCCTTCCATCTAATCTTTTGGCTATAGAATTTCATTTTTCCATGGCCTCTGTAGATGTTAAGACCTTGAAGAAGTCTTTTGTAGATCTATCTCGATTATTGAGCAAGAGAAGCCAAGGTCAAAGATGGCCTCCCTTGGTGCTTCTAATCTTGTTAACTTTAAGAAGTTGCCTCAGTTTAGCTGTGTGACTTGGCTGCACTCTCTTCAAATAGAGGCAATCTAGCATCCAAACCCCATGATATATCAAATTAGTTGGTGCAACAATTTCTTCCTTAATTGCATGAGGACATACTCCTAACATCCTTGGGTAAATTCATTTTTAACACAGACATTTCTGCTGCCAGGGCTTGTAAAACCCCTAAGGCTTGTGACAAATAAGGTTCTTGGTAGGCTTGGATATGTTGTCTAGTAATGGTCAAAACTATATAGGTAAGCCAATAAATTCATCCTAGAGGAAGTAGCATAGCTTAATGCTTCTCTTGGTTAAAATAATTCTTGGCATAGCAAGAGAAGACAACATGAGTCTTTCTATAGATCTAGGACCATGAGAACAATCGGTCGTATGGAACATTGTGTAGAAAGCAAAATAAAAAAACCTTTAGTTAGGCTTTGAGTATGGTGGCAATGGTAGCCACAAGGTTCCCTTACCTTCTTCATCCATTCTTTCATCATTGATTTTGGAGGGACTTGGGATATTGAGTATTTTGTGCTCTAATTATTTAGAATTGACCTCATCATGCCTAAAAATAGTACGATAGATTGGGATTTCCTTAGTGTTATTAGATAGTTACCTTTGGCACAAACTTGTGGGGGCACTTGGCATAGTACCATCTTGCATACTACTTCAAGACATAATAGGAATTTGGTGATTGGAAGCAATGATGATAATTTTTAGGCGAATTTTGAGTCATAAATTGCTCCATATAACCTTATGAGTGGGATGGTGTGCAGTCTTTAAGGTCCTACTAAAGCTAGCCAATAAAACTAGCAGAACCACTTATTAAGTGGCCGGTGAATGTTTATAGGCCATAAACTTATATAAGTGGCTTTGATAGTCTACTTTGTATCAATACTAGTTAATAATAAATTTCGAATAGGACCCAGATCGCAAAGGCGTGACCTAAATCGCAATTGAAATAAATTCCATGTAAATTAAAATGGATGACAGATGGACTTCATTGCCTAGGCATTGCCTCTTTGATGATCGTTGAAATGATAATTCACTCCTCTTCTGGCCCTCATCACCTACTTGCCACCAACTAGTTTAATTTTAATCCAGGGTGTTGGATTGAAGGTATCTTCTAGGTGATTTGGAGACTAACCCATAGTTCAAAATTTGGAGAGAAAAATCGACGACCCAAACAATTACCACCCAACGATTCTCAGATTAACATCAACTTATCCCTCCTTCAATATTAACATTAGGAATGCAGCTTACGAGGATTTTTCATTGGCTAATTGCATTTGGTCCTTTTTTGTAAGTTTGATCTGGTTGTCGTTTTTCAATGCAAAAAGTCCCAGGAAGCAACCTCGTGGCATGCTTATAGAATGTTGATAGTGGCCACGCCAAAAGGGTTCTCTCAGGATTCCAATTAGGCATGTATGTCAAAGGCTCCAACTTAGTGATTGATTGTCACTTCCATTTTTAGCATTGATATAAAAACAAAATCACAAGTACATTTATGGACCAAATTCTTGTGACTATTATAAAAATGGTTGTAATTGGACAAACATAGTATAAATTCCTTGTTTGCGGTGTCTCAAACAAAACGAACATTGAAATAAAATGAAAGGGTGCATAGGAATACCGAATATGATATAAGCTCATGAACCACAGAAGTGGATAACCTGTTAACCCTAGTTATGTTGTATTGTATGTTTTACTGTTCCATTGTCTCTTAGCATCACAAGAAAAAATAGTTTGTATTCTTAAAATCTATGTGAATAACTGGTAGAGCTGGATACAAAATGGAGCAAGGCTTATGTGAATAATTGGTTTTATAGGTTTTATTTGCACCTGAGAGATCCACATTTTCCTTGATTTGGAGAGTTTTCAACTTGCCAATGTATAATACCATATCAGTTTTACACACAGAGAATTGATGGGAAAAATAGGAGAGACGATATATACTTCATATCATATTCCATACTACAAATGTTTCTTTTACATATGTGGGAGATGAGAGAGAGGTTACATAACCTCTTTCTCAGTTCTTTAATTATCACTAAAGTACTTTATTAATAACTTGATGCATCACCATTAAATTAATATAACTTTAGTACATAAAGTATTAAATGACCATTAACCAATTAATTACACTAACATGGATTACACTAACATGGATACATGTTTGTTTTTTTCCGTTTCACCAAGTGCTCTCTCCTAGAAATTGTTTTCTATTTTTCTCAGGATTCCCCTTGCTATTAAATAACCATTGCCTAGTGTGATTTGATGGTTACTAGTGAGAATTATAGTTGGATATCTTGGCAGTAACTTAGTGAAACATTCAACATGTTCAGGCTTTTTCCTTTTTGTCAGCTCCATATTTTCTAATCAATGTTTGATCATGTACATATGCAGCAAGCAACATTGGCTCTTAATGCATCTCGGCGGTTTAGGTATACTTTAGATCTAAAAAGGGCCGAGGAAAGAGAACAGATTATAAGAAAAGTCAGAGCCAGTGCTCAGGCTGTAAGAGTAAGTCATCTGCAATATTGACTGTTGTTTCTTTCTATGAAGACAAAGGGAGTTTTAAGCATATAAGTTTATAACATTTTTAAATTCTTTATGCTCATTTTTCAGGCAGTCTATCTCTTCAAGAAAGGTGCTCAAAAGCCAAAGAAAGAGGAGGGTATGAGAATTTTCCTTGTTTGGGTTTTGAAACAGTTTAATCCTTCATTTGTGGGCCTTAACTAAAGGGTATAGTTTTATATGATAAAGAGATGAAATGGGTGGGAAATTGTTGAAGAATCAGGATAATTGAAGACCAGTCTTTCTCAATGACTGATATATCTTCATGTGTCTGTGCATGGTTTTGGAGGAATGCCCTGAATTTGGTAATAGAACATGGTTATCGATCCATATTTCCCAGTCCCACCTATGTTAAATGTTTTTCATTTTGGCTAAAATGGACAAGACTTGTGTTGTCAAAACAGAAATTGCAGCCCACATTGAGCTTTCAACTAGCATTCAAATGATGTCATGATGGCTAAATCTTTTTCATTTTATCCTGAAGATCTTTGGGGAACTTACTAGACGCCCCAGAGCTTTACGGACAATATAAATCACATTTGGCATATTATATTTTCTTTGCTTTAATGTCTGGGATTTTTGGGTCATAGTTTTAGATTATTGACACGTGGTTGTATTTTTTGGTTATGCCTGAGCAGACACTGCATGTAGTTTTCAATGCACTGATATTGGTGATATATATGGCTCCAGGCTACATCTAGAATGAAGAATAATTTGTTAATTAGATTTAAAGTTTCGTGTCTAGACTTAGCCTTCTGTTTGATGCCCCGTTCACCAAGATCTTTTGATATCACTATCTCAACATATTTCATGTTTTGTTGTAATTTTGTAATTGCCACACAAATTGGTCTTTGGAAGAAAATATCACGATCAATTTGTATATTCTCCAAATATCATGTGCATATTAAATGTTCTATAATGTCTTCCCAGTTTGTGATTAAATCACATCGACTGATTTTATGAAACTCTTGAAACATTGCCAGTATTAGAAGCTCCCCCAGAAGGATTTGAAATTGGATCAACAACGCTTTCAAACTTGGTTAGAGAGCGTGATCTGAGTTCTCTACAGCAGCTGGGAGGGGTATGTTGAGAAAGAGATTTGAGAATTTTATTTTGTTGGCACATCTCAATTATGACTTTATGCTTCAAGTTCCTACTGAGGTAGTTATTGCAGTGAGAACCTGAATTGCTAACAGGTAAATCAAGTAGCCAATCTACTACATACTGATCTGGAGAAGGGTATTGAGGACGTTCCAGAAGAAATTCACCGTCGACAGAATGCATATGGAGAGAACTCGTATCCACGGAAGGCTTCACGCAATTTTTTTGTAATGTTTGCTTTTGCATTCTTCAATGGATCAAAATATATATTTCTCTACAGAAGTATTTATGATTCTCTCAGTAATTGGCATTTTAGTTATTTATATATCTGAGCTTCTATCCCTTTTTAGGTTTTCGTGTGGGAAGCATTACAGGACACGACTCTCATCATTTTGATGGTTTGTGCGGCCCTGTCACTTGTTTTTGGCATTAAAACTGAAGTGAGTTACACTCTCATATTACCAACTATGCAAGTATTAGATTAGATCTCTCTCTCTCTCTCTCTGTATATATATATATACACACACACACACACACTTTTTTGTTCCAATGTAAATCTTGTGGGATGCACCCCACACTTTTTTGTTCCAAGGAAAATCTTGTGGGATGCCCCACTCTTCTGTGGAGTATCTGTATGGAGGTGGCTCAACTGCCGGTCACAGTAATGGTTGTTAACTCTGGATTTTAACTTGTGACCTATGGCCTCCCAGTCAATTTTTTTTCCAAGATGCTTCTCACCGAGTGACAAGCATGCCCTTCCCCAGCCTACAAATTTTACAATGCAATATGGAGTTTTGTTTATTTAAGCATGCTGTTCCCCAATCTGTAACTTTTCAATGCAATTTAGAGCATCCAGTACATCAAATTATGAACGGTATACAACTTAGATTTTTTAAAGAACTTTGAGGCATGATTTGTCTTCTCTATGTAATTCTTAGGCATGCTGCCTCATTCAGTCTAAAATTTGAAGACTTATCTTTATGGTTCTAAATTTGTATTTTGCAGGGCATTAAGGAAGGATGGTTTGATGGTGGAAGTATATTTTTTGCTGTGTTCCTTGTCATTCTTGTTACAGGTAAGGAATTAAGTTCTGCATGCTTTAGCAATGAAATCTTTATTAGAGATTAATGTGTAACACTTGACATTTATATTTTTATGCGTAACTCATGTGTGACTTATATTCAAGCTTTTCTTTTGCTACTCTTGGTGGAATTAATTGTTTTAGATTTAGCTAAATGAATGTTTCAGGGTTAAAGGTGTGTGATCTTAATTTGAACTGCAAGAAGGTGAAAATAAAAAAGTGACAAAATCTAATTAATTTATTGGCTGCTAGCATGATTTGGCAACAGTCTGAAAAAAGAGAATTGATCATTATCCTGTGCTAACGGATCTGGGGGGTCCCAACCCTGGATCCACAGATTTGAGGGTCTATGTAGGATCTGCCAGCTAGGCTTAGCCAAACAGTCCAGGCGCGGTTCGCAATTTTTGAGGTGGATCCAGCGATACTCAACCCCACCACACATGCTTATCCTAAGGAAAATTCGATGTAGTTTTAGGTTTTTGTATTATTTGTCTCTTATTTTACCCTAGTTCGCTTAAAATATTCTAGAAGATAACTCTGCCCTACTTACAACTCAAGATATTGAGCATTGTTTTTTAGACTGACTCAATCTTGAGCAGTGATATCGAGACTAATATTGCACATGGCAAGTAGTGAACATGAATGTCGAGACTCATATTGAACAGCGATATGAAAGCAGTGAACGTGAACTCACATTTAGCAGTGGTATTGAGCTGTGATATTGCACCTAAGTGAGTGAGAGAACATTGTGTGAGAGTGATATCTAATGTTTTGTTTCTAGTTGAGGGCATTTAATGATTTCAGTTCTAATGTTGTGATTCATGCATAGTCACCAGACTCTGAATTGGCGACACAAAAGAGCGAGAGTTTGAATATGATTGGGAAAAGGTTGGGAAAAATTCAGCAAATACGAAAAATAAAGATATACACATATCCGTAAGTGGATGGCTTTAGATGGATTACTTTGTCCTCTTGTAGCACTGTTGGTCACTGTTTGTCACTTGGCATTGGAGCTAGCTCAAACGGATTGGGAAATAATGATTAAAAATCCACCCAAACTGCTTTTTAAAGACAAACTGAGCTCAATCCGATTCAAATCTCATGTTAAAGGTGTTGATCCAAGTTCAAATCACTAGTTTGATTTGGTTGACCAGATTAAACTTGGTCAACCCGGGTTTGAATTGACTCATTTGGGGGCTGATCCAAGTCATACAAACAATTTCCAGGTTTTAATCACAATTCCTGTTTCACGGAATTCACGAATGGTTTTGATTCCTAACTCTGAATATATATTTTTTAAAATGTAATAAACCAGCCTAGATCCAAATCCTAGGCTCTATCAAGTGCCGAGAGAGATCAAATCTCCCGAGGTGCAAACCTCTCCTTGAATAGCTCCTTGAGTGCAATACCTGAGCCACCTAATCCTATGCTCTAAAGTCTCTAGTTTAAGTCTCATATTTACTTTTTACTTTGTATTATTCTTTTTTGTTTATGGCCAACCTAATATTTATTACTTTTTGTTTACTTTGTATTATTTTGTCACTGGACAACAAACACTCTAAAGTCTCATATTTACTTTTTACTTTGTATTATTCTTTTTGTTTATGGCCGACATAATATCTATTACTTTTTACTTTGTATTCTTTTGTTACTCGACAAACACTCGACTAACAAGATCTCCCCCATACTGGGCTGTAGAGCACCTCTCGGTGCAAATATTATTATATTATGTACTTGACAATATCCCCGCCATATCTGGATCTTGGGTTTTCAAAATGTGATGGATCCATATCCATATCTAGGTAACCTTGATATTATCTCATGCATTTTTTAATATCTGTGATGCAGTGCATAGCTAAACCTATTTCTAGGCCTCACGATATTTTCATCACTTTACTGAGAATGTGAGCTGGGTTGAGCAGATATATTTTTATCCTTACTATATATTAAAAGGGGAAGGGGGGAATTATGATGGTCATTTGACTGATTGACTGAATGGCCTAAAAGCTCTACCAACTAACTGAAGGGGCTACACGCTACCAACACCAGTGGAAGTTTGCACATAGGATCTTATAAAGATTATGGGAAGCTGTCTGACCTATTGAACAAGGGGTCTACATTCCATAGTGTCTGACCGACTGACCAACTGAAATGCCTGCAGGCCTCCAGTGACTGTTTGGAGGGCGTGCAGTTCCGACAGGTCTTGCAAGGCATGAAATCGACGTATGCTACATGTATGATCTTAAGAAGTATATTAATATGTCAATTATGTGAAAGGTGTCCACGATCACCATATTACTCCCCCAACATATTTGTGATTTCTTTGGAAATGTTAAACATATTCTTGATTTGTTTGCAAAGCATGATGATAATCAAGGAGATGATTGGGAGTCTCCAATCTTTATAATTACTTCGTAAATAGAAGACTTCTTGCACGATGTAGGGAGTTCTTCGTTATTGCACGATGCAAGGAGTTGGCTTTTCTTCTTGATTTCTAGAATTTGATTGCTGAGGTTCATCATTTTTTCGTTTTTAATTAGGTCATTAAGTACATTGCATCATGGTGGGTTCATTTCCTGGAAAAGTTGAAATAATTATATATTTCTTTTCTGTTAGTACTAGAGATTCTTTTCTCTATTGCCTCATTTAATGTGTTTTTGTTTTAATTCTTGCTATATTTTAAAGTTACACTCCTTTTCGTATCCTTTTCCAGTCTTTGAGATGAATTTTCGTCCTGAAATTGTTAGTATGTTATTAGAACTGAGGAACATGAAATGAGTATATTATGGGAAACAAAAGGTCTCAAGATTTTCGAAGTATAACTCTTTTTAGGATCCTTTAAATATGTACAAAATAAAAATAAAATTTGCAAATCATTCAAATTTCTACAAGTAGATTAACAAAAATATTATATTCATAATGCATACCCAATGTTATAACAAAAACCAAGCAATACTCATTCATGAATCGTATTCATAAGGGAAAGTAGAAGTTGTAAATGGCAGACATCTATGATGTGAGCAAATATGCACCAACTCTTGATCCGTCTGTGAGATAATGTGATTCTTGTTTACTGAATAGTTCAATGCACACTCACTCCAATTTAGTTGATATGCTGATGAACTAGCTACCTGTATAGCGAGATGGAGTTGCTCTTCAAGGCTCAAGCTCAAAGCTGAAGCTCATACAATGCTCCCATTCACACAATGCTTTTTCAAACTTGAGTAGCTCTCAAATGCTCTCCAGGTCTCAGGGGTGTGGGAGGAACAAAGTGTTAATGGGTTTATAAAGAGTTGGGGAGTTGGATTTAAAATTTTGGTTCGAGGTTTTTGATTTTTAGTTTTTAAGTTTTCTTTTTTTTGTTATTACTTTTATGACGCATTTCTACCTGTATTTATCATACAATGTGTTGTCGCCCAGGAAGAAATGAGAAACACACACCAGAAATGGTGTTTTTGATGTGTTTCCTGTTTTTGTAGAATTTTCTGCACTTTACTGTTTGCTGGTTTATGTCAACATTTCGTGTTTTTCACTTACAACCGGTTTTGCATTGGCTGTAAGTTACTTATGAAAAATTCATTAACAATTAAACACACAGTAAAATACACTAACAGGCTGGAAAACACATTTAGCAATCACACCATAAAATGATAGACTCTGAAATTTTTGGCTAAAATCAAGCCCTGGAAAAACCCCCACGGGGAAAACCAGTTAGAGAGAGAGAGAGTTATTATTTCTTCAGCAAAAATCTCAGTACAAATATTACAGTAAAAAATAATGTACTTATCTCGACCACCCAAAGACACTCAAAAATCTGCCTTGATTTCTGTGCCAATCTGCAGCTCAAAACACTGAACAAAATCACCTCGAAATCTGTGCACCTGACTGTCTCGATTTCTGTGCTAAAACAGCACCTCGAAAACTGTGCCAAAACCTCGATTTCTGTGCAGCTGAACTGTCTTGAAATCTTTGCAGAAAGGTACAGTCCGTACGACTGTACAGACCTCGATTTCTGTGCCCAAAAAATCCGTACTGTACGGAATCCATACACCTCGAAAATCGTGCTGTATGGAATACCTCGAAAATCGTGCCCACAACCTGCTGTACGGATGCCTCGATTTCTGTGCTGAAATATTAAATGCTGCTCCTGCTGCCTCGAAATCTGTGCATGAAGAAAACCCTTCAATGGCTGCCTCGATTTCTGTGCCCTTCTTCTCTGCTCTCTCTTCTTACTTTCCAAAAAGTAAAAGTGAATGGGTTTGCCTCCCTCAACCCTTTTTGTCTAAACCCTAAGTGAGTTTTTAATCCAACGGTGAATATTGAATCTAATCCGATGGATGAGATTCAATGTGAGTGAAAATCCTTTTTTTTAATTCACATAAATAAAATCACTCACCCACTTAAGATTTATCAAAAAGTGACTTTAACTTTATAAAGTCTCATTAAATAGCTTTTAATGTGAGGGTCACTTTTTCCCCCTTCTAAGTGACTTAGGCAAAAGTCACTAGGGGAACACTTCCCTAGGTACAAAACTAACACTCCCTCTTATCGAGGAAGGTGTTCCGCACCACTCCCAACTTATCTCTGAAGAAGACAAACTTCCCCCTCCCCAAAGACTTCGTCAGAACATCTGCAACCTGCTCATTAGTGGATATATACTGTAGCTCAACTGCCCCTCTCTGAGCGTAGTCTCGAATGAAGTGGTACCTGATCTCAATGTGCTTCGACCTGTCATGGAATACCGGATTCTCAGAGAGCTGAATGCAACTCTGATTGTCGCAATAAATCACCGTAGGTCTCAGCTGCTGATCAAATAAATCTACCAATAACTTACGAAGCCACAGTGCTTCGCAAGTCGCCTGACTGGCTGCCATATACTCAGCCTCAGCAGAACTCAATGCAACGGACTTTTGTTTCCTGTTGAACCACGACACTGCTGTCGAGCCCAAGTTGAAACAACAACCGGAAGTGCTCTTCCGGTCCCTCACACAACCTGCCCAGTCTGAATCTGTGAACCCAAACAAGCTGACTCCACCCGAACCCCTGTAGTCCAGACCATAATCCACTGTCCCTGCTAGGTATCTCAAGATGTGCTTTCCGGCCGCCCAATGCACACTCCTAGGCTGCACCATGAACTGGCTAAGAGTGTTGACCGCAAAGCACAAGTCTGCCCTGGTGTTGACCAGATAAATCAATGATCCGATGTGCTGACGATATAGTGTGGGATCCACCAACTTACCCTCTGAAGCATGAAGTTGCTTCAAGTTGGTGATCATAGGTGTAAACATAGGCCTGCAGTCCTCCATCCGATAACTCTTCAGAATCTCCGCTGCATACTTCCCCTGTCCCTAGGAAAATATGTCCAGGCTCCTGCCAAACATCCATCCCCAAATAGTAATGCATCAACCCAATATCAGTCATCTCATACTCAGCTGCAAGATCTCTCTTGCAGTGTGCAATAAGACGCTCATCTCCAGTGATAAATAAGTCATCAACATATAACAGAAGAATGAGTGGATCTCCACTAACCACAATGTAGTATAGGTTGGGATCCTGGAGTACCAAGCTCTAGGAGCTTGCTTCAGACCGTACAAGGCTTTCCTAAGCGTGCACACATGAGAATCTCTCCCATGTATCTCGAATCCCTGTGGCTGCTCCAAATACACCTCCTCCTGCAGAAGACCATTGAGAAACGCGGTCTTCACATCCATCTGGTGGATCTTCCAACCCATCTCTGCTGCTATAGATATCACTGCCCTGATAGAGGAATACCGAGCAACTGGAGCAAATGTCTCATCATAGTCAACTCCCTCAACCTGTGAGAACCCCCTAGCCACAAATCGAGCCTTGAATTTCTCCACACTGCCATCTGCAGCATGCTTGACCTTGTAAAGCCACTTGGAAGTCACAACTGACTTCCCCTCAGGTCTCGGCACTATCTCCCAAGCATCATTCTTCATGATGGAATGGTACTCTTCCATCATGGCATCTCTCCATACCTGATGCTGAGAAGCCTCCTCAAATGTAGAAGGTGCAGAGTCACGAAGACTCGCAACAAGGGCCATCCCATATCTGTCTGGCTCAACAACTGTCCTGATCGCCTCCTGAGGTCTACCAAATGCTTCTGCTTCCTTCAAGGTGTCCTGAAGCCACTTAGGCTTCTTCTTCCTTGAAGGCTCCTCCCAAACTGGTTATCCTCATCTGAGGAAGTGCCAGAAGCACAAGGTCTAACACCCCGAGGACCTGTAGCTGATGAACTAGTCCTTGAGGACCCTGTAATCTGTGAGCCTGAAACCTGTGATCCCGAACCTGTACCTGTCCCTGAACCTGTCCCTGTACCTGTAATCTGAACCACTGATCCTGTAGAAGCTGTGCCTGTACCCTATGATCCAGTCACCCCAGAAACTTGTGGACCTGAAACCTGTATCGAAGAAGCCTGTCTCAGCTGAGGTGTGGGAGCTGGTGGCTCCCCCTGCTCCATCTCTCTCGACTTCCTGAAGGCCCTCTCCTCATCAAACTTCACTTCCCGCCTAACTACAACTCTCCTCTGGCCAGGAATGTAAAGCTGATATGCCTTCGAAGTCTCATCGTAACCCACAAAGATACCTCTCTCTGCAGTGGGCTCGAACTTCGTCCTCTTCTCAGAAGGGACGTGATAGTAAGTCAGAGAGCCAAATATCCGAAAATGGCTCACCTCAGGCTTCTTGCCTGAATACATCTCCTCTGGAGTCATCCTCCCCAAAGCACGGTGAGGACTCCTGTTCTGCAGATACACTGCAGTGTTGCAAGCCTCTGCCCATAGAAAGAACGGCAACCCCTAATCATGAAGCATGGCTCTCGCTGCTCCAACGATCGACCTGTTCTTTCTCTCTGCTACTCCATTTTGCTCAGGAGTGTAGGGAACTGTCAATTGTCGCTGTATACCCTCCTGCCTGCAGAAAGCATTGAACACCTTGGAGGTATACTCACCCCCATTATCTGATCTCAACATCCTGATCTTCCTCCCCGTCTGCTTCTCCACAAGGGCTTTGAACCCTTGGAAGACACTCAATACAAGTGGGGACTTCTTGTTCCTCAAGAAGTAGATCCAGGTCTTCCTGGAGTAGTCATCAATGAAGCTGATATAGTACTCGTGACCAGTCAAAGATACTGAGGACATAGGACCGCAAATGTCATAATGAATCAGGTCAAGCACTCCTGTTGCTCTCGTGTCACTGCTAGAAAAAGCAGTCTTGGTGTACTTTCCCAAAGCACACCCCCTGCACACATCACTCTGCTCAGTGTCGAACTCAGGTAAACCTGTGACCATGCTCCTCAACAATCTCAGAGCGGGGTGATGTAAATGGGCCATCCTCCTGTGCCATAACTCACATAGCTCACTGCTGCTGCTGCTGTGTGCTAGAGCATGCTGTGGCTGAAACAATAACTTGTACAGTCGTCCACATCTAACTCCAATATCCATGGGGGTAGATACACCTGTGGTCTTGGGAAACACCTGCACTCTCCCATCTGAGAAACACACCCCAAGACCCCTGTCCTCAATAGTGGAAACTGAAACAAGGTTCTTTTTTAGCCCAGGGACGTACAACACATCCCTCAAGGTCATGGGACTCATGGGCTCCCTCTCAAATGTAATGGTCCCCTGACCCACTACTCTAACAATGGTGTTGTCACCAAGTACCACCTCCACCTCTCTAGCTGTCCGTGATAGCTCAGAGAACAACTCCCGAGTACTTGTCATGTGTCTCGAGGCTCCGCTGTCAATGTACCACGTACCAGTGGTGGATGGACTTGTCCGATGCCCTGTCAACAATGAATGCTCACTCTCCATATCCATGTCTGTGCTGGTGGCTAAGGAGACTCTCTCTCTCTCAATCTGTCCAGCATATAGGGAAAACTCCCTCTGAAACCTGTCACCAAATTCATCAACCTCTGCTGAGGCTGCTGTCTGCTGTCCCTGTCCCTTCTTCTTCTTCTTGCTTGGACACTGTGATGCATAGTGCCCAAACGCCTGACAACAATAGCACTTGATTTTACTCAAGTCCTTCTTCTGTCCACCCTGCGGTTGCTGCTGCTGCTGCCCCTTGGCCCCATTCTTCTTGGGACCCTTCTTCTTCTTACCCTTGGCTGTCAGTGCCACGTTCTCCTCATCTGCCCCATCACTTGATGAACTGCCCTGTACGAGACCCCTCCTGGTCTCCTCCTGCACAAAGTCGTCCCACAGTCTCTCCCAAGACGGTAGGTTCTCTCTACCCACTATGGCCTGCACAAATGCACTCCAGGACTTTGAAGCCCCGTTCACTGCTGTGCGTACTAGCTCAGTAGGAGATACTACTTCACCAACCGCTGCCAGTTCATCCCGAACTGCAGAAATCCTAGTGAGGTAAGCTGTGACTCCCTCTCCTCCATTCATCTTGATACTCTTGAGTTTCTCCTTGAGAACCATCTTTCTATTCTCATTGGAACTCTCATACAAGCTGGTCAAGGCACTCCACATCTCATGTGCCTTGGTCTTCCCGGAAATGTTAGGGATTATGTGGTCTTTTACTGCATCAAGGATGATCCTCCTAGCCTTACAGTCCTTCTTGTTGAAGGCTGAAAGTGCTGTAGCATCTGTGCCATCTGGAATGGCAATGGGGTTGGCAGCAGTGTTCCTCACCACCTCCACCCATAGCTCATTCTCCTCCAAAATCAACAAGATTCTAGCCTTCCAAGGCACAAAATTTTCTGTCCCATTCAGCCTATCTTCAATCCTTAGACCTGTAGCCATCTGAACACCAACCCAACAGAACGCTGCCCACTAACAGAAGATAAAAAAAACTAAAGTTTCTGAGATCTGAAAATTTCTGTGTGTCTGCAAACTATCATTGTTTTCTGCCCCCTTGCTCTGATACCATGTAGAATTTTCTGCACTTTACTGTTTGCTGGTTTATGTCAACATTTCGTGTTTTTCACTTACAATCGGTTTTGCATTGGCTGTAAGTTACTTATGAAAAATTCATTAACAATTAAACACACAGTAAAATACACTAACAGGCTGGAAGACACATTTAGCAATCACACCATAAAATGATAGACTCATAAATTTTTGGCTAAAATCAAGCCCTGGAAAAACCCCCACGGGGAAAACCAGTTAGAGAGAGAGAGAGTTATTATTTCTTTAGCAAAAATCTCAGTACAAATATTACAGTAAAAAATAATGTACTTATCTCGACCACCCAAAGACACCCAGAAATCTGCCTTGATTTCTGTGCCAATCTGCAGCTCAAAACACTGAACAAAATCACCTCGAAATTTGTGCACCTGACTGTCTCGATTTCTGTGCTAAAATAGCACCTCGAAAACTGTGCCAAAACCTCGATTTCTGTGCAGCTGAACTGTCTCAAAATTTGTGCAGAAAGGTATAGTCGGTACGACTGTACAGACCTCGATTTCCGTGCCCAAAAAATCCGTACTGTACGGAATCTGTACACCTCGAAAATCGTGCTGTACAGAATATCTCGAAAATCGTGCCCACAACCTGCTGTACGGATGCCTCGATTTCTGTGCTGAAATATTAAATGTTGCTCCTGCTGCCTCGAAATCTGTGCATGAAGAAAACCCTTCAATGGCTGCCTCGATTTCTGTGCCCTTCTTCTCTGCTCTCTCTTCTCATTTTCCAAAAAGTAAAAGTGAATGGGTTTGCCTCCCTCAACCCTTTTTGTCTAAACCCTAAGCGAGTTTTTAATCCAACGGTGAATATTGAATCTAATCCGATGGATGAGATTCAATGTGAGTGAAAATCCCTTTTATTTAATTCACATTAATAAAATCACTCACCCACTTAAGATTTATCAAAAAGTGACTTTAACTTTATAAAGTCTCATTAAGTAGCTTTTAATGTGAGGGTCACTTTTTCCCCCTTCTAAGTGACTTAAGCAAAAGTCACTAGGGGAACCACTTCCCTAGGTACAAAACTAACAGTTTTTGGAGCGACTGAAAATATCCCTACACTGTCACATTTCTGCATTTATCATACAATGTGTTGTCACCCATGAAGAAATGAGAATCACATACCAAAAATGGTGTTTTTGTTATGTTTCTCGTTTTTGGAGCGACTGAAAATATCCCTACACTCACATTTCTTGTATTATTGAATAGTGCGTTGTATATTCCAACGTCTAGAGTCTAGACTCTACAGGGCCTTTGCATTTCATCCTTTTTATCACTGACAACTTCGCTATAGATATATAAAACAGTACCGAAGTTGCAAATGATATTTTATTACTCTTTTCTGGGGATGTTTGGAATGGAAATATCTATGTAAATCTTCAGTACCCCATAGAGAAATCTTACGTTTTTAATGCTTTTGCCTCAATTAATGTCTCCCATGGTAAAACTACACATTCAATATTCTTGGGGCCATGGTTTATCTGTATTTGCCGTCTGGTGTCCACGGTAGTGCAACATTGTTTTTTGTTGGAAATTGTTAGTGTTTTTTAAGACATCAGCATATTTTGTCTCTAATGCTTTGGAAATTTGGAATCATAGATTATATTTAAAATATTGTTTTTCTTTAAAATTTAAATATTTTATGTATTTTTTAGTAAACTGAGTCATTAAATTCAAATCGGTTGAGTCATTACTGATTCATTACCATTATCAAGTCCGAGTCTGAGTTGACTCTCGACCGATTCCGAGTTGGAGTCCAAGTCTTAAAACATTGATCCTTAGTTGCATGGGTCTGCGTCCCCGGGGAAGGGTTCACTTCCCCACATCGGGTTCGCAAACCCACCGTCTCCGATTTGGGTGCAGATTCTTGGTTGGTGAACCCATACAAACCCGATTCTTGACTGAAGAACCCGAATGTTTTTAGCAGAGAGGGGATGACTTACCCGAATGTTTTTAGCAGAGAGGGGATGACTTACCCGAATGTTTTTAGTAGTGAAATAAATAAAAGGAAGGAGGAAAAGGTGGCCCCCCTCCCAAACGTATTCTTTAAACAACATAATTTGCCATTCAAACATCTCATATTCATTTTATTCAGCGACGACAAAATTTGGTGAAGGGTTTTCCACGGCGGCAGTGTTTGGTGAAACCTTGAGGGGCTTTCCATAGTGAATATAGTGTCGAGGTTACACTGTTACATCAAGAAGAATCATTGAATGAAATCACTATTTAGTGTTTTTTTAATTTTGTATTTTCTATTTCATGTATGGAAATGCCATTGGCCCATTAGGCAAATTTTGAATGTAGTATGACAATGGAATCATAATATAACTTCCACTTGATATCAAATTTTATGTTCCAATGTGAATGTTGAATGGATGTTGAATCATTGCATTATGTAGAAATATGCATGTGACATGTTTTTAACTTTTTAGTTTTATTTTTTTGATATCAAATTTTATGTTTTGATGTGAATGTTGAATGAATGATGAATCATTGAATTATGAAGAAAGATGCTTGTGACATGTTTTTAACTTTTTAATTTTATTTTTTCATAATTCAATGATTCGTCATTCATTCAACATTCACATCAGAACATTAAATTTGATATGCGACGAACCCAAGTGCCCTATTTCAAAAAGTGGCGTTCCCGCCCCCATACTCGTCGCAGCACTTGTCTTTGCATCCACATTTCCTGGCAACTTATCATTGATCTAAACTTCATCAGAAAATTCAAACCCAAATCAAACTTAAAGGTCGCCAAACCCGAACTTGAACCTGAACCTTGTGACATAGCCACATGCCACACTACAAGTCACCATATAAAAAATCCCTTAATCGATCCTTTATATTGGCTAATATATACAATAAAATACCAACTCATAAGCCATAGGATTTTACTAATGCACCGATCAACACATTTTAAAAACAGTGGGTTATGGGAAACCATTAAGGTGGCCATTAAGTTTTCTAATACCGTTCTTAGTGGTCACCTCATTGACCACAGTTCCCGGTGTTCTAAATTCCTCAAACTTGTCCTTACCCAATGGCTTATATGAATATCAAATTTTTCTTCCTCTATGGGACAAATCCTAAACTCAATTTCCTTGTTTGCCACCTACTCTCCAATGTAGTGATATTGAACCTCGATGTCCTTGGCTCATGTAAGATGCAGATTTCTCACAATCTTTAGTACAGTCCAATTGTCGCAATGAAGTATATTGGTGTGATTCTGCCTGCAATTTATGCTCTGAAGTACTTTTCACTGTCATGCTGCATCACAAGTCGCATTCATAGCTTCCTTGTTCTTTGAGTCTGGTAGATAATGCTACTACATGTTGCTTCTTGCTTGTCCAGGAAACTATACCTTGTTCTAGAGTAGACATGTACCCTTATGTCAACTATTTAAGATCTATCCTCTTCTGATCACCCAACCTACATCTATATTCCCAATAATATAAAATTTTCCATTTTTTCGATACTTAATCCTATAATCAACTGTACCCTTCACACATTGAAATTGCTCTTGCATGGTCTTTGAAGAAGACCATGTGGATCCGCCACCCCAGTGTGTAGGATCTGCAGATTTGATACGTATCCGGATTGGATCTGCCTAGTATCCATCATGGAAACGGATCCCCTGCACATGGAAACGTATCTTGGTCCTATGAAACAGATCCTGTGAAAAATCAAACAATTACTGAAATTTTCAAACAGATCCTGAAACTTCCAGTGCTTCTATGACCCATTGATCCTCCCCAAAAAATTGTTTTTTAACGAAAAACTTAAACACCCTAAACAACTAATGGCTAAGTGTAAAACCCATTCCCGCTCAAGGTCTGATCTATCCTTATGTCAAGATCTGCTCTTGAACTTTTAATACATCAATATCAAGTTTTGCTCTAAGTGTTTTTATTTGATTTATCTTCATGGGGAAGGTCTGGTGTCGAGGGCTGATCTATCTTTATGTGCTATGTTGTTGCTCACTTCACCTACACTGTTATCTAGTCTTGCCATAGCCTTCAAGCAGACCACTTTTTTCCCTGCCGATAGGGTCATGTGGATGTGGCTCACAAAAACACTTTTATGACCTTCTTCAAGTTCATGCTGAAATGTTTTTTAAAATTGTCAATATCAATCATGGTTACGACTCATCAAATTATCAGTTATGGTACATGAACTCTTTTTTTGGCAATAACTTAAAGTTATACTCTTGTGTTTCATGAATAGTTTTGATTCTTCACTCTATGTTTTTATTTATTATATAAATATTTTTATATTTTTTTTGTACTTGTCGTTTCATGTTGTATCCAGATCCTGGGTTTTAAAAAACCTGGCGAATCCGTAGCCGAATACTATACCTTACTATACCTTGTTGTATACTATACAAGGTATAGTATCTAAGGATAATGTTGGCGCCGAGATGCACACCTGGGGGAGCGCAGCAAAAATCTTTCGAAGCTGCTCGGTGTGGCCTTGGGTGCAAGTCTCGAGTCAGGAGCTGTCACCTGATCCTTATTCCTCCGTTTAGGCAAACTCCTAACGAAGCCAAGGGGGGTAGACCCTAATAAAGAGTTTCTAAGGCTCTTAAATTTATTTGGTTGTTACGGATGAAAGTAAGTTGTTTTTAGGAGTTTTATATTGAGGACTAATAATCGACATAAGACATTTCAACTTTAAATTGAATCAACAGCATAAATATGAATGCGTTCACGACATAAGATATATAACTTAAAATATAGCAAATAAATAAACCAGTGCCGTGGCGTCAAAAAATAAAATAGTGCTTGCTGTTGTAAAGAAAACTGTTGTGCAATGCTCTTGGTCAATTTAAGATTATTAAGGTGAAAATGATTAAGGGGAAAATGGGGTTCCCGATATACCTTGCGGTACAGGAAATATGTACGGAATGTAATCTAAGTGGGGAAATCTAGACTAGACATGTACCCTTACGTCAACTTTCTATGATCTATCCTCTAGTGATCTTACCCAATCTACATATATATTCCGTTCCCAATAATATAAAATTTTCCATTTTTTCTTTACTTAATCCTATAATCAATTGTACCCTTCACACATTGAACATGGTAGTGCATGGTCTTTGAAGAAGACATAAACCTTACCTCCAAAGATAATACATAAGTCAAATATGGTATTGTGTTGATCAAATAGGTAAAGCTCCAATCCAATTTTAAATTGTTGTATTAACTGGCTTAGTAGCGTCATCAAATTTTAACATTGAATGAGACTCCATGGGTGTAGACGATAGTTTGCAATCTGTTACCCATCGAGATTACACGCGATTTTCATCACACATTGCACGGATTCGTCGGCTGATAGCTCCGTAAGATTTGGCTTGGACTGGGGATGGTGCTTCCATTTTGTTGCTTGATTGCGTTGGTTGTAGTAGACTCATTTCTCTACTAGTGATGGATGGCTGTGTTTCCACTATAGGTACTTTTGTTTGTTGGATGTCTTTGGTTGATGGATTGGCATGCTTGCTACTTCATTTGCACCATGGTACATTGCTCAGATGATACATTTTATACTATATTTATGCAACGTTGATGATTATTTCTCTTTATTTGCAGCAATCAGTGATTACAGACAATCTCTTCAGTTCCAAAATCTGAATGAGGAGAAGAGAAACATTCAGCTTCAGGTGCATCTCCCATCACCAACTTCCTTCGTCTTTGATTTTTTTGTCTATACATGTTTGCATATATATGTGGAATGCTTGAGATTTCATTTTCAGAATTATGATCTGATACTGTTTTGCATTACAATTTTAGGTGGTCAGGGGTGGAAGAAGAATTACAGTTTCCATATTTGATCTTGTTGTTGGTGATGTTGTTCCCCTCAATATTGGTGATCAGGTATATTAGAATTGCCTACACAGTAACGCTGTTTCTTTATAGAAATTGAGTAACTGTTCTCTGAAAGATGCATCTTTTCCTTTCAGGTCCCTGCAGATGGCATTCTTATTGAAGGACATTCTCTGTCGATTGATGAATCAAGTATGACTGGGGAGAGCAAGTTTGTATGTAACTTCATTTCTCGTCTCTTAGCTTCTTATGCTGTTAGCAAATAAGTGAAATTCCCCAGAAGTTTGTGATGCTAAAATTTGTAATATTTGTATCAGACTATGACTTGCCTCTTTGTTTTTCTTCTAGGTTTATAAAGATAAGAACAATCCCTTTATGATGTCTGGCTGTAAGGTGGCAGATGGCTATGGTACCATGCTGGTGAGTTGTTATGCTTGGTTATTGAGTTATGCTTATTAGCTTCTTCTGTCATTAGTGTTTTCTGCTCTGTTTGATTTGGATCTATATTGTGTTATTTCAGGTAACTGCTGTGGGATTAAATACCGAGTGGGGTTTAGTGATGGCTAGCATATCAGAGGATAATGGGGAAGAAACTCCCTTACAGGTCTGTCTGCCCTGACTTGTTTAATTTGCATTCTATACTTCGCTAGGAATGGTAGCTTCACATCTTTCAGTGTTATAATAGTTTCCTGTGATAATAGGTTCGCCTCAATGGTGTTGCGACTTTTATTGGTAAGGTTGGACTTGCGGTAGCAGTTTTAGTCTTTGTTATCCTCTTGGCTAGGTAAGTGATGTGGCCTTTGACTGTTTCTAAATTAATTGTGTTTTGTATTGCCATGCATTCTTTGTATTGACTTGTACTTTGTGTTGTTTTATCAGATTCTTTACTGGACATACAGAAGACTCCAATGGGACTCCCATGTTTAAAGCTGGCACGACCAAGGTTGGAGCTGCATTTAATGGAATTGTTAAAATATTTGCAATTGCGGTAGGCCATCATGTCTTACTTTCACTGTCTTGTCACTTTATGCTTGGAATTGATGGTTTCTCTAAAATCCTGTATTTCTACACTTACAAAAATGTTAAGATCAGTCATGTTCAAGAATTATATGAAAACATAAAGAGGCATAAAACTAATAAAAGTATTTGTTGTACTTGTAGGTTACCATTGTTGTTGTCGCAGTTCCAGAAGGACTTCCATTGGCGGTCACCTTGACGTATGATAATCGCTGAATTTTTTTAAAATTTAGGCTATTCAGATAAATATTTAGTGATGGTTTTTTATATTTTTGAGAGCTACATTCTATGCTTAACATTTATTTATTTATTTATTCGCAGATTAGCTTATTCAATGAGGAAGATGATGGCGGACAAGGCTTTGGTTAGTATTTGATTCAAAATTGTCTATTACTATAGATGAATGGGTAATTGGGCTTTCTTAAAATTCACGGTATTGCAGGTACGAAGGTTGTCTGCCTGTGAGACTATGGGTTCTGCTACGACAATATGTAGTGACAAAACAGGAACACTGACCTTGAATCAGGTTGGTCATTGCCATTGGTTAATATCAATTGGCATGGTTCCTTCTTATAATAGGGCTGAGCTATAATTAGACGATGGGATTGCCCAAATGTATATGGTTTGGCATTCTTCTTGTCAATTTTACATGAACCTTACCCGTCACATGTCAAGTCATGCTTTTCTTGCAGATGACAGTTGTTAAGGCATCCATTGCTGGTAAGATCATGGAGCCACCGTACAGTTCTGAAATTCTCCCTTCTGTTGTACAAGCCCTTCTTGTCGAGGGTATATCTCAGAATACTACAGGGAGTGTTTATAAACCTGAGGTAAAACATCAGGATCTTTCCAACGCCACGAATATGAATTGTTTGGATTAGAATTTCACACGATTTGAAAAAAATTTGTTGGAAAAATCCAATTCAAAAGTATGCTGGTTATTAATATAAAAAACATACCAATATTGTTTACAAGTTACAATGTTATGGAAAGTGTCTGAAAGTGGTCCCTCCTTGGAAATACATCATGATGCGTTCTATTTACCAAATATTTTGAGGTTTCCACGTCATAAACCCAAGTGCAATTTAGTTTTATGATTTTAAATTTAAATTTTAAAGGTAAAAATGATTATTTTTGCCATTCACGGGTGTCATATAATTAATAATTCGAATTGGGGAAATCGGCTGATTTGATTTTTTGCCAAATTTCCATATTGAAGGGCCTGATTTGATGGCATTCTGCTACTATGGTATGAATTAAAACTTGGCTATAGATGTTCATTTGTCCGATTGAGGGTGTTTGTATTAAAAGAAACAAAACAGTTGGAGGCCAAGATGGCCAAGATGGTAAAACTCAACATTGTTTCTTTTTTATTGCATTGTGAACAGAAGCCAACCCTTCCAGAAGTGTTTATTAAATCTATGGCAGATTGCCACTGATTTAACAGAAGCCAACCCTTCCAGATTTTTTTCTCTTTTCTTTTCCAGAAACATCCCCTGATTTTATATTGGGCTTCTCATATTTGGTGTATTGTCTAGCCCCTATGACCTAGTTCGGAAACTTTAATTTTGTACATCCCTATATATTTACAAATGATTTTTTATTTAAATTAATCTGATTTTGATATGATTACGTTCACATTAATTAATCTGATTCTGATATGATTACGTTCACATTCTAATCTGTTGTCAGTGGAAAAATTATGGATTCCCTTTTCCTCCTATGGTCTGGCCCCACGTGTATGCATCTTACAACTTTGTAATCTGAAAACCCTTTTGTATTTTCTAAGGACTCAGATGTCTGTGACAATGTCCTTTTATTTTAAGACTTTTCAATGTCTAAGATATATGTCCTATGTATGCAGAACCAGAAGTTTGGTGATAAGCAATTAGTCTGACTTATTCTACGAGTCTTTTCTCTCGTATAGATTTGCCTTAGTATTCTATTCTACTTTCTATGATTGCTGCAGTAAAATTTTAGGTGCAAGGCTGTTAAACTATTCTTATTTGAGTAATTTTCCATGGCATGTGATTGCTTATGACCCTTTTTGATGGTTGGTAATCCTTTTGATTACACAACCACCAAAGGTTGCTTTCAACAAGTTAAGGTTCCAAGTTCCCAGATGGAATCACTGATAGACACCGATATTGTCGTCACAATAAAGTGACTTGCTACACCAGAACCCTCCTCAAAACATTGATAGTTGACATGTTAAAAAAAGAGAAAACAAGTTGAGAATCCTGACTGCAACAAAAGTTGCCTTTTTTGCTTTGTCACCGGATCCACCACCCCAGTGTCTAGGATCTGCGGACCCGCGGATCCGATACGTATCCGGATCGGATGATCCATCATGGAAACGTATCCCCTACAGAAGGAAACGTATCCTGGTCCTATCAAACGGATCCTGTGAAAAATCAAACATTTCCTGAATTTTTCAAACGGATCCTGAAACTTCCAGTGCTTCTATGACCCATTGATCCCCCCAAAATATTGTTTTTAATGAAAAACTTAAAAAACCCTACAACTAATGGCTGATAGTGTAAAACCCATTCCTGCTCAAGGTCTGATCTATCCTTATGTCAAGATCTGCTCTTGAACTCTGATATATCAATATCAAGTTCTTCTCTCAATGTTTTTATTTGATTTATCTGTATGGTCAAGGTCTGCTGTCAAGGGCCGATCTGTCTTTACGTGCTATGTTGTTGCTCACTTCACATACACTGTTATGTAGTCTTGCCATAGTCTTCAAAAAACCACTTTATTCCCTGCTGATAGGGACATGTGGATATGGCTCACAAAAACACTATTATGACCTGCTTCAAGTTCATGCTGAAATGGTTTTTAAAATTATCAATATCAATCATGGTTACTACTCATCAAATTATCAGTTATGGTACATGAACTCTCTTTTTTGGCAATAACTTGTAGTTCTACTCTTGAGTTTCATGAATAGTTTGATTGTTCACTCTTTATTTTTATTTATTTTATAAATACTTTTATATTTGTTTGTACTTGCCGTATCCGGATCCTGGGTTTTAAAAAATCTGGCGAATCCGTATCCGGATCGAGATCCGTATCTGAATCCGTATCCGTATTCTGTTAACTTAGCTTTTTTGTCAAAATAACATCGTTGTATTTCCTGGCATATGATTATTGAATGTTCATTGATAATATCATATGTGGAGTTCTCCATTGATGTCTTAACCACCTTCATTTAAACTGTTTCTTATTATCATTTTTGTATCTATGTTAGAGTGGTGGAGAGATGGAAGTGACAGGATCTCCAACAGAGAAGGCTATTCTTTCTTGGGCATTGAAGGTATGATGCGTAATTATGTCTTTTCTATGTCAAAAGTATTGATGATTACTTTATTGCTATGTTTCTGCTTTTTTCAATTAAATATTACCCAATAATCATTGCTATGTTTCTTCTTTGTTCAATTAAATATTAGCCAATAATTCAATTGTGACCATTGTTGTGTTTTCCTTAGCTTGGAATGAATTTTGATGATGAAAGATCGAAATCCTCCGTCTTACATGTCTTTACTTTCAACTCGGAAAAAAAACGTGGAGGTGTTGCTCTTAAAACGGTAATGTGTGTATTCATGCATGTCCAGATCTTGTTTCTAAGTGCAAGTAACTGTCTTTTTTCTTTATTGACGAAGTTATCAGTTGTCTTTTACTATCTGTTATTGGCGTTTTTATTAAGTTCAAATGCACAATTGCAGTCTGACACTGAAGTACATATTCACTGGAAAGGAGCTGCTGAGATAATACTAGGTCTCTGCAAAGCCTGGATTGACAGTTCTGGATCTGTGCAAGAAATGACACCTATTAAGGTTTGATGTGTCTCCTAAATGTGAATATGTGCAGTGAGAAACCAAATACCAATATGTTTGTTTAACTTTGATCAATTTCCTAGTCAACATGAGTTAATGGCAGCTTGCATCTTTTATTGCAGTTAGATGAGAATAAGCAAATCATTGAGGGGATGGCTGCCTCAACATTGCGCTGCATTGCTTTTGCTTACAGGACATGTGATCCTGATAGCGTGCCTGTTGGTGAAGAGCAACTCCAGTCATGGCAAATTCCTGATGATGGTCTTACCCTCTTGGCAATAGTTGGGATAAAGGTAAAATGTTTTGAGCTCATGGTCATTGATCCACCAAATTACTTGGGGCCCATTTATTTTATACAAAGTTTCTGTATTTAATTAATCGAGGCACTGTTCCCATCAAAATGATGAACAGTGAAAATACATATCTATAAACTGACAGTATTGCTTCCGATTTTAAGTTCTGGGCTTAGACAGGTATTTTGTTTAGTCTTACCAACATTGGAAAAATGTATAGAAACTAAATAGATATTAACTTTTACCGTGGAAACTGGGATATTTACTATAGAACTAAAATATAGATTTTAACTATTAGCATGAAAAATTAGATATTTATAAGGTTGTAGTACACAAGGTTATATATGTAATAATAAAATGCCTAGACTGACATAAATTCCATAGCAATGCATAATCAGCAGTAAGATATACAGTGCCGCTGAGATAATCACAAGTAGATGGACATCACAAACCTATATTGTATCCACATTCACAGTTTAATCAGCATAATCTATATTATACAGACACTTCCTTCAGAATATCAGAAATAACAGAGAGAACACTTGCTTGACATACAATCCCTTACGACGTTGGGAAAAGGTATAGAAATAAAATAGAAGTATTAACTATTAGCAGGCAAAATTGGATATCTATGAGGTTGTAATACTCGAAGTTATATATGGAATAATAAAAAGGCTAGGCTGAGATAAATGCCATAATAATGCATAATCAGCAGAAATATATACAATGGAGCTAAGCTAATCACAAGTAGATGGACATCACTGTTGAAGTAACGAAATCTGTATTGTATCTACATTCACAGTTTAATCACAGCCACTTCATTCAGAATATCAGAAATAACAGAGAGAACAGTTGCATTGCATGTTAAGGCATATTCACAAGTTTTCCATTCATTGATCTAATATGTATTTTTCTTCCCATGGAAAACTTTCTTGGGACACCCTCAAGCTGCTTTGTCACATTTTGTGAATGATACCTGGGGTAAATGCCATCAGCATACATGTATGTTAGATTTTATAGACCATCGAAACAGATTCTGCACTCTAAAAGAATTCCTACTGTAAACTAAATAGCTGAAAAAGCCTCTAAAGGCTGCACTTTGTAATCAAAGCTAGAATCTATAAATGCATACTGTAGAAAATATATAATAGAAGCACATTAATTTGACTGTCAAATTTTGTTACTGCTTTTCATTACTTCTTAAAATGAATATCTGCTACAAGTAAACAGTGAAATTCTTACTGCTGAACTAAAAGCTAAAAACAGTGAAAACTTAATTCTTACTGCAGACAAAATGCCAGTGGAGGCAAAAAGGTGGTATGGAAGGAAGTGGTGGATAAGGTTGTGAATTATAGGCAATAATGTAGACAATCGTCCTTCCTTCAAGGATTTCTCCTATTTCCTTTCCCTTGTTCTGATATTATGTGGATTTTGACGACGGTTAGATATCTGATGGCAGAGGCCTACGATAATGTTTAAACTTTGTTTCCTTACCCATTGTGATATCCCACTTACTGCTAACATGAATTTTATGTTAACTGCTGTTGTTATTGTGGGTTGAAACTTTCGACAAACAGTTTGACTTAAGTGCTATGATACTCTGTAGCAATACCCTTTCACTTCTGCTGATATGAATTCAAATTTACAGCTGTTATCTTAGTGCTTTTGTTTTAGTCCTTTTGTCAAACAGTTGGCAAACTCTGTTAGAATACTCCTGTAGGATGTGGCTGAGTCTGTTTGTGTGTTTTTGGAGTTTAGATTTCAGTTCTCATTTATTATAACAATTGGCCATGTATACACACTCAGAAATGCACTTGTTTGCAGTTAATGCACAAGGAGCAGACCACAAATACATAGAAACACAGTAAACGTTCTAGATCTGTAACAGCATCATTAAATCATCTAGTACATCTGATTACAACTATCTTTTCTAACCTGGAGGTGACAGCAAGAGACTTTGTATCCTTTAAGGCTGTAGCAACCTTCTTCTAATGCCTGGAATTGATGTATATGGCTGTGGTTAGAGGGCAGTCTTCTAGAAATGTGCCCAGCAGCAATATTACAGTCCAATCCTAATCAAGTCAACCCTGAAGATGGCAGCTTCTTGTATATGACAGCGTTCTCTCTTTAGACCCCTCAGCAGGCTGGAAGTGGCCACACTTTGCTTGGGAGAAGTCCTCAACTGCTTATAACAAATGTGCCTTCCTATGTGTGGCTCACCCCACTCATTAATATAATGCAGTAGTAAGGGACAGATTGATACCCCTGTGTGCCACAACCTCCAAATGGGTGGATGCATCCTTCATGAACAAGTGCGCCCTCCCTTGCTTGTCCACAAACAACAAAAATAACAGCTCCATCTTTTAATTATGGTATACTCAGCCAACAGTGTGGTTCGCCCTCCTTTCCTCAGATGTCTGGACAGTATTACACAATAAAGATGGAAAAATAATCAACGCCCCTCCTGGCAAGTGCACTATTTCCAAATGTCTGAAAACTTAGAAAGTCCTCAAAGATCTGCAAGAATAGCTTGAATCTCTTCTTCGTCAATGAAGCACGGTGGAAGATCTGAGTAATATTCCCTCTCACAATCAGCTAGGGTGGATAGTCTCACCACTGAAATCAATCTTCTCATAGGGTTTTTGTCCCAAGAGCCAAAAGCCACAAGAGCTCTCCAAAATCACTTTTTCAAAATAAGTCCTGAACGAATGAGAGAATGAGCCCAACTCTCTTTTATAACTGTCTTTTTCCCCCTTTTAAAAATATAAAATGACTTTATAAAGCTTTTTATTCATTTTTATTAATTTATTAGGTCTCTTTACTCCCAAAAGGTGATTTATTTAATTTAAAAACATTTTCAGGCACTGGAACTCACTTTTCATCCTCCAAGCATTTAAAGCTTTTCATCTTGGTTTGAACAAGTTATTACACCAAGGTACCCCTCTTAGATAATTTATTAAAATGACAACCTTAGTGAAATCTATTAAATAATGACCTTAGTGAAATCTATTAAATAATGCTCAATAATACTCCCAATTTATGGGAACGGTCGAAAAGCATCAAAATCAAAATTTGATAGCGTAGGAGTGATATCGATGATAAAAGATGATAAGCAGACCTCTGATGGCGGATTATGTCTGTGAAACGATAGAAGAGGCATGGGCTAGCTGCAACACAAGAGGTGTGCACTGGATACTGTGGTAATTGATTAGAAATTGTGTAGCGATAGTGGAAGCTCAAGCTTGCATGGAAGAAGCCGATAGCGATGTGGGAAACGAGTGCGTGGAGTGTTGCAGACGACAGGGAGGTCTTACAACCGTCGAGATAGGTAGCAATGGCGTGAGAAAGAGAAATGTCGTCGTGGGCTAGAGGAAAAGGAGGAGCCGACTATTGGAGGAGTAAGCTTGGTTCAAGAGGATGTGGGCACAGGCTAGTGGACGGAAGTTTGTCGAGTAGAGGATCATCCGTAAGATAACGGACATAAAAGAACAATGGTCGAAAAATGGATAAGAAGTTGTACTGGAAAATTATTTGACAATAGAGGTGACGTGGAGAAAAACAAAGCTGTCCGGATTGTAGCTGGTTGGGTAGATTGTCAGTGGTGGAATTTGTTGCAATCGTTAGTAGCCACGAATCCAATATGGTAGTTGTCTGACGTAGCTAGTGTGGAGCTGTAGGTGGAGAAAACGAAGCGTCGCTAGCTTGGCAAGGCCAACCGTTGAGCAGATAAATTGGTCGCCTAGATGATTTTTGTCATCCAGGCATGATCAAGGAAGCCCCTCGGGCAAGGGAAGAATTTGGGCAGCAGGCCAAGCCACCATGCAGGTTTTGGGCATCTTCGGGCAAGGGGAAGAAGTGCTCAGAAAAGGCTATAGATAGCCCAGGAATGTTCAAGCAGCCCTAAGGGAAACCCAAGAAGTCTCTTGATAGACAAAATTGGGTCTAGTCTGCGGGAAAAAAGGTCTAGGCAATTGAAGATGGCAAGCAACTTCAGAGGTTGTTTGGAGCAGAGTTCCAGAGGGAGTCTGAAATTTGTATGAGATGGCACTGATAGAGAAGGAGCATAGAAGCTTCATATTAGAGTGCAACAGATGCAACAGAGAAGGCTTCTAGGTCAGAGGGAGCAGCTCCAGCAGCAATGTATGTGTTTGATCTTGGTGGATGCTTCTATGGAAGTACCCTCCTCGCTAAGAAAGAGTGTAGGTTTTGTAGCTCGATAGGTACTTCTATGTTGTGGGTGTCTAGCAACATAGAAGGAGATGAGGTGATTTGTAGACATATGTTGTAAAGGTGGATTTATAACGCTTCATGTAAATTGTATTACACGGTCCATGGTATTATGTGTCCCATGGTATTGGGTCCATGGTATTTGCGTGAGTGTGAGATTGTAAAAGTAGCCTTAGAGTATGAGTTATCATCACAGTCACAGGAGTAAAGGAGATCTTCTGTAATGGTCATGATCACAGTTGTGAGAGACGGGTTCCCTCTTGTAGTGAGTAGTTTGGATCTCAGGATGAGATCACGGTTTTTCCAAGGAAGAGTCACTTCTATGTTGTCTATTGAATCTAGGGTTTGTCTATCCAGTTTGTAATCAAATCCTGCAATAAGAATTTGTTGGTTTTCCTTGAAGGACTGGGGTTTCCAGGTTAAATCCTTGTTCATCTTGTTTATGGTTGCTTATTAGTGTGTTGCTTTTCTTAGTAATTCATTGAGTTAATTAATTACTAGTTTTGTATAAGATCTTGTCAGCTGGAATTTTCACAGTAATTACTCCCAGTAAACATGAAATGGAAGAGGGAAGATTGGCATTTTATTATGGATAATAGTTGTGATGACAACCATGCAACTGTCTAAGGGTTGTTATAGTAGCTACAATATACTAGGAAACACAATAGCAAACAAAAACCTAGAAATGATGCTAAAAGCTCTCCTCATCTCCACAAACCCTGCCAAAGTTGAACCCACCTCTCTCCAAGGCTTTAAACCCTCTTAGCCTCATCTCATAGTCTCGACCTCCTCCTATAGTGACTCATCTTGTGCTTGTAGATGAACAATAAAAAGGGTCGTCCCCTTGGATTATCCCCCTAGCTGCCATGGGTCTCTCCAACTGCCATGAAACTCTTCAACTCCCCATGGCTCCTCCTACAAACTCATGTGACCAACTACCACCCCTATACTTCACGAGTCTTTCCTTATGAGGGATTGGTCCCTCCCTTCAATGCTCAAACGCCACGACCTTCACTTACAACCTTCTTTAAGTTGCAGCCTTGTCCACAAACTCTTGGGCCCTCCACACTTTTTCTCAACTTGCTTCCTAAGTTGTTTTTCAATCCACAAACAGTCGAACCCCCGTGAAATATTCCTTTACCATCTCCTCAAGCCACTACTCTCATGGAAATGGCTCGAACTTCCCTCACCTTTGCCCGTGATCCGATCATATGAGAAGTCAACTCCTCGAAAGGGTGCCACGATTCTCCCTTTCCAGGCTTACAGCCTCACACAATGAGTTCGACTTTCCCCAAGGATGAAATCGGTTCTCAACAACTGGACTCGGCACCACAAGCAATCTTTCCAAGCAATTAACTTGACCCCCACAGTGAAAATTTCCCAAGTAGTTGTTACCTCCACAAAATGGGTAATAATTGTCAAATGAAGCTCGATGGAAACCATAGATTGGATTCCCCTCTCCGTCTAGCTAGGTTGGAACCTTGCACCATTGAAACCAAACTAAGATGAAAGTGTTTTGCCAAACCCTAATGAAAAACCAGGTACATCAGGCTACTCCCTATGAGATCAAATCCAAAATACATGATGATCAAATGAGGCATTGCCTTCATCTTCCTCTGAAGCTCCATACCATGGAACACCTAATACCATCTAAAATGTCACTTTTAAAAATAAAATATTTTAGGCCTAAGTGACATTAATTAACCCCCTGGACTGATCACTTGCAAAGGGACATCACGCAATGCATAACCAACATGGGGAACCCTAGTGAATTAGCAAAACCTATATGGTATATACATTTAGAGTTTAACTTATCTATATTATACATACGGTACATTCAGAGTATGAATAATAATAGAGAGTCGGGGGTGAGCCTTCCATTGATCTCACTTATATATGCTTTATGTCATGTAATTTAACTAGCTCCTTAATGGTTAATTGCTTGTTACTACCCAAACTTGCACTATTGGTGGTAAAGCCCTAAAACACAATCGCAATTCTAAGGGATTTAAGAAGGGATACTCAATATCACCACAATAATTCTGTCACTTTAGGTTGACTCTACCTTGACACAAGTGGGTTTCCCTAATTAAATTTATGATATACTTTATAAGACATAAATGGATAATGGATTGCTTTTGCTAGTGCCAATCCAAGGGTTATGGAGTGAACTAATACAAAAAAAGAGGGTTGAAGTTTTGTAGAGAAGACGTTGTCACCCCATACCTGATGTGCTATGACTAGTCTAAGTAGATTCTTTAGGTGATATAAGAGTGCATGAGGGCCCTTATGGAAGATGCACCACCAACACTATGAATTTGCTGCAGAAAGATAATCTATAACAGAGAATAATGATGGAAAACTATAACATGAGATTATAAGCAGAGAAGATTAGGTAGACCACCTTCTCATCAATGGACAACCCAACCATATTTCACATTATCGCTTACAACCCCATAAGATCCGCAAGCCATAACATTTGCCATACCAAATATCATTATAGTAGCGAATTCTCCAATACACCAGATTACAACAAGGGCCAAGGAGGGTTAAAAAACTCACTCTTAGTACCTTCTCATGTGCAAAGTTTTTCCTTTTAGAGATTATCCCAACAAGAAGTTATAATAGCTTCTCGAACATAAAACCCAAATTATTCAAGAGAAAAAAGATGAACGAAGAGAGCCTCTCATATACTTTCTTGTACCTTCACTTCCACCTCCTACATGACGTTCAACTTAGCTTAGAGGGGTTTGTGCTACCAATCCAACCATGGAAATAATGGGGAGAGATTTCCTTAATATAGTAGTGTAGCCCAATCTCCTTACAATAAAACTATCTTAAGTGGGATCTAGATCCAGACTTCTCTCCAAGGAATAACAATAAAGTATTGGGATCTCCTAGACCCATGTTTAAGCTTTGCCTTATGATCAGGGTGCTCTTCGCCATGTGCATTTATTAATCTTACTGTTCCCAAATAACCAAAATTTTCAAGCAATAAATTTGGGGCATTCTTAAAAAAAATTGGTTTAAATGCGGTAAGGGTTTTCAAGCGGTCGATTTGTAACCACCATAACTCCTTCAATATTCAGTTGTTAGAATTGATGGAAATGATGAAATCCAACAGTTATTTTGCTAATGGCATTGATATAGTAACAATCTGAGCAATCCATCAAAAGATATCTCCTCATGAGCTAGAGTGCCTCTAAATACGCTAAGGGTGCTTATATATAAGCTAAGAATAGAGTGCCAGTCCAAGGGTTATGGAGTCAAACTAATACAAACAATATATATATATATATATATATAAGTTAAGATTAGTGCCAATCCAAGGGTTATGGAATCAAAGTAATACAAACATCGGGGCCTTGCAGTTTTGTAGAAGAGATGCAGTCAAGCCATATACTGATGTGCCTTGATTAGTCCACGTAGATTCTTTAGGTTATATGAGAGTACATGAGGCCCTCATGCAAGATGCACAGTCAAAACTATGAATTTGTGGCAAAAAGATAATGTACAACCATAGAATAATGATGGAAAATTATAACATTAGATTATAAGCAAACGGGATCAGGTAGACAACCTATTAATGATGAATAACCCAACCATATTTCACATTATTACTTACAACCCCATAAGGTCAGCAAGCCATAACATGTGCCATACTAAATCTGTCATTATAACATCATATTCCTCAATATACTATATTACAAAAGGGTCTAAGGAGGGTTAAAAACTTCACACTTGGTCCCTTCTCATGTGCCTTCTAGAGATTTTTTTGACCGCTGTTACAAACATCTCCGATTTCTCTCGATATTTCCTAATACTTGAGTTTTTCTTGTTGCCAATTTGTCTGATATTTTCATAATTCTTCAGGTCTAAGTTGATTTTTGCCGATATTTTCTGATAATTCTCAATATTTTCCTTGATATCTCCTATAATTTTCTTTCTAGACCCTTGACAAGATATTTTTTGATAATTCTCAATATTTTCCTTGATATCTCCCATAAGTATCTTTCTAGACCCTTGACAATATATTCGTCAACACGATATTTGCAACATTGATCTTGACAACGAGATACAATAGCTACACAAACACAAAAAACCAAATTATCCAAGAGAAAATAGATGAATGAAGAGAGCCTCATATATACTATGAATCTTGTTCCTTCACTTTCACTTCCTACATGATGTTCAACTAGGCTTAGAGGGGTTTAACCTATTAAACCAACCATGAAAATTAATGGAGAGAGATTCCCTTCCTATAAAAGTGTAGCTCAATCTCCTTAAAACAAGATAATATTAAGTGGGATCTAGATTCATAGTTCTCTCCAAGGAAATAACAATAAAGTATTGGCAACTCCTAGATCCATGGATAATGCTAAAATATTTCTAAATCCATGCTTTTACCCAAGAAAAATACTACAATAATAAATTGTGGGGTTCCTAAGCAAAAATGCCCACCAAAATAATAAAATAGTGAATCCAAATGAATGACATGCCACATGCCTTATTCCCCTTTGGAACGTCCCTCAAAGATAGACTCAAAACACACAAAGCTTTGCCCTATGTGCAAGGTGTTTTCCACCGTGTGCATTTATTAATTTTACTCTTCCCAAACAACTAAAATGTTCAGCAACAAAGGTGTGGTGTTCGTTAAAATGTTGGACACAATGCGGTGAGGATTTTAAGGTGGCAGATTTCTAACCACTGTAGCTCCCTCAATATTGGTCTGAATTTCTATTATGACTCCAATTTTGAAATCTCGCAATCATTTTTCATTTAATGTCACTGATTTGGCCACAATCTGGACAGTGTGAAAAGACATCAATTCATAAAGTATAACACCCTTCCACTAAACCTACTAAACTCCTCTTTAAG
Source organism: Larix kaempferi (assembly GCA_027924585.1). Taxonomy (NCBI): domain Eukaryota; kingdom Viridiplantae; phylum Streptophyta; class Pinopsida; order Pinales; family Pinaceae; genus Larix; species Larix kaempferi. The sequence goes on along the minus strand of BSBM01000621.1, from coordinate 5,743,278 downwards.
TGGATCTCTTAGATAACTGTGCAAGCAACAGTTTGTGTTATAACAACTCCTCAAACATAGGGCGACCTCAACATGTGTCCCAAAAGAGATGTGGGACACTCCTCAAATCATGCTAACCAATCTCTCATAAAGTGGATCTTTATAGTTAGAAATGTGAAGTGGGCAATGGTTATTAAAACAACCTCTTAAAACAAGGCTGGCCTCAAAGAATGTGCATGAAACATAAATCGATGTATTATGAACAAACAAACTCCTCATAAGTGTGCCAAGAGCATGGATCCATGTGCAGAGAACCAATCCTGATAATTTAAAGCCAGAAGACTGGAACGAACTGGGAGAATGTGCATACAATGGTGGTGCAACCTACAAAGATAAGCTTAAAATCTATGTTACTGGATCCACCACGCCAGTGTGTAGGATCCGCTGATCTGCAGATCCAATATGTATCCGCCGGATCGGATCCGTCATGGAAACGGATCCCCTGCAGAAGGAAACGTATCCTGGTCCTATGAAATGGATCCTGTGAAAAATCAAACAATTCCTGAAATTTTCAAACGGATCCTGAAACTTCTAGTGCTTCTACATTGATCGCCCCCAAAAATTTGTTTTTTTTAATGAAAAACTTTAAAAACCATAAACAACTAATGGCTAAAAGTGTAAAAGCCATTTCTGCTTAAGGTCTGATCTGTCCTTATTTCAAGGTCTGCTCTTGAACTTTGATATATCGATATCAAGTTCTGCTCTCAATGTTTTTATTTGGTTTATCTTTATGGTCAAGGTCTGCTGTCAAAGGCTGATCTATCTTTATGTGCTATGTTGTTGCTCACTTCACCTACACTGTTATCTAGTCTTGCCATAGCCTTCAAGAAAACCACTTTATTTCCTGCTGATAGGGACATGTGAATGTGGCTCACAAAAACACTATTATGACCTGCTTCAAGTTCATGCTGAATGGTTTTTAAAATTATCAATATCAATCATGGTTACAACTTACAACTACTCAAATGATCAGTTATGGTACATGAACTCTCTTTTTTGGCAATATCTCTAGTTCTACTCTTGTGTTTCATTAATGGTTTTGATTCTTCACTCTATATTTTTTTGTATTTGCCATTTCCCCGCCATATCCAGATCCTGGGTTTTAAAAAATCCGATGAATCCGTATCCGGATCTGTATCTGCATCCTGGTGACTTAGCTTAAAATAGCTAGAACATGTGACAATGTGAAACCAAGTGCACAAACCATCAGATCATCTCCAAATTCATGGCCAAAAGAGGGGAGGGAATTCTAGGAAAAAGTGCACAAGGAACATGCCCTTCGAGAGATGCACTTCCCCACCAAGGATGCATTTACACATATTAAGGTTGTTCTTCAAAGATAACAAAGGGGGCAAATATAATGGCAACATATTTTACGATAAGATACCTGGATGGACAGGAGACTTCACCAATAATGAACAGTTTCTCTTACCTGCATATGAAACTATGCTATTAGTCAATGTTGGAAACATTGTATTAGTGAATATTTTGCGGAAACTTATCGCCAACTTTGAAGAAAAAATCGGCAACCTTAAAAGTTATTCTGTTTCTTTTAAAATTATCTCAAGCAGAAATAACATCAAATAAATGCATTGCCACATAACTATGAAAATAAAAGATATAGAAGATGTATAAGATTTAAGTGATACATCATACATCACAATATACCGTTGAACAGTTTATATTACCTGTGTGACCAAAATACTGCAGACTATTGTACTTCCTTTTCAGATAGATCTGTACGTAAATGACTTAGAACTACCCATTGGATGGGTGAATGTTGTGGTTTCTTCCGAGGGTGCATACGACTTTATTATAATGCCCAAACTGCATTCACAAGGTTTTATTGAATTTAGCTTAATAAGCTGTCCTCTATGAACTTGTTGCTGAAGAATACCTCTTAAATGGTAAGGATGGTCCATTTTATCTTTTTGTCAATGGCTCATTTTTACTTTTTAATTATATCTCCTTACCCATGAATTTCTCCCATGTTATTCTTTTCACCATTGTTTATGTCGAGCATAACAATAGATGTTAAACTGTGCAGGATCCATGCAGACCTAATGTAAGAGAAGCTGTGCATATATGTCAAAAGGCTGGTGTAAAGGTAATGGTCAAAGATTCATGTGTGTCCAAAGTTTGAATGAGTAGTGCTCTTGGAATCGTTGTTCATGGCAAGTGTATTGTATATTGTACTAAATTAAGATGTTTGAGTTTGTGTTCTGCAAGCAAATGACCAATGATAAAATCACCCTCTATGCTGCCAATGAAATGTTAGTCATGTTCACTAAAATCGCCAGATGTAAGGATTCAAAGTTTTGAGTCTTGACCATAAATGTGTGGTTTTGCACAATTCATGTTGATTTTGTGTCTTGAAATACAACGATAAGTTATTATATCAATTTATGTTTTCAACTAGCTGTTATTTATGAATTTCAAGAAACATGCCTAGTCAAAATGCTTTGAATTGATTATTTGACTTGTTAGATCTTCATTTTGTGCTGTCATTTTTTATTCATTTTGGTAGGTTCGCATGGTGACTGGTGATAACATTTACACAGCGAAAGCTATAGCCATTGAATGTGGCATACTCGAGAAAGGACAGTCTGCAGAAGAGCCAACTATCATTGAAGGAAGGGTTTTTCGCAACTACACAGAAGAAGAGAGGCTGGCAATTGTGGACGAAATTTGTGTGAGTATGCGTGTACCAATTTACTGCTTCAGCTCTTTCACAAAATCAAAAGTGGACCAACAACAGTTCCTTGCAAGAGAAAATTGTGATGGAAGGAAACTCCCTTTGTTTGCCTGCAGGTAATGGGAAGATCTTCACCTACAGACAAACTTTTCTTGGTGCAGGCACTGAGAAAAAAGGGTCATGTCGTGGCGGTAACTGGAGATGGAACAAATGATGCCCCTGCACTTCATGAGGTAGGTTTTCTTATTGTATACTGCTGTATATTCTCATTATGTAAGCCAGTGTTCCCATTGCAATGATATTGTAGTTGTATTAAATTATATTTGATTGGAACTCGTTTACCTATTTTCTGGTGTTTAGGCAGACATTGGTCTCTCCATGGGTATTCAGGGAACAGAAGTTGCCAAGGAAAGCTCTGATATCATTATTCTAGATGATAATTTTGCCTCTGTTGTGAAGGTTTGTTACAGACTTTGATAATTGTTTTAATCCTTGAAAGCTACATGCCTTTTTTCAGGAGTTACAGATTCCTAACAGTTCGTTTATCCAGGTAGTTCGGTGGGGTCGTTCAGTTTATGCAAACATTCAGAAATTCATTCAGTTTCAACTCACTGTAAATGTTGCAGCACTTTCAATTAATTTTGTTGCTGCTGTTTCATCTGGAGATGTTCCTTTGACTGCTGTTCAGGTTAGTATCAGATGCAATAAAAATTGTGGATTGATCTATTTTACCTAGATGATGGTTCTTCACTTATGACTTTGGCCTGAACTTTCTTTACTGCAGCTTCTGTGGGTCAACCTTATCATGGATACTCTTGGAGCTCTTGCATTGGCAACTGAAGCCCCAACTGATCACCTCATGAACCGGCCTCCAGTAGGGCGCAGGTAGGACATTTGTTATTAAGGGCAATTTCTTCACTAAAAAGATAAACTTGGAACTGCTTGAATTAAAAGCTATATAATTCTTAAAATGCTAAAACTATTGAAAAAGAGGATATGGACTAACAGTGAATAACTACAAATGGTTCTATTCAAAATGAAGAACAAACTAGATGCATGTACCAAACCAAAATTACATATCAATTGACATTAAAGCATGTGCTTTTGCAAATTTTGAAGCAGAAAACTGTGAATGTGTCCAATGCATGCTCACAAGTTTAGTTTTCCATGTTTAAATATTTGACAAGTCACTCCGATACCATTTCCTGCCATCAAAAGAACAACACACGGGATAGTCATTCTTGGTTATTTCAATTTGGGAGACCAAATTTGTTTTGCCTCTTTTTATGGCATGTTGCTGTTTGTGGAGATTAATGAAAATATCAATTTGGTAGATGAAATGTGGACTTCTTGCAGCCATAGGCTGCCCTGGAAAAGATTGATAGGCTTTGAGTCCCTCAATTGGGTCTACAATCTTTGTTTTGTAAAAATACTACTGATATTAATAGAAAATCCGATACAACACAGTTACAAATGGGTACAAGTACCAAAAGGGCAAAGGAAAGGTGTTTGCATCCATATTCCATGTTCCATATCGTCTTTCAGAGATTCAAGTCTTAGAACACGTGACAAGAAGATGGGGTAAGGTGACCAAGACAAGGGGTTTTCCAGGGACATCATATATGGTGTTCGCATGGGTGAACAATGCCTAGGGGTCAAGGTGGGGGGGTAGATTGGAGTGATGAGGGATGAGGGTGTGCCAAAAGGTTTTGGGAGAGTGGTGAAGGGCTGTATGCAATTCCAATCTCTGTTTGAAAAGGATAGAAGAGCATGGTATGCTAATAGAATTTGGAGGATTGCAAACTGTCGTATATACGAATAAGAAAGGAGATCAATAGGGAATTCTAGAGACTAGGAATCCCTAAAAAGGCAGTGGTATTGACCATGAATCTCTTAATAGATGGGGAACTGGAAAATAAAATGCTTATCTATCTCATTCTCATGTAGGTGGCAGAATTGATAAGTCCTTACGCTTGTGAAATATGGTGATTGGTTTCCACCTGAAGCCGATATGAACCAACTCAGAACTGGGGAGGGTAAACCAATGCTAAAAGAAAAATAACAACCAAGTCACTAGCTTTAAAGTTATAACTAATTTCTAGTAGAATAATAAGAATGCAATGTATGAGGTGATGGACTTAATAGAGATACTTGGATAAGATGTTCAACTGCAAACAAAGCTTAACACACGTCTAGGATCAAGGATGTTAAAAGAAAGAAAATTGCAGAAAGCATGAGGATGTCCACATCCCCATGAAATTATTTGTTGGTTAAGGTTTATATTTGGAGATGCTAGTGTAAGTCATAGTGTAAGTCATATGTTGAGAACAAAGTCGCAACTGAAGAGGCAATATAGGGGGGACGTACTTTTTGAATGTCTTGCAGTAGAGGCAAAATTGTCATCACTAGAAAACAAAACAGCATTAGAAAAAACTCTCTACAAGTGTAATGGCGAGAAACTCAAAGGGTTGGTAAACTGGTTGTATATTTGTGTAATCAATAAACCGAAAGAAGACAATATAGTGTGTAATTAATAAACCAAAGAAGACAATATAGTATGTAATTAATAAACCAAAGGGAGACAACAATAACCTTACATATTATAGAGATGATAGCAACAACAATATTGGAAGCCAAATCTAGATTTCATCAAGGGATCAATGAGAGTTTCACACCAAGGGATCAAAAATTTTAAAATTCAAAGGGAGACAACAATAACCTTACATAATATAGAGATGATAGCAACAACAATATTGGAAGCCAAATCTAGATTATATCAAGGGATCAATGAGAGTTTTACACCAAGGGATCAAAAATTTTAAAATTCAAATCATTTTCACTAGTATTCAATATGTAACATGCACATTCTTTCATAGTTCATGAATCATTGATATAAAGTGGAAATTACATATGAACCTTAAGTCTAACCATGATATATAAAGTCTCAAGTCTAAACATGATATCCGAGTCTCCGACTATCATAATTATTAGTGACATAAACCAAGTAGAAATTTAAATTGCTGATTGCATATTGATAAGATTGATATGAAACATGATTCATCAATCATGATATATGTCCAATGTCATACAACATAGAGTATGAAGGCAATTGATATATGTCCAATGTCATATAGCATAGAGTATGGCAATTCTCCTTTGCTGCCTTCCTTTCCTGTTGCCACCTCTCTCCAAGTGACAAGTCCAATGCGAAATGAAAATCAGAAATGTGTTGAGAGGGCAGGGCATGGTGTTAAGAGGGTAGGGGGACCCATGCGCATCCCTTCCCTTCCCTTTTCAAAAGGGTCAAAAAAATTATAAAACAATATTTTTTTTATTTTTTATTTTCAGTCAACAAAGTCTCCTTGGAGTCCCCCAAAATCGGGGCAAACCAAGCGAAGTTTCCAAATTTTTTTGCCAAAGGTTTCCGGTACTCGGGTACTTCAACAGGGACTTTAGGAAATGTTTGAGAGGTCCCCGACCTGGTTTCCGAGACGTGGGGACGGTACCCAGGACGGGGAGGTGAACCCAGCCCCCGGGGACAGGTACCCCCGCAACACAATGTGAAACACATGTTGAAAAATTTGTCTTTAGTATTTACCCCAAAGGACCTCCTCAAAGGTGAAATGTGCTTCTAAATATATGGAAGTGCCTTGATTTGACATATGAATCGGGCTAGGGTTCAAATGGTAACCCTTCTAGGCAGGCTCTTTCAAATCATTCGTCTGTTGTCTTGATTAAGCCATGAATAAAGGATACAATCATTTTTAGGCCAAAGATCAAACCCAAATGTGTCTTCCAAGTGGTTGCAATTGAAACTAATCTTCAATGTGGGCATACTTTGAATTTCTAATGTTTGCTCTTGAGGTGCACGAAAAAGAATCGTGCACTTTCAGGTTGTAAAAGTTGGCTCCATATGGAGATTGCACTCCCCTGCAAGGTGCAAGAGGAATCTAGAATCTTGCCTTTGATGTACTTGCAATATGATCAAAGGAATTGACAATTTTGCAGTGTTCCACAAGCATGCATCTCCTGCACTGTAGGGAGTGCTCCTGGCAAAATTATTTTTCTCCATCCTCCCCCATAATAATTTTTTCCCCTTATTTTTAATTTTTATAGTCTCTACTTGGTACTATTTAGAAAATAAATCAATTTATTTTGTATTTACATTGCGTAATGATTGATATTCATCAAATGAATTATTATTTCTATAATTTTAGTGACGTCCCCCAGTGTGGTTTCATTTCTAATGGTTCAATGACATGCTCAACAAATTCGGGATTGAGTATTGTTTAGGGAGTACATTTCTTGAATGGTTTGTTTTTTCTTGTTATCACACTGTTTTTTAATGCAGAATCTAGATTATGGGCATCATCTCAATGTTCTTGTAACTGGACAAGTATTTATGCAGGGTCCCTTAGATGTTTTGTGTTCTCTGCTATTGAAGATGATAGATGTGAAATATAAAGAAAAGCTGTGTAGCACTTTTGATGTGTTGGTTTGATGCTTTTCTTCGAAGTGTGAAAACACTGGCATAGCTAAATTATCACTGCCATTTACCTTTTTTTTTGTATATTGTTTGCAGGGAACCCCTTATTACAAACATTATGTGGAGAAATCTCATAGTTCAAGTAATGTATTAAACTGTATTCTTGTAGTGAATAAGAAATCTATTATTGTCTCAAAGCATATTAGTGAATAAGAATTCAAGTATTATCTCGGATCATACAAGTAATTTTAAGATGTACTGAAGGCTCTTGTAAACGTGCAGGCGTTCTACCAAGTTACAGTCCTGCTTGTACTTACATTTGATGGGAATGCCATTTTAAATCTAAAACATGATAGCAAGGCCCGTGCAAACAAAGTGAGAAACACTGTAATTTTTAATGCCTTTGTCTTTTGCCAAGTAAGTTTGCAGATTCAATTCTTGTTCACTTTTTCTTTGCTTCGAGTTATTTCTTTTACTTCAGATCTGTTCCTAAAGTATTATTTCTCTCTTTAAATGCTTTGCCCAAAAAACAAATTCATATTTTTTATTGTTCTGTGACATTGGTCTGACTGTTTTTAAATGGTCACATCAATAGATCTTCAACGAATTCAATTCAAGGAAACCGGATGAGATAAACATCTTTCAAGGACTGATTTCAAGCCATTTGTTCGTTGGAATTATAAGCTTTACACTTGTTCTTCAGGTAATCAGCAGATTAATTTGCAAGGCTATGGTGCTCAGAATTGTTCTTTCCTCGTACTTTGTGTACTAGTGCATGTTGAACATTGGTAGGGTAAATGCTTGAACCTAAGGACGGGACAGGCATTTGACCCAGTCTAAGCAAAACCAAAATCGAATTTAGAATACCTGTTACGATCCAACGAGCAAATACTATGCGGGTCTTTCATTGAAATTTGCTGAGTTTCTAAGCTTTGTCAGTGTTGCATTAATTTGCAGGTTTTGATTGTTGAGTTTGCTGGGAAATTTGCATCAACCACTCCCTTAAATTGGAAAAAATGGATTATTTGCATTGTAATTGGCTTCATAAGGTTTGAAAGATTAATCCCTTTAATGACAATTCTTGGGTAGTTCATTATTTAATGTGTTGTCCAATTCCTATAGATTGATTACCTGGAATTGATTTTCTAAAAATTATGTAAATTTGTTGGACAGTTGGCCACTAGCAGCCATTGTGAAACTCATTCCTGTACCGGAAAAACCTTTCTTGGATTACTTGAAGAAATCTAAGAGAAAACATTCTTCAGGTAACTAATTATGCCTTAGCTCGGATTTCAATCTTCGATGATGAAATTCTGTTATTTTCAGTTACTAATCTTGTGTGTAGATTGGTTCATTTAAATAAAGTATATTTCAGGCAGGAGCCCTGAATGGCTATTCTATATTTTTTTGTTTTTGGCAGAACCCGGGTCAAAATCAGACAGAAAAGCCGAAATGAACGAAGGGCAAAATCATCGGAACGAAGGGCAAAATCATGTGATCGAAATGGCACGAGAATAGGTTTTTAGTAGTTTGGAGATGTGATCTAAAAAACAAGGAACGGAGATGGATCTGAAAAACAAGGACCGGAGATGGATCTGAAAAAACAGTTTGTCCATTTTGATTGATACAGTAACTATATGTTTAGAAATTCCAATGGATTTTGAAACTCGACGAATATTTGATATAGTACAGATACTAAATGTTAAAATACATTTAAAATTTAACTTTTAAATATTAGCTGAAATGTTGTGTATGTACAGATACTGTTACTAAAGGTTTAAATACATTTACAATTTAACTTTTAAATATTCGCCAAAATTTTATGTGCATGCAGTGGACACATTCGTGAATCTTTAACTTGTATATAAATTAATGAATTATTTAAACACATTTACGACTATTGTGTTATTTAATATTTTAAATAAACGTGCAAATTACATACGTTAGTTAATCCACATTTTGAAATACATTTATTGAAGACATAAATCCATAATTTTTTAGTGTTATTTTATATCTTATGTTTAAGATATGCTGAAATTAAATGTTGTGTACGCAATAGTTACATTCAAGAGTCTTTAAATTATGTACAAAATATACATAAAAATAATTAATGAATTATTCAAACAAATTGTTGTGTACATTGAGGTTATGAACTCACAATGGTATGACTACATTCTGAATGAACTCACAATGGTATGCAATGGTCATATTTTGAATTTTAACTTATATAAAATATACCTTAAAAAATTAATGATTATCCAATCAAATTTATAACTATTTTTCAGTTTAATATTTTAAATGACCATTCAAATTGCACAAATTACTTAATAAACATTTTATAAAAATACATAAATTGCACACATTACTTAATAAACATTTTATAAAAATACATAAATTGCACACATTATATATATTTAAGCAGTGAACCAATTACTTGCATATTAAACTCTTTTTTGATGTTATATTATATGTATGGTAAGTTGCATTGAAAAATGAATGTTGGTGCACGTAAATCTTTACCTTAAATGCAAAATATGCTTTCAAAAATTAATAAATTATTCAATAAATTTATGGGTACTGTTATATTTAATCTTTTAAATAAATATTTAAATTACACACTAATGAGTCAACATTTAAAAAAATACATACATTGAAACCATGGATCCACACTTATGCATTAAATACTCTTTTAATGTTGTATTACTTAAGTCAACATTAAAAAATACATACATTGAGGTCAAGAACTTATATTTATTTAAGTTAACATGTAAAAAAATACATACATTAATGCCATTAACCCATATTTATTCATATTTATGTAATAAATTATATTTTGATGTTATATTCAAGCTACATTGAAAGATTGTTACACTAAAATCTTGAATATTTAAGTCAACATTTAAAAAATACTTACATTGAGGCCATGAATCCATATTTATGAACCCATAAACTTGCAAATCTTAAGAATATCACATTACAATACTAGTGTTCCAGGATTTCTGATTATATGACTCTTTTTCAGAATCTCTTTATTATTCAAAGTTATAGAGAAAATAATGCTGAAGCGGATGCACTTTCAAAACTCGCTATTGATGGGGATCCAAGCACACTACACTGGGATGAATGGGTAGAAAATCAACTTGTCTCGATGGGCAGTTACAACTCTTATTTGGCTGAGGCTTAAATGTGCCTCTTGATATTTGTCATGTGTATTTTGGGATTGACTGTTTCTGATAGATTGTTAAGACAAACGTCAATTTTTGCTATTTTTGCACTAGATTTGCACTAGTTATGACCATCAGAAATGATTTGATCTTGGTTACGCCATCAGTTTTTTTGAGGCAGCCATCTTGCTTTGTACTTTTTGATGTTATATGTTATATTCAAGTTACATTGAAAGATGAATGTTACCACTAAAATTTTTAATAGCACAAATAATTTGAAAATTTAAATAATACATGTTTTTGTATTTATGAGATTTACACTTCATTGAATTATTTCAACCAAATTTATACACATTTAAAAAATAATAATAATAATACATGTTTTTGTATTTAAAAGATTCACTTTAATGAATTTTTTCAAACAAACTTATAGCTAGTTCTATGCAATCTTTTAAATGAACATTCAAATTGCACAAAAGACTGGATCAACATTTAAAAAAACAAACATATGCAATCTTTTAAATGAGCATTCAAATTGCACAAAATATTTAATGAACATTTAAAAAAAATACACATTCAGAGCATAAATGCAAATTTGCATGTTAAACTTTATTTTAATGTTATATTATATGTTATGTTTCAAGTTACATTGGAAAATGAACGTTACACTAAAGTTACTTGATCAACATTTAAAAAAATACATACATTGAGACCTTGAACCCAAATTTACATGTTAAACTCTATGTTGATGTTATATTTCAAGTTACATTGAAAAATTAATGTTACACTAAAATTTTGAACACGTATATTTTTTAAAAATTTAAATTTAATTAGTGCATTTTTTGTATTTATGAGATGTTCACTTTACTATTTTGATCATCCTAGATTTTTTTTTCAATTTTTTCCCTATCAAAACAAATTCTGACGTTTTATTTATTTATCATTGAACGCATTAACAAAAATTATTTAAAAACAATAAAAAAATACCTTACCACTTTGCAAAGTTTGAAAAATATTAATCTGAGATGACATCATTATGACAACAGAGGTATCATTAATTTGACAACAAAGGTTTATAGGTGTGAGCTGCATCGGTCTGCATGTGTACGAGCTCACAACATGTCGGCCTCCAAATGCTCCCAAGTCGCGATGGACATCATATCACCCTTCTATCACAAAACTTTTAAATATTCGCCAAAATTTTATGTTCATGCAGTGGACACATTCGTGAATCTTTAACTTGTATATAAATTAATGAATTATTTAAACACATTTACGACTATTGTGTTATTTAATATTTTAAATAAATGTGCAAATTACATACGCTATTTAATCCACATTTTGAAATACATTTATTGAAGACATAAATCCATAATTTTTTAGTGTTATTTTATATCTTATGTTTAAGACACGTTGAAATTAAATGTTGTGTACGCAATAGTTACATTCAAGAGTCTTTAAATTATTTTATACCTTATGTTTAAGATACGTTGAAATTAAATGTTGTGTACGCAATAGTTACATTCAAGAGTCTTCAAATTATATACAAAATATACATAAAAATAATTAATGAATTATTCAAACAAATTGTTGTGTACATTGAGGTTATAAACTCACAATGGTATGGCTACATTCTGAATGAACTCACAATGGTATGCAATGGTCACATTCTGAATTTTAACTTATATAAAATATACCTTAAAAAATTAATGATTATTCAAACAAATTTATAAATATTTTTCTATTTAATATTTTAAATGACCATTCAAATTGCACAAATTACTTAATAAACATTTTATAAAAATACATAAATTGCACACATTACTTAATAAACATTTTATAAAAATACATAAATTGCACACATTATATATATTTAAGCAGTGAACCAATTACTTGCATATTAAACTCTTTTTTGATGTTAGATTATATGTATGGTAAGTTGCATTGAAAAATGAATGTGGTGCATGTAAATATTTACCTTAAATGCAAAATATGCTTTCAAAAATTAATAAATTATTCAATAAATTTATGAGTATTGTTATATTTAATCTTTTAAATAAATATTTAAATTACACACTACTGAGTCAACATTTAAAAAAAATACATACATTGAAACCATGGATCCACACTTATGCATCAAATACTCTTTTAATGTTGTATTACTTAAGTCAACATTAAAAAATACATACATTGAGGTCATGAACTTATATTTATTTAAGTTAGCATGTAAAAAAATACATACATTAATGCTATTAACCCATATTTATTCATATTTATGTAATAAATTATATTTTGATGTTATATTCAAGCTACATTGAAAGATTGTTACACTAAAATCTTGAATATTTAAGTCAACATTTAAAAAATACTTACATTGAGGCCATAAATCCATATTTATGAACCCATAAACTTGCAAATCTTAAGAATATCACATTACAATAGTGGTGTTCCAGGATTTCTGATTATATGACTCTTTTTCAGAATCTCTTTATTATTCACACTTATAGAGAAAATAATGCTGAAGCGGATGCACTTTCAAAACTCGCTATTGATGGGGATCCAAGCACACTACACTGGGAAGAATGGGTAGAAAATCAACTTGTCTCGATGGGCAGTTACAACTCTTATTTGGCTAAGGCTTAAATGTGCCTCTTGATATTTGTCATGTGTATTTTGGGATTGACTGTTTCTGATAGATTGTTAAGACAAACGTCAATTTTTGCTATTTTTGCACTAGATTTGCACTAGTTATGACCATCAGAAATGATTTGATCTTGGTTACGCCATCAGTCTTTTTGAGGCAGCCATCTTGCTTTGTACTTTTTGATGTTATATGTTATATTCAAGTTGCATTGAAAGATGAATGTTACCACTAAAATTTTTAATAGCACGAATAATTTTAAAATTTAAATAATACATCTTTTTGTATTTATTAGATTTACACTTCATTGAATTATTTCAACCACATTTATACACATTTAAAAAATAATAATAATAATACATGTTTTTGTATTTAAAAGATTCACTTTAATGAATTTTTTCAAACAAACTTATAGCTAGTTCTATGCAATCTTTTAAATGAACATTCAAATTGCACAAAATACTTAATCAACATTTAAAAAAACACACATATGCAATCTTTTAAATGAGCATTCAAATTGCAAAAAATAGGTAATGAACATTTAAAAAAAATACACATTGAGACCATAAATGCAAATTTGCATGTTAAACTTTATTTTAATGTTATATTATATGTTATGTTTCAAGTTACATTGGAAAATTAATGTTACACTAAAGTTACTTGATCAACATTTAAAAAAATACATACATTGAAACCTTGAACCCAAATTTACATGTTAAACTCTATATTGATGTTATATTTCAGGTTACATTGAAAAATTAATGTTACACTAAAATTACTTGATCAACATTTAAAAAAATACATACATTGAGACCTGGAACCCAAATTTACATGTTAAACTCTATGTTGATGTTATATTTCAAGTTACATTGAAAAATTAATGTTACACTAAAATTTTGAACACGTATATTTTTTAAAAATTTAAATTTAATTAGTGCATGTTTTTGTATTTATGAGATGTTCACTTTACTATTTTGATCATCCTAGATTTTTTTTTCAATTTTTTCCCTATCAAAACAAATTCTGACATTTCTTTTTTTTATTATCATTGAACGCATTAACAAAAATTATTTAAAAACAATAAAAAATACCTCACCACTTTGCAAAGTTTGAAAAATATTAATCTGAGATGACATCATTATGACAACAGAGGTATCATTAATTTGACAACAAAGGTTTATAGGTGTGAGCTGCATCGGTCTGCATGTGTACGAGCTCACAACATGTCGGCCTCCAAATGCTCCCAAGTCGCGATGGACATCATATCACCCTTCTATCACAAAACTTTTAAATATTCGCCAAAATTTTAAGTGCATGTAGTGGACACTTTCGTGAATCTTTAACTTGTATATAAATTAATGAATTATTTAAACACATTTACGACTATTGTGTTATTTAATATTTTAAATAAACGTGCAAATTACATACGTTATTTAATCCACATTTTGAAATACATCTATTGAAGACATAAATCCATAATTTTCTAGTGTTATTTTATATCTTATGTTTAAGATACGTTGAAATTAAATGTTGTGTACGCAATAGTTACATTCAAGAGTCTTTAAATTATTTTATACCTTATGTTTAAGATACGTTGAAATTAAATGTTGTGTACGCAATAGTTACATTCAAGAGTCCTTAAATTATGTACAAAATATACATAAAAATAATTAATGAATTATTCAAACAAATTGTTGTGTACATTGAGGTTATAAACTCACAATGGTATGGCTACATTCTGAATGAACTCACAATGGTATGCAATGGTCACATTCTGAATTTTAACTTATATAAAATATACCTTAAAAAATTAATGATTATTCAAACAAATTTATAACTATTTTTCTATTTAATATTTTAAATGACCATTCAAATTGCACAAATTACTTAATAAACATTTTATAAAAATACATAAATTGCACACATTACTTAATAAACATTTTATAAAAATACATAAATTGCACACATTATATATATTTAAGCAGTGAACCAATTACTTGCATATTAAACTCTTTTTTCATGTTATATTATATGTATGGTAAGTTGCATTGAAAAATGAATGTTGGTGCATGTAAATCTTTACCTTAAATCCAAAATATGCTTTCAAAAATTAATAAATTATTCAATAAATTTATGAGTATTGTTATATTTAATCTTTTAAATAAATATTTAAATTACACACTACTGAGTCAACATTTAAAAAAAATACATACATTGAAACCATGGATCCACACTTATGCATTAAATACTCTTTTAATGTTGTATTACTTAAGTCAACATTAAAAAATACATACATTGAGGTCATGAACTTATATTTATTTAAGTTAACATGTAAAAAAATACATACATTAATGCCATTAACCCATATTTATTCATATTTATGTAATAAATTATATTTTGATGTTATATTCGGGCTACATTGAAAGATTGTTACACTAAAATTTTGAATATTTAAGTCAACATTTAAAAAATACTTACATTGAGGCCATGAATCCATATTTATGAACCCATAAACTTGCAAATCTTAAGAATATCACATTACAATACTGGTGTTCCAGGATTTCTGATTATATGACTCTTTTTCAAAATCTCTTTATTATTCACAGTTATAAAGTAAATAATGCTAAAGCGGATGCACTTTCAAAACTTGCTATTGATGGGGATCCAAGCACACTACACTGGGAAGAATGGGTAGAAAATCAACTTGTCTCGATGGGCAGTTACAACTCTTATTTGGATGAGGCTTAAATGTGCCTCTTGATATTTGTTATGTGTATTTTGGGATTGAATGTTTCTGATAGATTGTTAAGACAAACGTTAATTTTTGCACTAGATTTGCACTAGTTATGACCATCAGAAATGATTTGATCTTGGTTACGCCATCAGTTTTTTTGAGGCAGCCATCTTGCTTTGTACTTTTTGATGTTATATGTTATATTCAAGTTACATTGAAAGATGAATGTTACCACTAAAATTTTGAATAGCACGAATAATTTTAAAATTTAAATAATACATGTTTTTGTATTTATGAGATTTACACTTCATTGAATTATTTGAACCAAATTTATACACATTTAAAAAATAATAATAATAATACATGTTTTTGTATTTAAAAGATTCACTTTAATGAATTTTTTCAAACAAACTTATAGCTAGTTCTATGCAATCTTTTAAATGAACATTCAAATTGCACAAAATACTTGATCAACATTTAAAAAAACGCACATATGCAATCTTTTAAATGAGCATTCAAATTGCACAAAATATGTAATGAACATTTTAAAAAAATACACTTTGAGACCATAAATGCAAATTTGCATGTTAAACTTTATTTTAATGTTATATTATATGTTATGTTTCAAGTTACATTGGAAAATGAACGTTACACTAAAGTTACTTGATCAACATTTAAAAAAATACATACATTGATACCTTGAACCCAAATTTACATGTTAAACTCTATGTTGATGTTATATTTCAAGTTACATTGAAAAATTAATGTTACACTAAAAGTTTGAACACGTATATTTTTTAAAAATTTAAATTTAATTAGTGCATGTTTTTGTATTTATGAGATGTTCACTTTACTATTTTGATCATCCTAGATTTTTTTTTCAATTTTTTCCCTATCAAAACAAATTCTCACGTTTTTATTTTTATTTTTATCATTGAATGCATTAACAAAAATTATTTAAAAACAATAAAAAATACCTTACCACTTTGCAAAGTTTGAAAAATATTAATCTGAGATGACATCATTATGACAACAGAGGTATCATTAATTTGACAACAAAGGTTTATAGGTGTGAGCTGCATCGGTCTGCATGTGTACGAGCTCACAACATGTCGGCCTCCAAATGCTCCCAAGTCGCGATGGACATCATATCACCATTCTATCACAAAACTTTTAAATATTCGCCAAAATTTTATGTGCATGCAGTGGACACATTCCTGAATCTTTAACTTGTATATAAATGTAGGACCCCTCCTTTAGGGTCCCCTTGAACTGAACCTGAAACTTTAACAACTTCATACAAACAAATTAGCCATTATAGTTATTGAAAAAATAAAATAAAAGAGTGAATAAATTAACAAAAATAAGCAAAACCTTAACCTGTCAACCCGATCCAGCTGGTCCATTGTCATCTGCGTCTTCCGTAGGATCCCTCCAGCAAAGCTCGTTTAACCATTGGCGAAGCAACCGTTAGCTTCGCCACCCAACCATAGGCTCATGCTTTCAGTCGCATGGCCTCCCCCGAGCTTTGGGTCGTAAAGTTCACACACAATTCTCAAGAAACCCAGCTTGGGTTTCCCCCCCCACCAAGATTTCCAGCCAAACCCCCAATAGCAGCAAGTCATGAGGTAACTCAATATTATGATAGTCATCCAGGGTCTGGGTCCTTTACCCATCCCCAAAGTCTTCCTTTTAAAGGAAAATCCCCTGCGACACATGTCGCTTCATGCATAAATAATTATTTAATTAATTCTTTAATGAAAAAACAACTCACCCATCCAAGTGTCAATTTATCTAGGAGATGCACCAACATCCCTAAGTTTGCTCATGTTTGTCCCCTAGATATTTCACTTAACTCCTAGATTTGTGGTGTAGGTGGAGTTGACTAGGTGTCCATGCCTAGGATTCCATTTTGCTCCTAAATAAATATTTTTAATATTTTTAAGTAATCAGGAATATCCTTTCATGTGCAATTCCTAAATAACACTTAATATTATTTAAATGCCAAAGTAATCATTTATGTGCAAATGCCTAAAGTGATCAAATGCATTTCTAAGTAGAGTTCTAGGTGCAAAATTATACGTTTCAACGCAGTTAAGTTTAGCAATCAACTTTTACAAGGGACCCGGTGCCGCGCCGTTGGGCCTCCTTGTTCCTTAATTTAATTTCCCTGACATGGCACCACTCCGTCGGGTCCAGTCATCCGTAGTTTCCATTCCTCGGCAAGGCACCACATCGTTGGGTCCTTGCATCCACTCTTTCCGTTCTTGGTAGGGTACCGCACCGTCGGGCCCTTCTGCCGTCATCCTTCCGTTTTGACTTGCGGGAACTTCATTTAGGGATTTCAAGAGCCATTACCTTCCATCCTCCGTCTACACTCTATTAGGGACTAATGGCATTGAGGAGTGAGTCCGTTCTCACTGCGCGCCCCCCAACTCGTACGTGACCAGCTCCGTCGTGGCCCACCTCGTACACCCTCACGCTTTCCTCTTGAGCAAGCGGATCAGTGCTTATCTGCTCAAGCGTGGTATTCCATCGGAAGTCGACATCGTCGTCGCTCTCCCTATGTGTGATTTACTCATACTCTACGACCCTTCATATTCCTTTGTGTGTCCGTCGGTGAACCGTTTCACCTGTCGCTACACACATTTCTCACAAACGTAAATTAGTAGCACTGTCCTCAATAATCACAATTTGGTTTATAAATTTGTTGCTTCATTAAGCATCTATAATTTACTCAATCATTACTCATTCGTCTAATCACGTAATCAATTGCATAGCTAGTCATTAAGCATCATTCATATGTATAGTTTTCATATCAAAGTCAATCGTTAAACAACATGAAATCGTCCATTCACAATAACTACCCAAATGCACATATATCAATCAATCGTAATCATAATTATACTCAAAATAAAATCATAGGGTTATTTTATTAATGTTTCAAACAGTCGGGTGACTCAGCAGGTGCCCTCAATGTCTACAGTAGTCTAGGGGCACTACATACATCCCTACTTATTTAGAACTCCGTCCCGAAGTTCAGAATGAAAATGGAAAGCTATGACGCATCTTAGTTGCGTCCTCCCAAGTTGCAGAGCTAGGACTGTAACTGTCCTACTGCACTTTGACTTGATCAATCAGGGCTAATCATTAAGCAAGAACTAATCAATCAATTATACCACTCCACATATATAATTTAATTCCTTAATTCATTTATAAATTATTGTTGTCATTCACATCTTCAGGTTTTCCTCAATCTTTTAAGACATATCAAGGCTCAAGAAACCACTTTCTCGAAGTTGTTCGGCTGGGTCACTCGACGGGTGCCCTTAAGGTCCACAGTCATTTTAGGGGCATTACATACACCCCATCTTATATAGAACTTCGTCCCGAAGTTAATTTTTGGTCTCGTACTTTCGATGCTAGGCTTTTACCTTTAATTTCCCACTCTCATCATCTTTTCATTCTCTTCCATTTTTCTCAAACAATCATGGCCATAAGTACCAGTGGTTCTAAACATTAGTTTTCTAGATCTTCTAGTATGGTTCCAATACATCCTCAGAAACTCAATCAAAATTTCGAGTAATGTAAATCCAATAATACTTCCAATAACTTTCGGTCCCAACTTAGATTTCCTACACCTTCTAGTCATCTGCAAAGGTCTATGATATCCAATTTAAGCTATACAACATCAATAGCCACCCATTAGTTAGAAAATCACCATCAAGCATGACTCCAAATCTATTCGGTCATCCTTCCCTCCAAGACAAGAAGGTAAACACCATATTCCGTCAATCGAAGATGGGTAATACATGGTCACATTTTTAACAAATCAAGAGAGAGACCCTCAAATATTCCAAAACCAATTTCCATAAGGTTACTTCCAAAAACCCCTAAATGTTGGTTCTCAATTTGATAGGATTCCAGGCATCGAAACTTAGTGACTTAGTCGAACGTATTAAAATTTAACTCTTAGTCCTTTCTTCAGTAACGTCATGTATAAATCAATGAGCTTATCACACCCTTACCTCATTTCATCATTTTCGTTATCATAGGACTACTTCGACAGACTCATCAAGTTGCACTATGTGTGTTTTCTCAACTTCATCGAGTTCCATCTCGAGGGATAGTTGTCGTTTCATCAAGTTTGATTATGACCTAAGGTTAGCTTCAATGCGTTTGGTTATTATGCTAATCATCTCCATACTTCCTTTTACGAAACATTGTCTTAATTTGACCATTTCGATACCATGGTTAAACTTCAAGTTCATAGTCCTGATTTTTCATAAATGTTTTTGTCATAATGTAAAATGCATGTTGTTGAGTTCAGCTCATCATATTGATCACATTGATATCTCGTTTTCAAATTTTAAGTTCGTTTCGCTCCCTTGACAATCTCTTAAAGTATCGTCAATCTAAGTATCTTGGTGTCTTGTTAGTCAAAATTTATCATTTTCCCGTCATTTAATAAATACGCCAATATAATCGTCCACTTGTCTCGTTATCATGGTTATGTAGGAAAAGTTTAAAATGTCCTATCCTAGATTCATGCTTTCCTTTACTTTTCACAAGGTCCTTCGATCTCAAGCGACATGCACCAAAGTTACCTGTAATGCGTCTAATAAATCTCCTCTTAGTTCTAGTCATCACTATTTAATTTATAGTAGAAAATCTCTACCGTTTCATCATATTTGCTTACGACTGTCCCCTTGGTAGGTCTTCCAAGTTACATTTCATCATTACCATGTCATTATATGCATCACCTACTACTGTACCGACCATATCGCAATTTGCAGTAAAATGTTGATTTTTTATTTTTATTTTTTATAACAATGCTCTACATCAACCTCGGATAAGGAAACACATAATACTTACATAAAATTTTCATTCTAAATAATTACTATCCTTTAATAGAAATTATACTAACCATTAATCATCCTTCTTCACCACAATCATATCTTAACTTTCATACATTTAAAAGCAAATCTTTAATTCAAACTAGGGATTTTAATCATAATTGTAAAATTAACTCTGTTTGTAGTACATTTATATATTTAAAAATAAATCCTTAATTCAAATTAGGGACCTTGATCTTCAAAGATAAAAATTCTTAAATATATATATATATATATAAACACGTAACTTTGTTTCTAATTCTACACCTTCTTTAAAATTAGGAATATTAATATGTGCAACTTCTCATATATATATATATATATAAATAATTTTATTACAAACATTTAAAAGTCAATCCTTTATATATATATATATATATATATGGGAATTAACATAAATTATATCTATACATATAATGATAGCCATCTACATAACAATTTATATATAAGTCAATTGAGTGTAGATCGGGTGGTTGGGAGGAATATTGTTATCCTCCCCACCTGGGTTCAAATCTAGCTTGGTGACACTTGCTCTTTGGAGCCGAATGATTGTAATTCAAAATACCTTGATTCTCCAGAATATCAGGTATTGACCCTGTTCCGATGGATGTAGCCCTCTAACAAATGGTGAACCATCATTTAAAAAAAAACAATTTATATATAAAATATTGTTTATTATTTACTTTCATTCTTGTTTTGATGATATAGATACTTCCCTCTATAATCTAATTGAATCACAATAAAGTAGTCACCCATCATTCTATTTAATAATCAATATACTTTTACTAATATATATATATATATAAAATGATGCTAAGAAGACTTCCCATACATTTCATAAACGTAACTCTCTCTCTCTCTCTCTCTCTCTCTATAAAAGTATGTATATAGATATCCAAAATAACTAAGAGAAACCCTTTTGAATAGCAATTAACAATTCGGTAATTAATTTATTAACCATTAGTTAAGTATCATGCTAATTCTCTCCCTTTTCAACAACATACATAACTTTTTAAATATAACCAGCATAGATCCATCTTAAACTCGTATCTATCAAGCACCGAGAGGGATCCAATTTCTTGAAGTGTTTAGTCAATTAATTACAATGTCTTTTTTAAAAATAAAGTATTCATTTTTCTACATATATTAAAAGAGTGACTATTACTTAGAGTAGACGAGGGCATTCTAACTCCTTTTCGTTTAAGCTAGTTATAAATATGATTTTTTTTATACTCATAAAACACAATTTCTATTTGAAATTCTATGACCATCGTGGTAAAATATCCATGCAACTATGCATTCGACCCACCATTTTAAATCTACACTAAAAGTACGTCCATTCTTAGTCATTCCGTTGAAATAAAATACATGACCCCTCCAATAATCATTGGTACACTACAGTCCGAGAGTGGTTTCATGATTTTTCATCCACTAGACGTCGATCTGGAGGTAGGCTCGCATGAGTTCAGATAATTAAATGTTCAACTACACTTCACAATTATTACAATATCAGGGTGTAAATAAAGAATCAAGAGCAGTCTTCAACTACTCGACAGATGTAAGGAATAGTTCCTTCGCTGCGAGAGAACCGTTTATATCATTAATGGGATTAGATCTTACATTATTCATGAGTATCGTAATGGATTCCAAACTGGAAATGACTCCACCAGCTAACCCCGACTTCCTGAAAGTCTGAGTTTGGTCTATCCGCAAAAACGATCCGAAGCCCAGACTTCACAGCTCAGCCAATGATTACGGTGATAACAGAGAGTGGTATGATAACAAGAACTCAGATAACATAGTGGTGGGATAAATATGAGACATATTTTTTTTTTTTTTACTTAACTCCACTCAAAGATGAGAGGTAGATTTGGTGGACGACGATTCAAAAATACAACCAGATCGCACTAGAAACAAGGCTTATCACCTAAATTACGGATTTGAAAAGGAGAAATTTCAGCGCCGAGGTGGGAACAACCCAGGTTTAGGCAGATGGGAATTAATAACAACATGCATTATTATAAAGAGTTGTCATGTATGGCAACAATGCAACCTAATAACATATCCTCCGGAACAGAATTGCGTGACTGTTATTTCACTAGACGATCTGAGAATAATACAAATTAAATAGAGACATCAATGGAAACACTGATTCGAATGAATTGGGAGCCAAAAGTTAATTTCAGGTTCAGCTGACAGGGCGCAATGTAATAACTCTGAGTTATGGAAGCTACCAATCTGGAGTACCGGTGGCAAGTGATAGAGTGGAATGCAAGCACTGTGAGCTACAGTGGGTGCTCTTACATAATTTAAGGGACCTTAGAACAAATAGAGTTATCCAACGGCCTACTCAAAGGTTACGCTATTCCTAAACATGGATCGATCAACCAAGACTAAGTTAAGTTATAATGTAATCAGTAATTCGAATTGCGGAGGAGATTTGACATAAATGCCAAGTTAAGATCACGAGGCGGAAATCCCATTGAATTAAAAAGAAATTATACACAGAGATAGAGATAACTCCGGGTGCAATTAATACCGCGATTTGAGGATGAGGATTTGAAGTGTTGCGGCGGGCAGAGACTAATACAAACACAAAGTAGAGTTAATGGCCTTAATATATACGAGTTGGAATGGTAGCATTTACCCAACCGATAATTAAAATTTAACATTCCACGCAGGGATCCAAGGGATCCAAGCGGTCACATAACTACTCAATGTATCGTTGATTACAGAGGATAGAGGGCAATTCGATTCGTAGCTGCATTTCTGGAAATGTTCACGAAATGGATTTGCACAGAGATCTTTTAAGGTCAATTGAAAATTGGATTATGAATCTGGGAAAAACGCCTAAAGAAATGGTTCAACGCGATTATTTAAAGAGTAATTGTAAATCGACCATCAGATCTGGAGAACACCAAAGATTGGAATCGTAGTAAGATCTGGAGATGCACCTCCAACTCCAATATAGGAGAGACAGTGTTGAGCATCTACCAACACACGGAATGAAAGGGAATTTCATTCAACTTATGGATTCTGGAAATGTTTATATTAAGAAAATCGTTACACAGAATATGTATTTATAAATTCTGGAATCGTTAAAGTAAGGGATCGTCCTCAGAGTTGGAAGGTAACTAATTTCGTAATTATGAAATCTGGAGACGCCATGCATTAGAGGTACAGAGATTGGAAATTGGACAGGGTAGAATCTCAATTAAATTTTGAAGAAAACACAGAAAACGTAAAGATCAAGGTTGCATTTCATGTAATAGAATTTACATATATTTTGAAGGGCAATTACAACCGTTTTAGGAATTTGGAGACGCCGGTGTGAATTGGATTCATATGGGCTTTAAAAGAAAAATAAATCACAATCGATTGATGAGATTTGGGAAACGTCACTGGATCCGGATCCACACTGGTTTTAAAGAGAAGAATTATAATCGATTTATGGAATCGGTAAGACGCCACTGAGATGGGATCCAACAGACTTTAAAGAGACAGGTGACAATCGAATAATGAAACTTGGAAAAACGCCATTGGAACTGGATACACACAGTATTAAATTAATGAAGCACCGCATTCTCCCACCAACCCTGGACGGCTCTGGAGGTTGGACTCATATTCATAAATTCGATGACAGAGTTCTAAGTAACAATGCACAGGATATGTGAAACTGCACAGGGTTCACCACAGCTACATAGGATTCAATCATTTACACGAATTACAAAATAGTAATTGTTTATCGATCAATTTAAGTGTTATTCCAGATAAGGACATTCTATAAATCATTTCTTACAGTGTATGGATAGCTACGGCATAGGGTTCTCGGTATAAATCGTTTCTCTGAGTATATAGATTGTTACAGCAAAGAATTCTCATATCTGTTCGAATTCAAAATAGAAGAAAACTTATAATAATAAAAAATTAATAGTTTACAGATCTGTATTATTCTAAGCATAAGTAATCTACAGGTCGCTAGAAGTTTTCCCCATAATTACATATTTTCTTTACAATATAATTCGTTCAATCAAAAAGGCAATCCCCACATTCCAAGTATAATAAGAAACTACTCATCTCAACATAATTACATCTAGTAAAAGAATAAATAACATTGGGTTTCAAATAGAACCTGTTGAGAGGTTCACTCCAGCCATCAATGCAGGACTTTGTAGGGTTGCCATCGATCCACTCCAAATTCAAGATTTACCAAAGTATGCTCGGTAGAAATATGAGTCCGGTGCCCTCAAGGCTCGACCGGCTCTAATACCAAATGCAGGACCCCTCCTTTAGGGTCCCCTTGAACTGAACCTGAAACTTTGACAACTTCATACAAACAAATTAGCCATTATAGTTATTGAAAAAATAAAATAAAAGAGTGAATAACTTAACAAAAATAAGCAAAACCTTAACCTGTCAACCCGATCCAGCTGGTCCATTGTCATCTGCGTCTTCCGTAGGATCCCTCCAGAAAAGCTCGTTTAACCATTGGCGAAGCAACCGTTAGCTTCGCCACCCAACCATAGGCTCATGCTTTCAGTCGCATGGCCTCCCCCGAGCTTTGGGTCGTAAAGTTCACACACAATTCTCAAGAAACCCAACTTGGGTTCCCCCCCCCACCAAGATTTCCAGCCAAACCCTCAATAGCAGCAAGTCATGAGGTAACTCAATATTACGATAGTCATCCAAGGTCTGGGTCCTTTACCCATCCCCAAAGTCTTCCTTTTAAAGAAAAATCCCCTACGACACATGTCGCTTCATGCATAAATAATTATTTAATTAATTCTTTAATGAAAAAACAACTCACCCATCCAAGTGTCAATTTATCTAGGAGATGCACCAACATCCCTAAGTTTTCTCATGTTTGTCCCCTAGATATTTCACTTAACTCCTAGATTTGTGGTGGTGTAGGTGGAGTTGACTAGGTGTCCATGCCTAGGATTCCATTTTGCTCCTAAATAAATATTTTTAATATTTTTAGGTAATCAGGAATATCCTTTCATGTGCAATTCCTAAATAACACTTAATATTATTTAAATGCCAAAGTAATCATTTATGTGCAAATGCCTAAAGTGCTCAAATGCATTTCTAAGTAAAGTTCTAGGTGCAAAATTATATGTTTCAACGCAGTTAAGTTTAACAATCAACTTTTACTAGGGACCCGGTGCCGCGCCGTTGGGCCTCCTTGTTCCTTAATTTAATTTCCCTGACATGGCACCACTCCGTCGGGTCCAGTCATCCGTAGTTTCCATTCCTCGGCAAGGCACCACATTGTTGGGTCCTTGCATCCAATCTTTCCGTTCTTGGCAGGGTACCGCACCGTCGGGCCCTTCTGCCGTCATCCTTCCGTTTTGACTTGTGGGAACTTCATGTAGGGATTTCAGGAGCCGTTACCTTCCATCCTCCGTCTACACGCTATTAGGGACTAATGGCATTGAGGAGTGAGTCCGTTCTCACTGCGCGCCCCCCAACTCGTACGTGACCAGCTCCGTCGTGGCCCACCTCGTACACCCTCACGCTTTCCTCTTGAGCAAGCAGATCAATGCTTATCTGCTCAAGCGTGGTATTCCGTCGGAAGTCAACATCGTCGTCGCTCTCCCTATGTGTGATTTACTCGTACTCTACGACCCTTCATATTCCTTTGTGTGTCCGTCGGCGAACCGTTTCACCTGTCGCTACACACATTTCTCACAAACGTAAATTAGTAGCACTGTCCTCAATAATCACAATTTGGTTTATAAATCTGTTGCTTCATTAAGCATCTATAATTTACTCAATCATTACTCATTCGTCTAATCACGTAATCAATTGCACAGCTAGTCATTAAGCATCATTCATATGTACAGTTTTCATATCAAAGTCAATCGTTAAACAACATGAAATCGTCCATTCACAATAACTACCCAAATGCACATATATCAATCAATCGTAATCATAAATATACTCAAAATAAAATCATAGGGTTATTTTATTAATGTTTCAAACAGTCGGGTGACTCAGCAGGTGCCCTCAATGTCTACAGTAGTCTAGGGGCACTACATACATCCCTACTTATTTAGAACTCCGTCCCGAAGTTCAGAATGAAAATGGAAAGCTATGACGCATCTTAGTTGCGTCCTCCCAAGTTGCA
Organism: Larix kaempferi; assembly: GCA_027924585.1. NCBI lineage: Eukaryota > Viridiplantae > Streptophyta > Pinopsida > Pinales > Pinaceae > Larix > Larix kaempferi. Next base: position 5,716,494 of record BSBM01000621.1, on the reverse strand, counting down.
GAGCTAGGACTGTAACTATCCTACTGCACTTTGACTTGATCAATCAGGGCTAATCATTAAGCAAGAACTAATCAATCAATTATACCACTCCACATATATAATTTAATTCCTTAATTCATTTATCAATTATTGTTGTCATTCACATCTTCAGGTTTTCCTCAATCTTTTAAGACATATCAAGGCTCAAGAAACCACTTTATCGAAGTTGTTCGGCTGGGTCACTCGACGGGTGCCCTTAAGGTCCACAGTCATTTTAGGGGCATTACAATAAATTAATGAATTATTTAAACACATTTACGACTATTGTGTTATTTAATATTTTAAATAAACGTGCAAATTACATACGTTATTTAATCCACATTTTGAAATACATTTATTGAAGACATAAATCCATAATTTTTTAGTGTTATTTTATATCTTATGTTTAAGATACGTTGAAATTAAATGTTGTGTACGCAATAGTTACATTCAAGAGTCTTTAAATTATTTTATACCTTATGTTTAAGATACGTTGAAATTAAATGTTGTGTACGCAATCGTTACATTCAAGAGTCTTTAAATTATGTACAAAATATACATAAAAATAATTAATGAATTATTCAAACAAATTGTTGTGTACATTGAGGTTATGAACTCACAATGGTATGACTACATTCTGAATGAACTCACAATGGTATGCAATGGTCACATTCTGAATTTTAACTTATATAAAATATACCTTAAAAAATTAATGATTATTCAAACAAATTTATAACTATTTTTCTATTTAATATTTTAAATGACCATTCAAATTGCACAAATTACTTAATAAACATTTTATAAAAATACATAAATTGCACACATTACTTAATAAACATTTTATAAAAATACATAAATTGCACACATTATATATATTTAAGCAGTGAACCAACTACTTGCATATTAAACTCTTTTTTGATGTTACATTATATGTATGGTAAGTTGCATTGAAAAATGAATGTTGGTGCATGTAAATCTTTACCTTAAATGCAAAATATGCTTTCAAAAATTAATAAATTATTCAATAAATTTATGAGTATTGTTATATTTAATCTTTTAAATAAATATTTAAATTACACACTACTGAGTCAACATTTAAAAAAAATACATACATTGAAACAATGGATCCACACTTATGCATTAAATACTCTTTTAATGTTGTATTACTTAAGTCAACATTAAAACATACATACATTGAGGTCATGAACTTATATTTATTTAAGTTAACATGTAAAAAAATATATACATTAATGCCATTAACCCATATTTATTCATATTTATGTAATAAATTATATTTTGATGTTATATTCAAGCTACATTGAATGATTGTTACACTAAAATTTTGAATATTTAAGTCAACATTTAAAAAATACTTACGTTGAGGCCATGAATCCATATTTATGTACCCATAAACTTGCAAATCTTAAGAATATCACATTACAATACTGGTGTTCCAGGATTTTTGATTATATGACTCTTTTTCAGAATCTCTTTATTATTCACAGTTATAGAGAAAATTATGCTGAAGCGGATGCACTTTCAAAACTCGCTATTGATGGGGATCCAAGCACACTACACTGGGAAGAATGGGTAGAAAAGCAACTTGTCTCGATGGGAAGTTACAACTCTTATTTGGCTGAGGCTTAAATGTGCCTCTTTATATTTGTCATGTGTATTTTGGGATTGACTGTTTCTGATAGATTGTTAAGACAAACGTCAATTTTTGTTATTTTTGCACTAGATTTGCACTAGTTATGACCATCAGAAATGATTTGATCTTGGTTACGCCATCAGTTTTTTTGAGCCAGCGATCTTGCTTTCTACTTTTTGATGTTATATGTTATATTCAAGTTACATTGAAAGATGAATGTTACCACTAAAATTTTGAATAGCACGAATAATTTTAAAATTTAAATAATACATGTTTTTGTATTTATGAAATTTACACTTCATTGAATTATTTCAACCAAATTTATACACATTTAAAAAATAATAATAATAATACATGTTTTTGTATTTAAAAGATTCACTTTAATGAATTTTTTCAAACAAACTTATAGCTAGTTCTATGCAATCTTTTAAATGAACATTCAAATTGCACAAAATACTTGATCAACATTTAAAAAAACACACATATGCAATCTTTTAAATGAGCATTCAAATTGCACAAAATATGTAATGAACATTTTAAAAAAATACACATTGACACCATAAATGCAAATTTGCATGTTAAACTTTATTTTAATGTTATATTATATGTTATGTTTCAAGTTACATTGGAAAATGAACGTTACACTAAAGTTACTTGATCAACATTTAAAAAAATACATACATTGAGACCTTGAACCCAAATTTACATGTTAAACTCTATGTTGATGTTATATTTCAAGTTACATTGAAAAATTAATGTTACACTAAAATTTTGAACACGTATATTTTTTAAAAATTTAAATTTAATTAGTGCATGTTTTTGTATTTATGAGATGTTCACTTTACTATTTTGATCATCCTAGATTTTTTTTTCAATTTTTTCCCTATCAAAACAAATTCTGACGTTTTTTTTTTTTAATCATTGAACGCATTAACAAAAATTATTTAAAAACAATAAAAAATACCTTACCACTTTGCAAAGTTTGAAAAATATTAATCTGAGATGACATCATTTTGACAACAGAGGTATCATTAATTTGACAACAAAGGTTTATAGGTGTGAGCTGCATCGGTCTGCATGTGTACGAGCTCACAACATGTCGGCCTCCAAATGCTCCCAAGTCGCGATGGACATCATATCACCCTTCTATCACAAAACTTTTAAATATTCGCCAAAATTTTATGTGCATGCAGTGGACACATTCGTGAATCTTTAACTTGTATATAAATTAATGAATTATTTAAACACATTTACGACTATTGTGTTATTTAATATTTTAAATAAACGTGCAAATTACATACATTATTTAATCCACATTTTGAAATACATCTATTGAAGACATAGATCCATAATTTTTTAGTGTTATTTGATATCTTATGTTTAAGATACGTTGAAATTAAATGGTGTGTACGCAATAGTTACATTCAAGAGTCTTTAAATTATTTTATACCTTATGTTTAAGATACGTTGAAATTAAATGTTGTGTATGCAATAGTTACGTTCAAGAGTCTTTAAATTATGTACAAAATATACATAAAAATAATTAATGAATTATTCAAACAAATTGTTGTGTACATTGAGGTTATGAACTCACAATGGTATGGCTACATTCTGAATGAACTCACAATGGTATGCAATGGTCACATTCTGAATTTTAACTTATATAAAATATACCTTAAAAAATTAATGATTATTCAAGCAAATTTATAACTATTTTTCTATTTAATATTTTAAATGACCATTCAAATTGCACAAATTACTTAATAAACATTTTATAAAAATACATAAATTGCACACATTACTTAATAAACATTTTATAAAAATACATAAATTGCACACATTATATATATTTAAGCAGTGAACCAATTACTTGCATATTAAACTCTTTTTTGATGTTACATTATATGTATGGTAAGTTGCATTGAAAAATGAATGTTGTTGCATGTAAATCTTTACCTTAAATGCAAAATATGCTTTCAAAAATTAATAAATTATTCAATAAATTTATGAGTATTGTTATATTTAATCTTTTAAATAAATATTTAAATTACACACTACTGATTCAACATTTAAAAAAAATACATACATTGAAACCATGGATCCACACTTATGCATTAAATACTCTTTTAATCTTGTATTACTTAAGTCAACATTAAAAAATACATACATTGGGGTCATGAACTTATATTTATTTAAGTTAACATGTAAAAAAATACATACATTAATGCCATTAACCCATATTTATTCATATTTATGTAATAAATTATATTTTGATGTTATATTCAAGCTACATTGAAAGTTTTTTACACTAAAATTTTGAATATTTAAGTCAACATTTAAAAAATACTTACGTTGAGGCCATGAATCCATATTTATGAACCCATAAACTTGCAAATCTTAAGAATATCACATTACAATACTGGTGTTCCAGGATTTCTGATTATATGACTCTTTTTCAGAATCTCTTTATTATTCACAGTTATGGAGAAAATAATGCTGAAGCGGATGCACTTTCAAAACTCGCTATTGATGGGGATCCAAGCACACTACACTGGGAAGAATGGGTAGAAAATCAACTTGTCTCGATGGGCAGTTACAACTCTTATTTGGCCGAGGCTTAAATGTGCCTCTTGATATTTGTCATGTGTATTTTGGGATTGACTGTTTCTGATAGATTGTTAAGACAAACGTCAATTTTTGCTATTTTTGCACTAGATTTGCACTAGTTATGACCATCAGAAATGATTTGATCTTGGTTACGCCATCAGGTTTTTTGAGGCATCCATCTTGCTTTGTACTTTTTGATGTTATATGTTATATTCAAGTTACATTGAAAGATGAATGTTACCACTAAAATTTTGAATAGCACGAATAATTTTAAAATTTAAATAATACATGTTTTTGTATTTATGAGATTTACACTTCATTGAATTATTTCAACCAAATTTATACACATTTAAAAAATAATATTAATAATACATGTTTTTGTATTTAAAAGATTCACTTTAATAAAAAAATTCAAACAAACTTATAGCTAGTTCTATGCAATCTTTTAAATGAACATTCAAATTGCACAAAATACTTGATCAACATTTAAAAAAACACACATATGCAATCTTTTAAATGAGCATTCAAATTGCACAAAATATGTAATGAACATTTAAAAAAAATACACATTGACACCATAAATGCAAATTTGCATGTTAAACTTTATTTTAATGTTATATTATATGTTATGTTTCAAGTTACATTGGAAAATGAACGTTACACTAAAGTTACTTGATCAACATTTAAAAAACTACATACATTGAGACCTTGAACCCAAATTTACATGTTAAACTCTATGTTGATGTTATATTTCAAGTTACATTGAAAAATTAATGTTACACTAAAATTTTGAACACGTATATTTTTTAAAAATTTAAATTTAATTAGTGCATGTTTTTGTATTTATGAGATGTTCACTTTACTATTTTGATCATCCTAGATTTTTTTTTCAATTTTTTCCCTATCAAAACAAATTCTGACGTTTTTTTTATTATTATCATTGAACGCATTAACAAAAATTATTTAAAAACAATAAAAAATACCTTACCACTTTGCAAAGTTTGAAAAATATTAATCTGAGATGACATCATTATGACAACAGAGGTATCATTAATTTGACAACAAAGGTTTATAGGTGTGAGCTGCATCGGTCTGCATGTGTACGAGCTCACAACATGTCGGCCTCCAAATGCTCCCAAGTCGCGATGGACATCATATCACCCTTCTATCACAAAACTTTTAAATATTCGCCAAAATTTTATGTGCATGCAGTGGACAGATTCGTGAATCTTTAACTTGTATATAAATTAATGAATTATTTAAACACATTTACGACTATTGTGTTATTTAATATTTTAAATAAACGTGCAAATTACATACGTTATTTAATCCACATTTTGAAATACATTTATTGAAGACATAAATCCATAATTTTTTAGTGTTATTTTATATCTTATGTTTAAGATACATTGAAATTAAATGTTGTGTACGCAATAGTTACATTCAAGAGTCTTTAAATTATTTTATACCTTATGTTTAAGATACGTTGAAATTAAATGTTGTGTAGGCAATAGTTACATTCAAGAGCCTTTAAATTATGTACAAAATATACATAAAAATAATTAATGAATTATTCAAACAAATTGTTGTGTACATTGAGGTTATGAACTCACAATGGTATGGCTACATTCTAAATGAACTCACAATGGTATGCAATGGTCACATTCTGAATTTTAACTTATATAAAATATACCTTAAAAAATTAATGATTATTCAAACAAATTTATAACTATTTTCTATTTAATATTTTAAATGACCATTCAAATTGCACAAATTACTTAATAAACATTTTATAAAAATACATAAATTGCACACATTACTTAATAAACATTTTATAAAAATACATAAATTGCACACATTATATATATTTAAGCAGTGAACCAATTACCTGCATATTAAACTATTTTTTGATGTTACATTATATGTATGGTAAGTTGCATTGAAAAATGAATGTTGTTGCATGTAAATCTTTACCTTAAATGCAAAATATGCTTTCAAAAATTAATAAATTATTCAATAAATTTATGAGTATTGTTATATTTAATCTTTTAAATAAATATTTAAATTACACACTACTGAGTCAACATTTAAAAAAAATACATACATTGAAACCATGGATCCACACTTATGCATTAAATACTCTTTTAATGTTGTATTACTTAAGTCAACATTAAAAAATACATACATTGAGGTCATGAACTTATATTTATTTAAGTTAACATGTAAAAAAATACATACATTAATGCCATTAACCCATATTTATTCATATTTATGTAATAAATTATATTTTGATGTTATATTCAAGCTACATTGAAAGATTGTTACACTAAAATTTTTAATATTTAAGTCAACATTTAAAAAATACTTACATTGAGGCCATGAATCCATATTTATGAACCCATAAACTTGCAAATCTTAAGAATATCACATTACAATACTGGTGTTCCAGGATTTCTGATTATATGACTCTTTTTCATAATCTCTTTATTATTCACAGTTATAGAGAAAATAATGCTGAAGCGGATGCACTTTCAAAACTCGCTATTGATGGGGATCCAAGCACACTACACTGGGAAGAATGGGTAGAAAATCAACTTGTCTCGATGGGCAGTTACAACTCTTATTTGGCCGAGGCTTTGGGATTGACTGTTTCTGATAGATTGTTAAGACAAACGTCAATTTTTGCTATTTTTGCACTAGATTTGCACTAGTTATGACCATCAGAAATGATTTGATCTTGGTTACACCATCAGTTTTTTTGAGGCAGCCATCTTGCTTTGTACTTTTTGATGTTATATGTTATATTCAAGTTACATTGAAAGATGAATGTTACCACTAAAATTTTGAATAGCACGAATAATTTTAAAATTTAAATAATACATGTTTTTGTATTTATGAGATTTACACTTCATTGAATTATTTCAACCAAATTTATACACATTTAAAAAATAATAATAATAATAATACATGTTTTTGTATTTAAAAGATTCACTTTAATGAATTTTTTCAAACAAACTTATAGCTAGTTCTATGCAATCTTTTAAATGAACATTCAAATTGCACAAAATACTTGATCAACATTTAAAAAAACACACATATGCAATCTTTTAAATGAGCATTCAAATTGCACAAAATATTTAATGAACATTTACAAAAAATACACATTGAGACCATAAATGCAAATTTGCATGTTAAACTTTATTTTAATGTTATATTATATGTTATGTTTCAAGTTACATTGGAAAATGAACGTTACACTAAAGTTACTTGATCAACATTTAAACAAATACATACATTGAGACCTTGAACCCAAATTTACATGTTAAACTCTATGTTGATGTTATATTTCAAGTTACATTGAAAAATTAATGTTACACTAAAATTTTGAACACGTATATTTTTTAAAAATTTAAATTTAATTAGTGCATGTTTTTGTATTTATGAGATGTTCACTTTACTATTTTGATCATCCTAGATTTTTTTTTCAATTTTTTACCTATCAAAACAAATTCTGACGTTTTTTTATTTTTTATCATTGAACGCATTAACAAAAATTATTTAAAAACAATAAAAAATACCTTACCACTTTGTAAAGTTTTAAAAATATTAATCTGATATGACATCATTATGACAACAGAGGTATCATTAATTTGACAACAAAGGTTTATAGGTGTGAGCTGCATCGGTCTGCATGTGTACGAACTCACAACATGTCGGCCTCCAAATGCTCCCAAGTCGCGATGGACATCATATCACCCTTCTATCACAAAAGACATGGCAAAGGACAATCACATGAAGGACAAGGACAATGAAGGACAAGGGAATGACATGGAGGACAAAGTTTGGTGCCTTGGCGGGCAATTGCAAGCAAGCATTTATGACATGGCATTTTGTATGGAGTGTTGTGGGCATTTGAAGGATACCTTGCGGGCATCACAGCAAGCACCTTGCAGGCATCTAAAAGGGCACAAGAAGAGAGCCTTGTGGGCATCTCCAAAAGGAATCTGCGAGCATTTTTATAAGCCCTTGCGGGAATTTATAGAGGCTCCCGCGGGCATCTTCTAGAGCCCTTGCGAACATAACAAAGGACTCCTTGCAGGAATTTCCAGAAGCACTTGCGGGCATGAGAACCAAGAGCCCTTGCGGGCATCTTTTGGATAGCCAGTGGGCATATGATGGAGCCCTATGCGGGCATCCTGAGAAGCCTTTCGGGCATCCTATGGAGCCTACAGGCATATGGTAAATCCCCCCCGGTGGGCATTTTATTGGAACAAATGCGGGCATCTAAAGAGGGTTGTGCGGGCATTTTTGAAAGACTCCATGTGGGGCAACTCTAAAGGCCCTTGTGGGCATTTCTAATAGACCCTTGCAGGAATTCTGGAAGTGAAAAATTGACATTGCATAAAAATGATCAAGGATGGCCACCTCAAAATAAATATTATTTGATTTATTTATTTAATTAAAATATTCTGGAAGGAAAACAAATGACGTGGCATAAAAATCAATTGGTTGTTTATGTCCTTCATTGAAGGATGGCTACCTTAAATAAATCTCATTTGATTTATTTAATTATTTTAATGATAAACTAAAAATAAAATGGCATGTCGGCCTCCATATTTTATGGAGAAGAAAAGTATAAATAGAGACAAAGCTCTAATTTGTATGGGTGATTAGTGGAGATGGCGAAGAAGGAGCTCTGATTTCGGGTACAATTATTCTGTGGATTTTAGTGAGTGAAGTATGAAGAGCTCTGATGTTTGGGTTTAGCAAAGGTCTGAGATTTTTGTGGTAGCGGCAGATTCGAGGAGCAGCAAATCAGCAATCAAGCATTTTATCTTCTCTGCTCTTCATGAATTCGGGTGGCTAAAGACAATATTCAGTACACATAATTATAATGACAGTTTGACTTGACAAAGATAGCTTGATAATATTCTAGGGCAACAACAATGGTAGATTGATGACCATTTGTGGACATGTTGAAGACATGGACAACATGATGAAATGACTGTGGATAATTGAAGATATGTATGTGTGCAGGCAAATTATATGACATGTTGATGACATGACTATGGGAAGAATAATGATGTGCTCATGGACAAAATGATGATATGTTTAGTTGATGACAGTTATGACATGTGACATGATTGTGTTGAGCAGGTTGAAGTTGAGCAGAAGTTGCTTGAGATAAGTGAACATAATTGATTGCAAGCTAGTCTTGCATTTGAGGTTTGGATACCTCAATCCTTCTTAGTTGGTACTAAGAAAACTAGGCTGGGATCTGGAATATGATTTGGTGCTCTTCTGATCAGTTGGTGTTGATTGTAATCACGAAGATTGAAGTCTTCCATGTACAATACATAAAACAAAATTACCAAACACATATTGTGTTCTCTTGTGTGGTGCTACTTGTTATGGTTGAATGATTTAGATTATTTTGATTCATAGATGATTAGTTGATGGATGCTTATGCAATGATGATGTTAATGGACGTATAATGCATTGATGAACTTAGCTTGATTAATAGAAGTTGAAAAGGGGATTTAATTGCCTACACACTAATTCACCCCCCTCTTAGTGTGACCATTATGTCCAACAATTGGTATCAAAGTAGGCCTTCACCATTAGATTTGCAAGCTTGAAGGAGATTCGTGGACAGACAAAATGGATCCAAAAGCAGAGTTCATCAATGATGTTCCAATATTTGATGTGAAAGATTATTTTGGTTGGAGGAGCAAGATGAAAGCCTACCTACATAATTTTGGAGTTTGGGAGATTGTGATCAATCCACCCAATCCATCAAATAAGAAGACCAAGTCTGCTGTATAGAAAGAAGCTAAGAGGGATAACACAACCGCCTTGAAGTTTCTCATGGATGGACTTCCAAATTCAGTCAAAGAATGTATAGGGGGGTACACTTCAACAAAGGATCTTTGGTTCAAATTGGAGAGTGGATACCAAAAGGAAAGACAAGACACTGAAAAAGGCAGATAAGGAAACAAAAGTCAAGATCATTGAAGATATCAAGCATGACGAAAGGGAAGAATCCGACTCTAGTAAAGGTATAGATACTTCTGATTGTAGTAACTCTATATTCGATGAGGTTGAAAATGCTATTGCAGATAATAATGAAGAATTGCTGAAAGCCAAACAACGAATTATACATACTGTATTAAACATTGATCTCAAAGCTGATTGGTTCCATAACATTGTTGAACTTAACCAATCTGATTACATGAGTTTTAAGAAAACAACCTTTGAATGTTTGGACAATTACCAAAAGAAGAATATGGAACTAAAGGAGCTGCTTAAGAAACTTAAGCATAAAGGAGTAGTGTTGTAGGATCAGCTGGAAGACAAAACAGATGAAATGGAAAGACTAAAGATTGAATTGATCAATCAAACTAAAGAACAAGAAGAGCTTGGTAAAGATTCAGAATATCTTGAGGAGACAAGGAAGGCCAATGTTGATATGAAGACTCAGCTAGAAGAATCCAAAAGGATAGAGGAAATTTTAAAGAACCAGTTGGACGAGAAAGACTCAAGACATGTCAAAAGATTGAGATGGAAGTAGTTGGTCTCAAAAAGAAGGATAAGAAATATGATGCCTATGTCAAGTTCAACAATAGTTCAGTCATCTTGGATGAGATTTTGGATTGTCAAAGATCTCCATTTGACAAATCCAACCTTAACTACAACAAGGAAAAAGAAAAATCTGAGGTTGGTATATGGTCTCCTGAGACTCCCAAAGCAAGCTCTTCAATGACCAAGAATGGAAGCAAAGATCCTCAGCAAGAACCTACACAACATAAAGAAGATTTTGGAAGATTAAGAATACATCAAGAAGTTTGTCCCACTCCACAAAGTAAATTCGTCAGAAGAGAGACAACTCCAAGATGGAACCAGACATCCAGGTATGAATATAATTTCAATGGTTACTATTATTCATGTAATGAGTTTAGTCACAAGGCTATGGTTTGTGCATGCCATGGAAGAAGGAGTGTTGGAAGTCGAAATGACACAATTAGATGTCAGACATGTGACCGAATTGGACATTTAGCTGCTAACTGTCACACATTGAGATGCTTCACATGTAGTGGTTTTGGTCATAAATCCCAAGATTGTGAAGGCTGAAGCAGACAATCATTGAGAATTTTTTCATATCCTGTTCATGATCATGCAGTGAAAGATGAAGATGGTGGGGAGGAAGACTGCATTAGTTGTAATTTCTTCTCGACGTTTTGAGCCGCAAAGTAGGGCTCATCATCAGGAGAAGAAATTACAACTAACGCAGTTTTTCATATCCATCAGCAGGGAAAGTAGATGAATCTTGGAAGACGAATAATGCAAAAGGATTTGAAGACCAAGGGACAAATGATCACAGCCAAGAACATTCTCAGGTATGGGTGAAGAAAAATGTTTTGTTAAATCTGAATGAGGTTGTCAACAACAGATTTGATGGCTACCATATGGAAAGCCAAGCTTAATGTCTTTTGAAGACCTTAATTACACCTTGAGTCCATGAAGGTTGGAGAATAGGCTCAAGGGTAAATGATGGCTGCACCAAGCAAATAACAGGTCCAAGGATTGTGGCATGTTGATAGGGGGAGTATGGTTAGTGAAGAAACATGGTGATGTTTGAATATTTGTACTTGATGCATGCTTACCTTTTATGATTTTACTAAATGGTTGTTGATGCATCTAGTTTTGGATAACTCCTTATTAAAAACAAAGTTGATTATACTGGAACAACTGGCAATATTTTCATGAATAATACGAAGAACACAATGAAGCTTAAGGATCTGAACTCAGGTACATAGCAACATGAAGATATAAGGATAGAACTGCAGGACTAAATTATTGAGTGATTTAGTGACAAAGTTATACCATATTTGAAGAGAAAACATCATCTTGGCCTGCCTGGAGAGTAAGTTTTGTAGTTTGAATTATGGAATCTACTAGACAAAGGATGTATGCCTTCATTCAATAGAAGTTCATGGCAAAAGGACAAGTTCAGAATTTGCAGAAGTCAGATCAGATATGACAGAGCAATGATGACTAGGAAACAATTTTTTTTTTTTAAGGATAAAGTGTTCCAACAATGAAGTTTGAGGACACGAGCTTAGGGGGGGCAATATGGCATGAAAAACAACAGCAAAAAAAAACATGTTGAGCTAAGCCAAAGGGGGAGTATGTATACTTATCAACAATTGATATTATATGAACAATTGCAGATGACAAGGTACAAGGATGATCTCAAAGAAACACAACAAGCTCAGTCAAAGGGGGAGATCAACCAATGAAGAAGGAGCAAACATCTTAGTTTGATTTCATGAAGGTTTCAAGAATAATTTTTTTTGGGGCATTGTGAAGCTATTAAAGGATTAAGGATTGGCCCTGTGTCATTAATGTCAAAGGGGGGGGGGAATTAAAAGACAAGGTTTCCATCAATGACAAAGGGGGAGATTGATGATCATGATTGTCATTGATGACAACACATTAATGACAAAGGTTGAAATAATGACATGGAAAACATGACAAAGACTTGACATGGAGGACAAAAACATGCAAAGGGCAATGACATGAAGGACAAGGACAATGAACGACAAGGCAATGGCATGGAGGACAAAGTTTGGTGCCTTGGCGGGCATTTGCAAGCAAGCATTTATGACATGGCATTTTGTATGGAGTGTTGCAGGCATTTGAAGGATACCTTGCGGGCATCACAGTAAGCACCTTGCGGGCATCCACAAGGCACAAGAAGAGAGCCTTGCAAGCATCTCCAAAAGGCATATGAGGGCATTTTTATAATCCCTTGCGGGCATTTATAGAGGCTCCTACGGGCATCTTCTAGAGCCCTTGCGGGCATAACAGAGGACTCCTTGTGGGAATTTCCAGAAGCACTTGTGGACATGAGAACCAAGAGCCCTTGCGGACATCTTTGGGACAACCAGCGGGCATATGATGGATCCCTATGCGGGCATCCTAAGGAGCCTTGCGAGCATCCTATAAAGCCTACGGGCATATGGTAACCCCCCCTGGCGGGCATTTTATTGGAACAAAAGTGGGCATCTAAAGAGGGTTGTGTGGGCATGTCCAAAGGCCCTGTGCGGGCATTTTTGAAAGACTCCATGTGGGAAACTCTAAAGGCCCTCGTGGGCATTTCTAATAGACCCTTGCGGGCATTCTGGAAGTGAAAAATTGACATGGCATAAAAATGATCAAGGATGGCCACCTCAAAATAAATATTATTTGATTTTTTTATTTAATTAAAATATTCTGGAAGGGCAGCAAATGACGTGGCATAAAAATCAATTGGTTGTTTATCTCCTTCATTGAAGGATGGCCACCTTAAATAAATCTCATTTGATTTATTTAATTATTTTAATGATAAACTAAAAATAAAAAGACATGTCGGCCTCGAGATTTTATGGAGAAGAAAAGTATAAATAGAGACAAAGCTCTAATTGTAATGGGTGATTCAGTGGAGATGGTGAAGAAGGAGCTCTGATTTCGGGTACAATTATTCTGTGGATTTCGGTGAGTGAATTATGAAGAGCTCCGATGTTTGGGTTTAGCAAAGGTTTGAGATTTTTGTGCTAGTACCAGATTCAAGGAGCAACAAATCAACAATCAAGCATTTTATCTTTTCTTCTCTTCATGAATTCGGGTGGGTAAAGACAATATTCAGTACACAGAATTATGATGACAGATTGACTTGACAGAGACAGCTTGATAATATTCTAAGGCAGCAGTAATGGTAGATTGATGACAATTGGTGGACATGTTGAAGACATAGACAACATGATGAAATAACTGTGGATAATTGAAGGTATGTATGTGGGCAGGAAAATGATATGATAGGTTGATGACATGACTGTGGGCAGAATGATGATGTGTTCATGGACAGAATGATGATGTGTTTAGTTTATGACAGTGATGACATGTGACATGATTGTGTTGAGCAGGTCGAAGTTGAGCAGAAGTTGTTTGAGATAAGTGAACATAATTGATTGCAAGCTATTCTTGCATCTGAGGTTTGGATACCTCAATCCTTCTTAGTTGGTACTAAGAAAACCAGGCTGGGCTCTGGAATATGAGTTGGTTCTCTTCTTATTAGATAGTGTTGATTGTAATCGTGAAGATTGAAGTCTTCCATGTACAATACATAAAACAAAATTACCAAACACATATTATGTTCTATTGTGTGGTGCTACTTGTTATGGTTCAATGATTTAGATGATTTTGATATTAGTTGATGGATGCTTATGCAATGATGATGTTAATGGTAGTATAATGCATTGCTGAACTTAGCTTGATTAATAGAAGTTGAAAAGGGGATTTAAATTTACTACACAGTGATTCACCCCCTCTCACTGTGACCATTGTGTCCAACATGAATGAATGATCTTTAGGTTTTACTAAATACTTGATTTTGTATTATTCTCTACTGTTATACTGTTACTATTGATACTGCTCTTCTACAGAGTCACTTCATATGTGTTTGGCCGCAGAAATCAGTTGTTCAAGACTAAATTGAAGACGGTGAAGCGAGGTTACCAAGAAACTTCATCATCTTCCTGGCCTCCGCACTCAAATCCTTGTCTCTCGCCTCATAATGGTAACTCCTTTTGAATGGCCGCAGAAATCAGTTGTTCAAGACTAAATTGAAGACGGTGAAGCGAGGTTACCAAGAAACTTCATCATCTTCCTGGCCTCCGCACTCAAATCCTTGTCTCTCACCTCATAATGGTAACTCCTTTTAATATATTTTCAGTGTACATGGAATTTATTGAGCATCACTAATTTTGTTATTTTGGCAAATTTCAAATCTCAGAGGGTAAAGCTTGGGACAAAACTTTAACTGTTATGTGGGTGAGTGCTATGAGTTAGAAAGCGGTGCCAAGAATGCAAGCATTGATATTTTTGAAGGAGTTGTGGGCAACGGGGTGCGTGAAGCTGAAGAGCATACATGGGTTTTAGCAATGTTCTACAATTACAGGTCAATGGATGCTCTGAGTTAAAAACACCGCCAAGGATGGAAACATTGGGTTCATTGGAGTTGTGGGAAGAGGAAACAAAGCTTAGACGGTTACATGTCGGTGGGTGCTCTAAGTTAGAAGTGCTGCTATGTATGGAAACATCAGTATCTTTGGACGTGTCGTGGGTTATAGGAATGCGTGAAACTAAAGAGCATACTGGGATATTGCAATGTATACAGGTTCAGGAGCTAAGTGTCAATGGGTGATGTGAGTTACAAGAGTTGGAAAGTCTTGAACATTGTACATGGCTGGAGAAGTTGTGTGACTATGAATGTCCCAAATTGCAATGTGCCAGTTAAGTAGATAGAAAACATAACATAACAAGGATACAATTATTCAAGGAGGCTGCAGTCGAGCATATAATCCTGGCGTTGATTATCTCATTCATCTTCCATGGGTGTTATTCTCTAAGCCTCAGGCCATTACCCACATCAAGTAAACTATAATAGGAATGCAATGCGTACTCTGCTATAATGTATTTTTTGTTTCCAAGAATATTTTTTTTTACAACTTTCGAGTTGTGGCAATCAAGGAAGAATACAGAGACTTTGGGCACTATTGGGTATATTTGTCAAGGGCGTTTCTTAATTCAAGCAGAGTCATTTATTTCACTACCGCGCAAGTAGTCCAGATATCTGAGAGGTGATTTTTAATTGCCAAAATTTGCAATTTTTTTCATGTAATGGATGCTAAATATTGTCTATTAATTACTGCTGCATGTACAGTGTTCATCCCCATGTCCCCAACAATTCAAGTACCTTGTTGCTTGGTTTTGGATTTGTTATTCAAGAAAAAAATGTTTCTTCAATTTTGAAATGTACAGGTGGAAGAGACACTATTTTAAACTCAAATATTAATTCCTTATATGCTTGCTACCTAACCACGGTAAATGTTATTTTTTGTTGATCAAGCTTAGATTGATGCCATGCATACTTAATCAGGAAGTGCGAGATGACTATCGCTTCCAAGATCCTTTGGGTGTGTAGGCACCGACTGCTAGATTGGGTTGTACCTAGAAAATATTATATGTAGCTTTTGCTAGTTTTATAGTTGAAGTCACTCCATGTTTAAGGATCTCTAAAATCAATAACAAAAAACAAGCTCTACTTTTGAGATTATTTTCGGTGAAAATCTGTTGAGCATAATGAAGATTTAATTTTGTAAAAGCAATTTTGGTTGTTGATGGGATATTTAAAAGGTTTGCATTCAAACGTGGGTTTGGTGTGTTTCCCATCTAGTTTGCTTGCAGATGTAAGCTGGGATTTCGAGGAATTTAGTTATTTATCTTGCCAAATCATACTGATAGAACAATCAGTGGTATGATGGTTTCATTTTACTTCTTCGTTTTGTTTGGTTTAACGCAATATTGATTTAATAAATTCCAATTGCCTTCAAAAAGTACTATTCTCCAGCAGACTTGCAGTGGAGCTAGACTTTGAAAATGTGCTCTGGAGGGTTCTTGAATGCCCAGTTATCCAAGAAGACATCCTTTTTTTGAGATGAAACTTTCGGTACTGATTGGTTTGGCTATTGGAATATCTCAACGGCAAACTTTGGCTTCAGTTGTTGAGAGGTGAAAATCTCAGACCGCTGAAGGAGAACTCAGTGAACGGGTTTTCGTGTTTTGTAGTGTTGATATTTCTGCCACAAAAATATATTCTCCACTCTTTAAAAATTCTCAGCAGCACAATATTATATGGGTTGAAATTTAACTATTGCCCTAATATGGTATTTCTAATACTAAGGGCTCACGTCGATGTTCCCTACGTTATAAACAACCATGCAATCTGACTGAACTCGCCATTAGCTTCTTCAACAGGGCAACAGTTTTGAATCTGCTTATTTTGCTCCCTTGCAACAATTGAAGTCTCTCCTCTTTATTTGGAATTATTTTTGTATATGGTATTGTGTTTGGTTTTGAAATTCTCATTGTATATATTATTGTACCTTCCTTTGAATTTATTCTTACATGGAGACTCTATGATCCAGGCATGACTTCTCTCAGCAATTAAAAATTCTTAAAACTAAATAAGCCATGCCAAGGAAGAAGATTTGCATTTGCTCAAGATATTCCAAACTCTGATTACTCTTTCCATGCCAAAGTGCTTCATAAGGCACAATTGGGATTTACATCTTTGTCAATCTCGAGCATACTTTTGGATGAATAGCTCACGAATAGCTCTGGGTTGATGTGATAAGCATCTCTCTCCAATATTACATCAATGTAGATTTCTTTTGTTTGTAGAGACTCGAGAGTTACTTTGGTGGGGTGTGTCTTCTATTCCATTGTGGAAGTTTAGGTGCAATATGTTCCATTGTGAAATGCTGGCAAACGGCGTTGGAATTTGCAAACACCACTCACCTGTCATTTTGACGGTCTTATATACATATAAAAATGTATTCATTGTTTTCTGGTGTGTTTAATGACGGGGACCTCAGAATTTTGACTGTATTGATGGTCAAAATGTCTCACAAACTGGCCGTCAAATTCCATCTTTGATGGCGAAGATATGCTATCATATGTTGAAAATATTCTAGCTCTCCAGCTTGAAATGGAAATAAATTTGCCTTGTTTTTTTTTATGTTTCTCTAGTGTTTGGAATCACCAGAAATCCCTCAAGTGGTAATATTTTTGTGAAGTTAAAAAGCAATATATATCATGCCATAGTTTTCCAGTTTTGGTAAATATCAAATTTGGCAAGTGTGAGTAACTCGGGTCCATTCTTAACTAAGAGATCTTTTTTAATATGGCAAACATGTTCTGAGTATGGACTTGCTTTAGCGTTCTTCTGAATTATGATGTCTCCGGAGGGGATCATGTATATATCGCCAAGTTCCTATTATTTGCCTTTAAAACTTATAAAATTTTCCCACTACTACATATAAACTAGAGTTTAAATTTTTAAAATTAATGTTTTTAAAAACCTTATTGGTTGCAGGAAAGGATACTAATGAAGCATATCATCACCCACCCTTGAAGGAGGCAAGTGTCCTTCTTTTCAAAAGAAGGGTTGATCACTCTGAAAAGGATCAGTAATGTGAGAAAAATGAAACCTTCCATCCTAAAAACCTGATGAGGTTCTTCGTTGATCAACTAGATCATCAATGAGAGGAGTGGCTTCCTGCAGCGAAAAACTATTCGCTCATACAATAATAGTTACCAAAAGGCCTGGTAAATCAAATAAGCCATTGATAGGCGAACTTATATAGATATTTTTAATAGATAAGAAGATGATTAATAATTTACAATGAGGCTCGCTTTTATAGGCTTCAGCGTGTATAGTGAAGGGTTACACCCTTCCACTTAATAATTAATAACTTTAATTAACATACATATAATATTCATAGCACTTCCTGTCTTGGAAGAGGAGGAAAATCAATTGAGAGATCATAGGGGACTGAATCTCCCACGTCCTCATTATCATTTGCTAGATTTTCAGGTTCTTGTGGATCTGGATCTAGCATTTGCTCTTCATCATATTCACTGTCATTGAATCTGATCTACCATGTGATGATGGTTTGCTCTTTTGGAGCTTGTCAACACTCCCAAATTATGAATCTGAAATATCATGTGGAGATGTATCCAGAGCTGGCTCATCACATCCGGGCTCTAAATCTGAACTCTCATGAGGAGAAGCAAGTAGTACTGGCTCATCATCACACACAAACTCTGAATCTGAAATCTTATGAGGAGAAACATGTGAAGTTGATGCCTTATACTCCAAATCTGAACTATCATGTAATGGGAATTCGTTCTCTTGAAACTCATCATCACTCTCAAACTCCAAATCTAAAAGCTCTTGTGAGGAAGCAAGTGAGCCTACTTCATCATCACTTTTAAACTCTGAATCTGATGAAGTGGGAGCATCATGAACCTGCTTTCGAAGCTGCATGTAGATCTCTGATATCTCCTTTGAGAGATTTTTATCAAAAGAACTAGAATCGAATGAAGGATCTTCAAAAATATTCCCATTGGATGTAATAGTGGATGTTGAACCAATAATTGCTAGATCTTCAGATTCTTGTGGATTTGGATCTAGCATTCGCACTTCTTCAAGATTCCTCTTTTTCTCAATCTTCTTAGAACAATCTTAGCAGGTGCCACGAGAAATCTTGCTACTGGGAAGACCTTCAACCACATCTTTAGCTAGATTTTTATTGAGATGAGACAATCTACTCTCTTTATGAATATGAGAGTGAAGAGCAGACTCCTTTGAGAGAGGTGTGAAGTAGGAAAACTCATAGAGTTTTGTCTCATGATTTGCAACACCTTTTGAGATGATTTCCTCTAAAATCATGTCTTGTACTTCGACTTCATTTGGAGAAAAGATCACTCTTTTGGGCTCTCCAACATGGGTCATTTGGTACACTGAAAGTAAATTTGTTGCAAAAGAAGGAACATAAAGCACATTAGAAAAGTAACCTGAGTCAATATCGATTCTTCCACTCCCTTGAGAGGAGACTTCTGAATCATTGCCCAATCTGATGGAAGGGCCAACTGAGCTTTTGAAACTGGAGAAGAGATCTTTGGAGGAAGACATGTGTCTTGATGCTCCTGAATCTATGATGAAAGTAGAATCTGTTGATGCACTTGCCATGAGGGCATGACATCTTTCCTTTTCTTCAGATTTGGAAAGCTCAGTACCAGGATCTTTCTTCCTTGTACATGCAGGTATAGGAATATTGTTCTTCTTAAGTAACTGAGCCATCATATCTATAGCTTTCTTCATACAATCACTCTCGGGATGGATACCTTTAAGACAATAGGTGCACTTGGGTCTTTTCTTCCGAGAATTCTTGGTCTTCCTTGAGTTCGAAACCCCATCTGACTGGTATGAACTATCTGTAGGCCTTGTACCATTCGATCTCTTGGCATAAATCTTTTTCTTGCCTTTACCATTTGCTCTCTCTGCAACTGTAAGAGCTTAATCCAATTTGGATTTGATCATTCCCATAGAGATCAACTTCTCTTCCTCTTGAGTAAGAGATTGGATGAAGTCATCAAGTGAGGGAAAATGCCATTTTGGAATTGGCAACCTAGCTGACTGGAAAGTAGAGACAAAAACTGAGAAGTTTGCCCCCAACTTTGAGAGAATGGAAAGTATAAGCTGCTTGTCTTCTGCACTATCTCATATCTTTTCAACTGGGATATCAAGCTTTTGAACTTGGTGAGAAAGGAATTGATAGATTTGAAACTGTCTGGACTCAAACATATGAGCTCATTCTCCAATTTGTGTCCTTTCATATCATCTTTCTGTCCAAAAAGGGATTCGAGTTTGTCCAAAACCTATTTAGGAGATGTAAGATCGATGACATGGAAGTGAAGATCATTAGAAATTGAGAGAAGGAGGATACCAACTGCTTCATCAAGCTTGTCCAAGTACTTGGACTTTTTAGTTGCACTGAGAGGTTCTACCATCGTTCCGTTGAGTATTCGGGTGAATCTCTTGGATCTCATGAAGAGAGCCATCTTGGATTTCCACTCAACATAGTTGGAAGATGTAAGCTTTAGATCCATCTGAACATAGAAAGTCGAATAGTTGAAGAAGATTCCGAACGGGTGAATAAACCTACAAAACAAGAAAGTCGTACTGATGGAGAATGCTACACTTCGACTGAACACTACCTTAAGAACACTTGGCACATAGACTAAGTCCTTCACACATGGCTAGACCTCACTGGATTTATCCAATGAATTCAAGTAATAGCACCAGTATTTTCCGTGGAAACTCAGAGGCTTCTGGTGCACAAGTGAAAGATAGCTGCTCAAAGAAATGTTGCAACTGCTGCAATTCGAATAGCTGCTTCCTGCTCTGATACCATGTAAGAATCTGCAAGAGATCTAGCAACTGTAGCAACTCACAATAAAACTATCAAGTATGTTGCAAAGAATAAGAGAAGGAGACACTCAATGATCACTCATAAACACAGAATAATAGAAAATATCTCAATATCATACAATGAATAAGAATGTAAGTGAATGAGTACAATAGCAATGATGATGGCATCATATAGGATTCGAATTAGCCAAGTAGGGCATTCGAATATGATCTCTAGTCTAGCTTGGATAAATGTGGAGACATCATCCAGTCCAATGTATCAGTCATCAATGGTAATAGTCAGTCAAGTGTGGCTAACTGAGTCTAACAGAACCATCTGGGCATGAATCAGGGAATGGAGACTCCAAGGGAGGCGCATGAGGCTGTCAAAAGGGTCAGTGGAACTCCAGAACTGGATAACTCATGAGAATGTGAATCATACAAATCTTTTAGTTTCTTTAATGCTTCCCAAGCACTTTTTCTAGAAACTAAATGTCTACTTACTTCTTCACTTACAGAGGCAATGGTCAAGGCATAAGCCTTCTTGTCCTTGCTTTTCCATAATGCTAACTCTTTGGTATTAGTAGGTGGTACTGGTGCACTTTTATCCACTTCTTCTTCATCTTATTATAACCCATGAGATCATTTTCTACTGACTTACCAGATCTATTTTAAGAACAAATTTATTCAAGGTATATGTTTCCAGTTAATTGCTTTCTGTACCCAGAGAGCTGTTACAGCTCCAGGCCATTCCAAGAACAAAATTTAGTGATTCCTGTAAAAAGTTCTTAACAAAAATTAATTGTAAAATGCAATCAAGTAAAAGCTTGACAATATAATGCTCAACACATTTTAAAAGCCTAATGTGCGGTCTTTTGTATTACTTGTATGTTCAATTTTTAAAGTTAGTATTTGATATGTATGTGATTTATCTACTGGTTTCAAATGAAAGGTGGTTGACCATGTTTTTTTATTGACTTGTACTTCTCAAGAAAAGGTTTATTGGTTGAGAATTAAATTAGGAAGCTTCTCTCACGGTATGCCTCGAGGAATCTCTAGTACTTTCAATTCCATGATTGTATTCCAGGCTAAGCACAATATCCTTATGCATCCATTCCACATGTTGGGTGTAGCTGGCATATTCAGCGGCTCTCTATCCCCCTGAGAATAACATTCTCCTTCAAGCCTTTCAACCGTTTATTTATTCAAGTTTATTTCAAGCAAAAGGGATAATTTGGGTGGTAGCTACTTGTGAGCATTTCCTTAATGAACCTCACAAATGACAATTGAAATCTTGATTCAAACCCTAAACTCTCAATATTTTCTCATAACCTCTAGAGACATGAATGAGACCTTTCTCTAACAATCGCTGGAAAAAAATATAGAATCTTCAACATTTGGCTTACATAACAATGACACATGATGTGATTTCCCAACAACTTTTTGAAGAGTTTTTACCGAAATTTGAAATAGTCATTATAGATGGGTTTGGTGCTTCTCTCTCTTGTATAATTTATTGTTGAAGGTAGCGTGTTGACAGAATTAGAGCTTCAGTTTCCACAAAAGCAATGTCTTTACTTTCTTTTTACAATTTAGCAATCTACCATCAATGATAGGCTCATAGCTAGAACTAAGGCTTAGCACCTTTATGGAAGTGTGGTTTCTACAATAGTAACGACTTCCATTATTATTTTTATTTGGTTTTCCGTGTATTATTGTTACTTCTACATTAAACCTAGAAAAATAATGAGTAATAATCATCTTGAATCGAATCTTTTTTTAGGTTTCCTTGTTTTGTAGTTTTTTTATATATATATTTTTTTAAATAGCTTTTAGAAAAACATATACATTAAAAATATATTGTGGAACTAAAAACTAAAAAATCATATGTAGTGCAATGATTTCATCTACTAAAAAATTCAACTAAATCAATACCTACAAAAATAAACAAGCATTATGCATATTTTTACTTGGACCATTAATCTTGGTTTAAAATTCTCAATCAAAAATTTATCTCAAATAAGGATTTTTATGTCAAAGGAGGATTTTAACCCCCAAGACCTTCATCCAGATATTCAATGTTGTCATTTAAGTAAAGATGTGCAAAGACCATCTATGTATAGCGTGCTTGCCAAAAAAAACACAATAAATATAAAAAATGTATCTAGCACAAAACTCTAATACCTCCTTTTTAAGTCTCAAAACAATGAATTGCTTTACTATGTCGCGAATATTTAAATATTTATAAAATTAATTTGACATATGAAGTTCTAATTCTTTTATGAAAAAATAAATACAAAATGCCTCTAGAGTCTCAGTTGCAAAGTTTTCCTCTTTGCAAAAGTGTTGTTGATTCTACACCATAGCTTGTCACTATTTCTAAGATCAGGGACATTGCCACCTCGTGGCTCTTGTTTTGTAAATTTGCTCATTTGAATGATATACACACTAAATTTAAAGAGAGACGATCCTTAAAAAGGTTAGTTGATTATAGGCATTATACAAACATATTGTTGGAATATTCTCCCCATCATTTTTAGTTCTACATGCATGCATGCATTTTGCATGCATCCAGTCATCTGCATGCATCCAGTAATCATCATGGTGGTCCTCCTAGCACCTAGAGCTTTTTTCTAGCTCTCCAGAGCTTGTCTACAACCCCAGGGGGCCTCCCACCTACCTAATGCGCCTTCCTTCAGTCTTCTACGCCTTTCTCACCTACCACAGCCAGTTTAGGCTCCTTTGCTCACCTACTAGTCAATTATCTCTCAGTTAGAGCGCCATATCTCACCTACTAGTAGTTATCATTCAGTTAGAGTCTTGATTGATCAGTCCTTCCACTGATTGCCCATCCTACCTTCCTGCAACTCCTAATTAGCCAGTTTTCGAGTTCCACTGACCCTTTTGACAGCCTCATGCGCCTCCTTTGGAGTCTCCATTCCCTGATTCATGCCCAGATGGTTCTGTTAGACTCAGTTAGCCACACTTGACTTACTATTACCATTGATGACTGATACATTGGAATGGATTATGTCTCCACATTTATCCAATCTAGACTAGAGATCAGATTCAAATGCCCTAATTGGCTAATTCGAATCCTATATGATGCCATCATCATTGCTATTGTACTCATTCACTTACATTCTTATTCATTGTATGATACTGAGATATTGTCTATTATTCTGTGTTTATGAGTGATCATTGAGTGTCTCCTTCTCTTCTTCTTTGCAACATACTTGATAGTTTGATTGTGAGTTGCTACAGTTGTTAGATCTCTTGCATATTCTTACACATATAATGGAGGGAGAGATTTTTAATTAACTCGTAGCTTAGATAGAGTTCAGATAAACTATTTGGAAGCTACATTATATCCTCTACATGAAGTTTAACAACTTATATGTTCCAAGTGACTTAATTTCCGAAAACAAGTATTTATGGACATTCTTTAAAGTTAAGCCTCTATAACACCAAGTGAGCTACAACCTACAGTGTTTTGCAAGCCTTGAAGAGATTTAATAAAGTAACCTTGCAAAAGATTTATGTCAAAGCAGCTTAGTCCCCACCTTTAAGAATTTAAAAATAAGTAAAAATTCACCATTTTTTTGCAGGTTTCTCCCATTTTTCAATTCTTCCCCATACGGTGTTTTCCAATTTTTTTCCTTTACATTTTTTCCCTTTTTGCTAATTGGTGAGTTCTCTTCCTAGTTCCCCATAAAGGTTAATTAATTGGATGTTTACTTGAAAAATAAATCGTTATTTTATGGGGTTTTTTGGTTTTTTCCCTTTTGATTTTTTGCCATGTAGTTTTCCCCAAAATTTCCCCCTTTTTGTTTTTTCCGCATTATTGCTACTTGATTTTTTCCCATTTCCCCTCACAACATTGTTATCCAAATTGTTTGAGTGAGTCTGTGTGAAATGGAAATTACTCAAATAAACTTATCTTCATTCAATAGGCAGTGGAAAGCGACGCTAAGAGATATAAACACAAACCTGGAATAGATCCCCTGCATAATGAACTGTGTGTCACCAAACATACGCTCTTGGATCCCCTATAGCACATGGATTTACTAACTTGAAATTGTGCAGGTTGGAACTGGATTCCTTTCGAGTCAGTGGCACATAATTTTCTAAACTGCCGGTGTAATTCCCCAAAAAAGCTATTATAAAGTACTTATATATGAAAATTGTGAATGCAGTGACCTTTGTGTTTGACTCAACTTGGAAAATTGATGTACATAAAATAATACTTGCAAAATATCATATTCTTCTTGCCACCATTCTTGTAAAGAGGGAAATAGAGAAATAAAGTTGTGTTGTTTTAAAAGCAATATTGGTAGCATCCATGAAACCAATTGTTCTTTGGGTTCTAGGTTGATTGTACAAGATCGAAAACATCAACTTGGCCTTGTTATCTTACAGTCTTAATATAAGAAAAAACATCATCACATGAGGCACATCTTACTTCTATTCTCATTATTAGTCGCATATCTCGTGGACATTTTCCCTGGTGTTGTATCCTGCTCTGAGAATCTTTCCATTTTAATGATGTCCTTTTCAATAACCTTTTTCCTTCCTAGTTGGATGCTCCACCTAATCTTGGGATGATCTGACCTGAGAACATATATGCCTTTCAATAACTTTGGGAGGCATAAAATTTCTCTTTGTAGCACTAACATAAGAAATACCTAGTGGGAAATGCCCCCCTTTCTTTCCCAGAATATATAGATGGGAGGAAGATAAATTGCCAGCTGTAGGAGTGACCGGTAACCCATAGGACCTAACAGGAATTTCTCTCGTGACCTTTGGTGCATTTGCACAAAAGCAATTATAGCAAGAAAACATGTACACCAATGTTTCCTTTTAACAGTGACAAAGTTCACAGTGCATATGATTGAGAATCAGGAAGACATCACTTATTAGAGGAAATTTGAGGTCTAAAATGGGCCTCCTAATGAAAATAATAAAATAATATTTATTAATTTTGGAGGAAGAAAGAAAAAACTAATTTTTTTGTTCGTATTTTCAACATATCTCCTTGTGTTTTTACTCAAGTTTCGAGCGAGAACACTCATTGGATGCATAATTTAATTCCACATCCAACGAGTGCTTCCGGACGAAATTTGAGTAAAAAAACAGAGAGATATGTTGAAAATACGAACCAAAAAGTAGTTTTTTTTATGACAAATATCTCAAGTAAACCATTGCGGTTGACTCATTTTATTGAAATTCTATTGGTTCCTAAATTCCAACTCATCAAAAAATTATGGTTGGCTCGTTTTTTTATATGATGCCTCGTTTTCTTATAAGGCCCATTTTAGACCTCAAATTTCTTCTAATGACTATTTAATCTTCCACAAAAACAGGCAAAAAAACAAAGTATTAGGTTTACTAAATCTAAAATCAAATATGGTTACCTTACATTAGTAATGTAGGTACAAAAATGGGACATAATTCTTTTTTCTAAGGGGATGCTGGAAATTGTGCATCTACAATCCAAAACTGTAGTTTATGCTAATTTCCATGTCTGAGAATTTCCTCTGCTAGGATGCCAAGTTGTCAATTTATTTTGTTGTATGGCACTCCTGGACTCTGTTATAATTCCTAAAAGGATTACTACATATATTGTCATCAGGATAAGGAAACCGTGAAATCATCTCCATCTCTCTTTCTCTCTGTTATATCTATTTTTGTTAGACCTAGTGACACTTAAATAGACATTTATCTATGTTGCAATTTTTTTGCTTTCTTTCTCTACTTCAACATTACCTAAGTGTTTCTTTTGCACTCCCATATTGTAATCACACTAGATGTATATTTTAGTCTTATTGACCCACTTTTCTAGTCTTTTGTTGGACATTAATAAAATTATCTTATCTTATCTTTATCTATGTAAGCTTTTTTATGTCACAAATAAATTACGAACTCAATTTGAGTGTTACTTCATAGCTTCGTATTGCACTTTTGTGTTTTAACATCTATATTCTATAACAACTATGTTTGTCTTGATGCCATTTCTTTTTCTTCAAACCACTGCATAGATTACTTCAAAAATAAAATCAAGGAATCATGCAATCAAAAAGTTACATCACAATAAACAACAGGGGTACTGGGAAAATTTTGCCCTAGAAAAGAAAAAAAGTAAGTATATTAGCCCGAGCATCAAGAGAAAGGGATTTAACATGATGGCATAAAGCACTGAGTTTGACTCTCACAAGCAGAACCAGCTCCTGCGTAAAAGTTAAAACTCCTAATATCCACTAAGCTAAAAGAAGAGGGGTCCTCCTAAAAAGTAACTTTACATCGATGCTTCCACAGATAGCGAATAGCAATCAACTGTGTTGAATGCCACATGGATTTGTAGTTGCCCTGAACCATCCAAGACGTGTCACCCACAAGAGTACCTTTCCACAAAATTTAGGCAGTGAAGTAGTGAGATTCAGCCTGAAACCATGCCCAAAACACTTCAGTTATCCAGCATCAACTAATCATCTCCTTTCTTTCTTTTTTTTCACTGAAAAAAAATTTTCTTGCTATTCATAAGGGTGAATCAAATAAATTTACAATAAACATATCCCGTGGATAGTGTACTATCATTCAGCTTGTCCATATATCCAATTCCTATTATGCTAACAAAATTACATATTAAGCAAATGCAGTCAAGTTAACTTCTAGAAAAAACCAAAATACAAAAAAGTGTCAGCCAGTATATCTGGTACCCCAAAAGTTCATAATTCAGTAGTTCTGAGTAGGTTATACAATAACATTAGTAGATTTGTACAATCACATATTCTGGAGGCCTTAGCTCGTGAAAGTGAGTAGTCTGTAATAAGCCTTCTTTCATAGATAGTCCTTTCTTAGATAAGCGATCCGCCCTGTGGATGAATGTACGAGATACATGTTTGATAGTGTAGTGTTCCAGCTGATCCAATAGACCTCAAACTTTATTCTTCCAATGCTCAAGAGAAGCCACATTGAGTGCATCTGATTCTAAATCCCATCCAATAATGATAGTTGAATCTCCAAAAATATGCACATTTGTAATCTTTAGTTGATTCAGGTAGTATAAGAGACACCACAGTCCCAAAAGTTCTGCACGAGTGTTGTTTCCCACTCCACAACCTAGAGCAAATTCGAAATGTTCAGTAGGAGAGATAATAATGTGTCCACCCACCCCAGACCTGCCAAGCTATTCAGCGCCATCAAAGTATCCAATAATACTCGACTCCACAATGATAGGACCATCTAGGGTCTTGTCCCTATGTACCGAATTCTTCACACAAGCACCAGAGAGTATCTTCACTATGTAATGTAGAGCACTGTTGAAGTTATAAATAAAGTCCCCAAATAAAATTTTGTTTCTAAGTTTCCAAGTTCCCCATATGAAATATATCGGGAAAGAGAAAGTATCACGATGTCGCAGATGCCACTGGTGTAGAAGCACAGAAATGGAATTCAGTCCCCAGCCATGAACTATACCCCGCTGTTCCGAACCTGTAGCCCATAATTGTAAAGTGACCGAACAAGTAGTGAAGAGGTGTTCTACCGATTCAGCATCAAGTAGGCATAGTGTGCATATATTGGGAACGTATCCCTCCCTTCTAATATAATTATCAATGGTCATGATATTATTATTAAGAGTAAGCCACATGAAACAACGAATCTTGAGTGGAGCATTCCAACGCCAAATGTTGCTGAACCACCATTGTCTTGGCTCAAAATTTTGTTTTTGTGCAATAGACTGATATGCACTACCAGTATGTATCTCCCCACATTCCTCCTACCAGCACCAGTGTAGGGTATCCTATTCATTGGGAAATTCAATGCCTGCATGTTTTAATTGTTTCACATAGGCGTTCCACTCCAGTCCCGCGACACCCGAAATGTCAAGATCTTCAACAGAGCGCCAATAATTGTAGTTACCATTACCCACAGGGCAGCGAGCATGATTCAAATAAAATAATCCCTGTAGGTGTAGTACTGAAATAGTATCTAGATAAATAAGTAGCTCGCAGCCAATCATTGATTCCACACCCAAACGATCCTGGAAACCATTCCCCACCCGCCAGCACAAATGTTCTTTTAAATCAGGTAGCACATCGATCAATCCACACCAAAAGTTAGACACTCCCACCCATCTCTTAGGCCATGCTCTGATCCAGTTAATAACAGTATCATCTTTCAGATACTTATCCCGCATGAGAATACCCCATAATCCAGGGTGTGTCAGATCTCTCCATAAACTCTTCAAATGTAATGCCCTATATATCCAGAAAATGTTCCTTATGCCCCATCCTCCATACTCCTTTGGTACAGAGATAAGAGACCACGCAGTCAAGTGTATACCCTTCTTATCTCGTCTTCCTGACCAAATAAATCTATATGAAATGCTTCTAATATTATTCAGAATGGAAACAAGAACCTTGGCTAGAGTAAGCCAATAAACTGGAAGGTTTTCCAATACCGAATTTAGAAGTATAAGGCGCCCTCCTAGAGACAAACAACGATAGTACCAGCCCGATATCTTCAACTCAAACTACGTTATAAGCCATTTTGAATCCAGAATCGAGTAATCATTGGGCTTGATGAAATACCCCAGGTATTTAAAACCATCGGCCAATATTTTGAGTTCAAATGGAAAGACTCCCTCCCAATATGAAGATAGTCCACCAAGAACAAATTATGGTGGTAAAGGCATGACTTTGGTATGCTAATGACCATGCTAGTAGCCTTGCAGAAAAGATCTAGGATGTACTTATAGTAAGACCATTCATCAAGTTTACCAATGCCAAATAGTAACACATCATCTACAAACAAAAGATGTGTAATATAATGGTGCTTAGAAACTTTAATACCTGTAATTCTGCCCGCAGATTTAACTCGATTCAGTAGTATGATGAATCCCTCAATAACCAATAAAAAGAGCAATGGTGATAGGGGACAACCCTGGCAAAGTCCCCGGGAACCCTTGAAAAAATAAGTCAGACAACCATTGATAAGTACAACGAAATTAACCGAGGTAATACAACCCAAGATCCAATTCGTGATCAATAAGTTTAAACCAACATTCAATAGTAAGAGCCTAATGAAATCCCAATCTACCAAATCATAAGCCTTAACCAGATCCAGTTTAAGTACAATGGATGGTGCCCGACTATGTTTTGCAGTGTGTAACGTCTCCTATGCAGTCCTGCTAGCATCAAAGATCAATCTCTCATGTAAAAAGCCGAATTGTTCTGTAGAGATGCCCCGGGAGATCCCTCCCTTAATGCGGTCCACGATCACTTTAGAAACCACCTTGTAGAGTAGGTTGCATAATGAAATGGGCCTGAAATCTTGGAATGAAACCAGAGCCGAAACCTTTGGAATCAAAGAGATGAAGGTGGCATTAATTCCCCCACTAATTCTCCCAGTGTTGTGAGTCTCATCCACCAATCGAACAATCTCTGTATCAAGCAAGTCAAAAAACTGTAAATAGAATTCAACTGACCAACAGCCAGGCCCCAGACTCTTGTCCTTGGCCATCCCTTTCAGTATACCCTCAACTTCAATCAAAGTAACCAGTCTCCCAATCCAATCATTATCCTTTGCAGTAAAAATACCATGCATGCATTGTAAAACCAAAGTACCATTTGAATCCTCAATCGCCCAAATCGTATTAGTCTTCCGCCTCATATTAGCAAATTTCTAGAAAAAACTGGTGTTCTGATCACCCAGGGTGATCCAGAGAGCTCGGCTCTTTAAACGCCATAGCTCTTCTTCAGTTCTCAGCAACGAATCCTTTTTCAGCTTCCAAAAAATGTAAAATCTGACCCGTCGGATCAGAATGATATCCAAACAATGGGTCTGAATGATAGTCTTCAATACAGCTCTCAATCTGTTCTATAGCAGCATTATGAGCCTTCTTCCTCGTGGTGAGCCATGGCATGATGATCGATTTAACAGATCTAAGGAATGCGGGCAGTTCCACCATCGCCCTCCCAGCAATGGTGGAGTAGAATGATAAACAGTGTTCTCGGACCATAGTAGTAAAGATCAACTCATTGGACCAGATGTGATAGTACTTAAAGGGGTGTCTGTACAGAGTGTGACCGCAAGTATATGCAACATAATAGGCGAATGATCCGATATAGATGGTTGTACAGTGCTAGAAGAACAATAATAAAAAGAACCAAATAGTGTACCACTTACCAAATATCGGTCTAGCCGTTTAGCAACAAAGGCATCCCCCAACCTACCATTCTTCCAAGTCGGGCACAATCGCAGAGGCTCCACATCTATGAGGTCGTGAGCATTAAAAAAACCTTGAAACCAAGGTTGGAGAGGATCTCTTCGTGCCTTCAGACCCCAAATCTCCTCGGCGTGCAGTTTCAAGTTCAATTCACCAACAATAATAACACCAACCAGGTCCAAAATACCAGTAGCCTCCAGAGTGTACCAATACCTCTGACGTTCCACATAAGGAGCAGAACAATTAAAGAGTCTAATCGGCATAAACAATTCCATATGCCTCCTCAAAAGAAGTATACCCCCACATACATAGTAAGTAGTGAGAGCCAAGAGTCGAGGGTTCCAAGCCGCCAGGAGACCCCCCGAAAGAGCATCTAAGTCGATGGAACAACACTCCCACTCAGGGAGAATATTCCACAGTAATTTACAGGCTTTAGCACCCAAAGTCATAGTCTCTTGTAAAAGGATAATATCCGGAGAATGAGAAGAAATAAGTCTGCGTAGGGCTAATGCTTTTGGGGCACCCCCAACCCCTCGAAGATTAGGAGACAATATCAACATTATGTAACCTGAGAAACGACCGCCGATGCTCTAAGTGGCCCAAAGGTGTCAGTCAGAGAAGGTGAATCAACCACAGAGTCCCCCACAGTAATCTCTCCACAATCCAGGGTAAATGGAAGACACTCCCCATTGCCCCGTTCCAAATCTTTGTGTCTCCGTCCACTTGTCTTCTTACGGATCGTAACATTGGGGTTTCCAAAATGAGGTGAAAGGTTTGTCTCATCCTTACGAGAGTAAGACGGTAAAGGATTTTGTAGTAATCCCTCAGAAATATTAAAATCCTATAAATGAACATTTTCAGTGCCCAAAGACTCGAGAGTAACACCTTCGTCCCTGAAAATTTGTGAGTCCAGACCCTCCTCAAAGGAGTTATAAATATCACGGTGGCCATTTTCTGGAATACCCTTCACAGGAAGTGACTCAGCCACCACCGGAAAAACCCCAGAGTCATCCAGATTTATTAATGCCAATTCAGCCTTAGAGAGGGATGCGTAGAAAGTAGGAAAATAAGAAGCAAGCTTACCCGAAAAAGTATCGAGTGAGCCTTCCAAATTAGCATGAGAAACCCTGGATTCCAAAGCAACCTACTGAGCTATTGTAGTATTCCTCACCCCAGTGGAATGGAAGGAAGTAGGCCTATGAGTCCGCACAGGGCATTTATTACAGAGATGACCGACAGCCCCACAGTTATGACAACGAAAGGGCAGCCTACAGTAATCCAAAGGCTGATGAAATACCCTATCTCCCCAGTTAACATTAATAACCTCTGGCAAACCGATGGACGAATCCATCTCCACATGTATCCAAGCAATCTGCTTATCTTCATGGAAGAGCGACTTCTCGTCGAAGTAAATAAAACGCCCAATCCGGTTTGCCAGTTTAGTAAAAATATTCTGTGACCATAGCTAGAGAGGGAAACCCTTCAGAAGTACCCAAAGACGTATATGCTTAATCACCGCCATAACAGGATTAAAATCCGAGTTCCAACATTCAAGACAGAGAGGGCCTCGTCCAAAAACCCAGGTTTTACCAAGTATCAAGGTAGCATGATCATCGTCAAGAAAATGGAAAACCGCCCATTTGTTCACCAAAATATGAACACGAGGATAGTATTTAAGCAGAGGTTTCCAAAAATCCATAACCCAGGTCAAGATCTGGGTCCTATTCACCTATGAATAGTATACCTTGCCCACCCAAGCTCTAGCCGAAAGACTAAGGACACGGCCCAACTGAAAATCGCGACCAACAGTCATCTCAGGGACCTCCTCTGGAAGTCTATAACCCTTTTGAGCACGGTGTAATAGAGACTGAATACCTCTGCTTCGTGAGGATCCCCCCTTCCGCTGGAGCTTGTCAGGTTTGAAGAAATCACAATAACCAGAGTCCTCCTCTGACGGTGCAAGTTCGTCCTCGTTCGAGGAGAAAAGTGGGTCGACATCCGAATCAGTCAAAGGATAATGTATTCCCACTTCACCACTATGTCCCGGGCATCCCACCATGGGCTCCACCCGTACCATCTGTCACCGAACAGTGCTCAATCAAACAGTAACGACAGTCTAACTCCCAAAATCAAGGAAAAAGTCCCAGAGTCAGGAAGTAGCAGAAATAACCCCAAGACAAACCAGTGGAAATACCAAGACAATAAAATAATAAACCTCAAAAATCACAGCTTCCAAAATGGCAGATGGACCAAAAAACACTCAAGTATCCCCCCAGGAAACCTATCGGCCACCGTGAATAACCTAGAAACTCTGAAACCCTCCCCCTGAAACTCAAGACTCTAACTTCCTCCAATTTGCTTATGAAACTATATATGCTTCGCGATCATCTCCTTTCTACTTACACCCTTTCCATTGGATTTC
The DNA here is from genome assembly GCA_027924585.1 of Larix kaempferi. Taxonomy (NCBI): domain Eukaryota; kingdom Viridiplantae; phylum Streptophyta; class Pinopsida; order Pinales; family Pinaceae; genus Larix; species Larix kaempferi. Next base: position 5,682,710 of record BSBM01000621.1, on the reverse strand, counting down.
AATTTGTTTTTGAAGGCTACCTGTAGTCTTTATGTGTTTTCTATAAAAGCTCTAGTCTTGTACTTATTGGGCCATTGTTTCTAATTATATTAGAAGCACACCTATTCTTGCATAAGGTACTTTTTGGAAATATTAAAAAAGAGGGAGTGCTTATGTTATTAGTACATTGTATAGGTTTAAACAATGTTGTCTATATGATCAGAGATTGTGGAACAATCCGTGTGTGTTTTTCGGCATAGTCATGATACAATGCTTATGTTATTAGTACCTTTTATAGGTTTAAACAATGTTGTCTATATGATCAGAGACTGTGGAACAATCTATGTGTTTTTTCTGGCATATTCATGATACTTTGTTGTCTCATATTTTTGCTTTGCCATCTAATTTTACATTTGAGTAAAATTAGATGGTTGCTTAGTACCCGCCAGAAAGTGGTTGCTTCTCTTGATGTCGCTGTCATTACTATCGAAGCAGTTGTGATCGGCCCCGACATATAAGCCGAGATCTCGAATTACATGGGCATATACCATTTAAGGATTCCATATTTGGCTATAATTCAGAGGCTTGTCAGGACTGGGATTCAACAAGCAATGCTACTGAGTTTAGGCATTGAATGTTCATGACTATCCCTTTATATGAGACGATTGGATGCAGGGTTGACATAAAATGTCACTTTTCTGTTAAACTATAGAATTAGTTCTCAGACCGCAAACATTCCACAAGGAATAATTGTCAAGATACAAATATTTTACTCAAATTTATGTTTGCTCTTGTAACATGGTCATGATTGACAGTATAACATAACTTTTAAGAAATCATCAGGTGTTCATGATTTCATTGTCCAAAATGTCTTGATAATGCATGTATGTTTACGAAGATGTAGCCTTCCTTTTATTTAAAGTTGAAAATGGTCAATTTTTTCGCATCTAGCATGATTTCTATTTTTTACACCTTTGAGATGGAATTATAAAAGTTGGTAAACCCATGGAATTTGCTTTAGAAGTTTAATAATTTATTTACCACTTGAATATTTAGGATTGTGTAATAGATAGGCTTATCTTGTCTATTGTTGGTAGTACGGCTGCCGTTACACCAAAACCTGCAGGTGATTGGTAAACTCACCACCGCCAAATTTCAAGGATCCACGAGAGGCGATTAGTCCCTTGTCACGATACACAGGGGAGCGCTGACTACTTGCAATTTCGTGCAACAATCTCCCCCTCAGCGCGAGCCGAGTGTGTATCTCCCCTTTATTTTCTTACTTTTGGGATTCTAGCTTGAGTTTTGTTTTCCTATATGAATCCAATGTTTAACAGGCTTATCTGAGATTCACAATGAGAGGATGTATTCCAATTCATTTGCTCATTTTTTTGGCTTCTGGCTTGGGCATCATGAATTTATGGTTCAATCTTACAACGATTTTTGGTTTTGTCACTTGAGTGTCTACATTGTGATACAGTAGGACCTTTTGACCTCATAGATTTTGGAATAATTCCTTCATTTTCTTGTCTTAGGCCTTTTGACTTCATTGATTTTGGAGGAATTCCTTCATTTTCTTGTCTAAGGCCTTTTGACTTCATTGATTTTGGAGGAATTCCTTCATTTGCTTGTCCTCTAACATATACAAAATGAGTTCGAAAATCAATTCAACAGACAACGAGACCAAGAGTTCTATTTTGATCTTTATTGTTGTGGGATTAAGTTGTTTTTTCTACATACTGGGTGCTTAACAGAAGGGTGGAGTGTTGAATTCTTAAGGGTGGAGTGTTGGATTTTATAGCCTTCAATTAATTGCTAGATGTTGCTCCAGTAATCTAATAATCCAGGAAAACTTGAAAGAATTCTGCCACAATATACCAGTGTTTAACTATTGTATTCAAACTGCTATTTGACAGCAACGAGGGCTTCTTTGTATGCATGAGATTTGTAATACAACTCATATTAAGGATATATCTACTCATATAAATCAATGCACTCCCCTCCTTTAGATCACAAGTGTATTTTCCATGGTTTTAATGCTGATTCCAAAATCTGGTACGAGTTGCATGCTATGACCTCTCCTTTAGCTTTGTGGTCCTTTCCTAGCCTAGGGTTCATTTTTTGGATGGGCTCGGGTTCCATTTTAATTTTATGTAAATCGTATTGCGTTTTGTTTTGTTTTCTCCTCACAGCCTTTTCATATTGCTCATCTTTGTCATCAAAATGTGATCTACCAGAAGCATACTGAGCAGAACATATTTGGGACTCATCATTTTAAGACTTGCAAACATCCATTGTCCTTTGGTTCTCGGTTCTACCAGTTAAAAAAAATATTGTCATCTTCACCACCATCATCATAATTATAAAAGACTGGCTGGGTGACTTTAGAGAAAGAAGAATAATGAATTGAATTTGATGCACTTCTAGACATTGACTTTGTTGATTGTATTTCAGTTCTCTTCAAGTCCATTTGTTTATCCTGTGGCTTCCCAGCTGTAGTGCTTGTAATACCATCGCTACCAAGGAATTCTTAAGCTTATCTAATTCATCTGGTAACTCAAAGTTTCAACCTAAGTTTAGGCCATTAAATGAAATAGCATCATAGACAGCTTCAACTTGTTCCTTATGCTCAAGGCTTAAGAAACCAAGCTTAAATAAGCCATGGGCTTCTCTTTTTAACCACTTTGCATCATTGTAAGCTTCCTTGAAACGTTGTTGGAAAATAGTTTTATTGATATCATAGAAAGTTGACAATAGATATTCACCAAGGTTGCAATCTTCTTGAATCTTTGTATTTGTGTGATATGGTACAATTGGACCTACACACAATTCACTTGAATGTAGATCCTCCTAAACAGTTGTAACTGAATAAGCAATTTTATCAATGACAGTAAACTTGTATACTCTACTTTCATCCAATCTTTTTAGATTACCTATAGGTATTTTCCGCTGGCTAACACTCAATACATCAAACATAATGACAAAGTGGTGCAATGCCAAAGCTCTATCGCTCAGAGACAATAACTGAATGAGAAATCCATTTTAGGAGGCATGCATCTTGTAAGTCCACTATAACCTCATTTGCTAGCATTGCATGTTATAAATGATTGATGCATTAGATGGGTCACCAGTACCATCGTAGTCGATCCCAGGCCCACCCCCAACATCAATGCAGTGCATATCTGCACCCATCAAAACTAATTCACAGTAAATTTGACTTCTCTCATTGCCTCCTTTGTAGTTGAAATAGATGGTATCTGAGAACCAATATGAAAATGAAGCAACTGCAAGCACTGTAGCATATTTTCAAAAAGGCCAAATTTCCCATTGTCACCTAAGGTTTCAGCCCAGTGACCATTATGATTGGTGTTGAGCTTGGCTCTTAATCCAATTATTGGCTGGACGTTTGATGTTTTGCTGGTTTTAATTACCAAGTCCAGCTCCTCCATCTTCTCAAGTGCCAACACTACTTTAATACCCAATTGCATTTCCAATGAAGCACTCTCAATGTAAATATTGTCCCTCCTAAAAAATCCCCATTAGTGGATGGTTTATAGCATTCTAGACATGATTTTGACGTGGAGTTAGCCCTTTTCTGGGCATGACCTTCTTAGCAAGGAGAGAAACAAACCATTATCACCCATTCCTCTAACCAGTACAATCTCCATGGAGACATATTGTGTGTTAACATGGCTAATGCCCAATAATTTAGATAAACTGTCCTTGATGTTGAGATCTTGCCCATTGTTGCACTATCAACATGTGTTTATGCCTGAGCCTAGGGCCTTGTGACTTTGATTCCCACTACATGGACATGTACTTATTTTTTTATAATTATGCTTATTGGCTTATGTAATTATGGGCCGTTTAGTATTTAACCAACCCGATTTTGAGTTGTACTAGTGCTCGTGAAGGCTACGTTTACGTTTTTTTTATAAAATCAATGTAAATATTGTTAGATTAACAGTTACATAAAACTTTTCTTAAAAAAATATGCCAATAGGAAGCCTGTCAAAATCCAGTTATGTATGCAATAAAAAATCGGTTGTTTATCTAACTTTTTTGAGAAAACTAGTTTTGGTAAAAAACAAAAGCACTACTTCATGGCCTTTATAATTTTTATTGCAGCTAAGAGCCCCTCCAAAGAGGGTCCCTCCTTCCACATTGGACCTTAAAAACCTCCCTTTGGACCAAGACCCGCTCTTTAATAAATCAGCTTCCTAATGGGGATTTTGGACCAACCATATGCCGAAGTGAGGCTTTCAGCCTCTATAGTGTCGTTTGACTCCCTTAGTTCATAAATAAGAAAGGGACCAATTTGGTCTATGCAAAATCCAAGAGTATATGTTTTGAGGGTAGTCATAGTTTATTTATGGTTCATCACATATCAAAGTCATTTTCACAGATCATGTCAATCCAAATGGGCATACATTTATAGTTGGGGTTTTGTACACTTTGCCAATGGTAATTAAATATATATCTTGTATCTGGAAAAAACACTCAAAGACTCTTTTCGTTGCAACTATGTCATGCTTACTAGTTTGAATTGCGTTGTCTTCTCTCTGCCAAGTCCAAAACCTCCTCCAAGCTTGCAAACTTTGTCTAAAATAGTCAAGTTGTGTGGAAAATGAGTTGCCTCTCTCAACCAATGTATCAAGACATGACCAGTTAGCAAACAACAATGTGATTTTTTTTCCCAGATTGTAATTTGTTGACTATCCAAAAACATATTCCTTTCCATAATTTAAATGTCTTTTCGATTTCTAGCTCATTACATCTTTGGCTGGATCTACAATAAAATTTGTTTGGTCTTATATGTTCTTCCCAAATATATTCTATTTAGGATTACATTCATCTATGAATATCGAGTATAGTAATTTCTTCTCTTATAAAAAAACGAAGGTTGAGATCAAAACAACAAAATTCATCTTGATCAGCAAGGGTGGTTGCCAAATTCTAAGTCTGCTGACAGACATTTTGAATTGTTCATCTCAACTTGTTTCCCAAGCATGAAAGCAAAAGGATTAAATGGGGTGGACATATTTTGTGTTGATCAAATGCTTCAAAGACTAATAGTATTTGCATTGTTCTCTGGATCTTGTTGTTTTAGCCCATGGCATTTTTTGATTCCAAGGGCCTGGATTTTATCCTTGTGTCATATGACGAGTATGGTGGAATAGTTTGCAGGAAAGTTGGGGAATTAGGTTGTGGTTCATTTTTCTAGATAGCCAACTCTACATCTTTTTATGGGATCTCATTCAATTAAAGAGGAATAACTATACAACAATCAAATGCATATAACACCCAGGGATCCCACTCAAACAAAAGACATCAAATGCACTATGTGAAGATATGTTACCCAAGTTCTTAGTATTATTCCTAGTTTTGATGTATTTTGACACAACATGAATGCCTCTTCTAATAGTCATATGGAGGGCAGGCTCTAACAATATGACAATATGCAAGTTGAAGATTTGGTTTTGGATTTCTCAATGGCAACTCTATTATTGACTTTAAGAATATCAGTTCAAGTTGCAATTAAATTTAATTGTTAAAAAACTCATTAAATTTAAACTAAATTTATGGAAGAGCCTTAAAATTTTCAACTATAAATAGTGATTTTTCTACTCATTGTTGAGGAGGGATCTCAATAACTTATATCTTCTATTTCAATGACTCTTGCCAAATTTTTGGATAAAAATAGTAATGAATAACTCTTGCCAATTTTGGATAAAAATAGTAACAAAAAACGGGCTAGAAAAGTGATCCAAATCATTAGACAATGGGTTCAAAGTGATCTTATTTTTAAAATTTGATATTGAATTGTCTCCAACAAAATTGTTGGTCATACCCAAAACCCAAACGTCAAATAACTCTGCTCTGTATAGGCTCCCAAATTTCAAAAGTAACTCTGCACTCCAAGCACGTTAGATTTGTGTAAAGTTCATAGCGAATATTAGTTGAAATCTTTTCTTTGTAATATTTGTTTGAGAGTGGTGTACAGAGACCTTTATCTTTCTTAGGTGAGGGATTTAGTCTGGTAAACCCTTCTATGTCTTTGAATTGCCTTAGGTGAGGGATTTAGTCTGGTAAACCTTTCTATGTCTTTGAATTTTCTTAAGCATGGCACCTTATGTTTTCCTTGCCTTCAAGATGTTAAATGCAAAAGATTTGCTTATGCTTAAAACTGTGAGGTTAAATGCAAATTTTTTACTTCTGCTTAAAACAGTGTTGTGAAGTTTGACAAAAACAATGGATAATGTTGATTTACAATCTATTCCATGTTGTTACTATGTCTTTGATAAACAATTAATCTAGTTTCAATTACTTATCAAAGATTCTTTTGCTTCACATATTCCTTAAGAGCATCATTGATATTTACATTTTAATCAAGATTGCTTTAATGTTCATGGGCGCTTATGGGGGATTGTTTTAACTATTTTTTACTTATGATAACAAAGAAAGGGATGTTCCTTGTAGGTGATGTTCCATGGATAATGTTTATGAACATTTTCAAATGTCTAAGAATCATGAAATCCTAAGAAGGAAATAGCCTTGGTCCAAAGTGCTAAAAAAAGATGAATTACAGAAAGACAAAGAATCAATTGGAGGTCCTATTATAAGTAGTGAATGTTGCTTTGCTCTAAGTTCTATTTCTAAATAAACATAAACATGCAATTTTTTCAATGTTTCATTCAGCAGAAGACTTTAACATATATTAAAAAATAAACATGCAATTTATCCAAAGTTCTTTAATTCTGTCTAACGTGCAATCACATAAGACTTCAACAAATTTAATTTTTCCAACTACGACATTCCATTCGGATCATCATTAAAAGTAAAGTATGGGGACATATAAAGGTTGTTCAGATCATGCGATCTCAATTATGAAACAAAATAGAAATTGCAATTTATGATATTTATTGAACATGTTAGAAATTTGAAGTTTTTTTATTATAAAACAAAACATAATTGAAAATGAAGTTTTTACATGAAAAAAACGTAACGTAGAATAAAAACACGCTGAAACTTTGGTTATTATCTCTAGTAATAACTAGATTGAATTTTGGAAGTGTAAACTAAACTATTATAAAGTGCTTTACTTATATATTACTAAATAGTTGATATCAAAAGTTATAATTATAATTATAAATATTTAAAATTTTAATTTATGATGGTATATACGAGTTTTGTTTTAGTAAGAGCAAATGTTGGGAAATTTTAATTGAATCTTTTTGATCTTATGCTTTATGAATAATGTTTAATAGCCATGACATAGGTTGTAAGGCTTTAGTCTCCAAAGGCTTTGGTCACCTTCATCACACAAGATACTTTGGTTGTCGTTGGTTGCCATGGACAAACATGAGATGAGGTTGATGGCTAGAGAAGTTGTTTGGGGTGCATTGGCCCTTCAACAAGACACACAATAAACATGTCACGCACATTTGCATGAAGGTAAGGTGAACCTTAGACATGTCGTGCACCCCTGCACGAAGGCAAGGCACATAGTAGACATTGGAAACTTTCCCTAGTTGGACAAACCAAGAGAAGCTTGTAGGGAACTTGGAGAGGAAAATAAGGTTTTCGTAACAAACTCGTTCCTAGGCATGTGCGATGCAAGATAGAAAAAGTCGCAAGAAGCATTGATTGGCTTATGTGTGACTTGCACAGAATCAGTTAAGCGCACATTACTTGGGTAGAGTAAGTGGGTGCACTTGTAGGTTGGATGTGCGTCAACTAGGAGTACTTGGACACATGTTGAAAGGACAGATGTTGACTTCATGCACTTTTTGGTTGCACCTCCTTGGGCGCATTTGGGCACAAGACAACTAGGTGCACTTGGTGGCACCTTGCTGGAAGTACTTCCTAGGCGCACTTGGGCACTACTTGTTGGATGCACTTGTGATGAGAGTACTTTCCAGGCACACTTGTTATAGGGTCACCTACCAAACACACTTGCGATGCATGTGAATGTTGTGGGCACGCTTGTAACAGATGCAATACAATGGGCACACTTGTGGGAACTTATGCACTAGATGTTCTTGCAATCATGTGGAACAACAGGCATAACACCATTAGAGATGGATGTCAACAAATAAGTCATGAAGGTACAGTTGAGTTGGATGCAGAAACTTGGGTCCACTTAGACTTGGAGGGGCTTGTAAAAGCTTGAAAAGACTCACTCATATATATAGTAGATGCCTCAAAGTGGCTAAAACATTCACTCATCTTGAAAGTGAATTTGGTCTCATTAATCAAAGAATTTTAAGCACATTTTGTTTGCTACAACCTCCTTTCTAGATTAATGTTCTTTGCGCAAATTAATATAGCAAGGAAAGCCTTTTAAATAAATGGACTTTTTAAATAAAAAACTTGAGAGACCAGCTTACATATATTTAAGTGTGACCATTCCTTTTTACTAACATTGTCGATGTACCAATACCCAAAATTAAGCCACTTTTTGAGAAAAAAATGTTTCTCTGTTATTTTCTCTAGACACATGAAAATAAAAATAAAAAAGTTAAATGCATCTTGAAACAACATAACTTCTTCAAAATGAGTGTACATAAATTTAATATTATATTTTCTCCATTTTTAATCAATTTAATAATAATTTCCTTTTTAAATATTGTGAATTTCATAGTTTAGATTAATTGGAAGTGATTTTAAAATTTCAAATCAAGGTCCAAATAGATGAGACACATTTTTAGCGTGAACATAATTGTATTTATAATGAAACTATAACCAAGAATGGTGCCATTCCTCCCAGAGTTCTCATTGGTTCATTGTAGTGGGCCATATAATGCTTATACACAATTGTGGTGTACTCACATGAAGGCCTACAAGAATCAACAAACATATTGGAGGGAGAAGATGTTTCTATGTTATGGGCATGAATGCAGTTGGCTTTGGAGTAGCACTTACATTCAACAAAGCTTGTGTTAGAAATGTTGTCCCAACCATTTGGAAAAGCTTGGTGTTGTTACAAACATGAATGCAGGTGGCTTCGAAGTAGCACTTACATCTGACAAAGCTTGGGTTATAAATGTTGCCTTAATTATTTGGAAAAATGTTCTTGAGTTATGAGTCTTTTAAACATTTTTGCTAGATTTCTCATAACTATTTTCTTGTTCATAAGAAGCATGTCTGAATTTGATGGATGGATAGTGGCAATCGAGAGTTAAAATGACTATTTCTCATAACTATTTTCTTGTTCTACGGTCGAGTATAAATATGTAACAATAGTAACATGCTAATAAGACACATAGACTCTTGAATCCTACTCAGTAGAGAGTTTTCTCTTTGGAAAATATGCCCTTAAATAATGACTTTCTTATGTTGAATGGTAATGGGATGGAAAAAATGGCCTTTTACGAAATGGAGATTGTTTCTAGTTTTTTACACATTCTAGCAACATAAAAATCATCTCGACGACGAAGATACAAATTTTCAAGATGAATTTGTATCACAAGATGAAAATTAATATATCACTTTTACAAGAATGCTGACTTTTTTTTTGCAAAGCTGAAAAAAAATCTATACTCAATATTAAAGTATATACCAAATAAAATATTCCACCTCCAAACACCACCATCACCACAAACACAAGCTGTTGTAAAACCAGAGTATCATAATACAAAGGCCCAAGAACCAAACCAAGGAATAAAAACCAACTACCACCCGACAACAAAACATGGCAGACACAAGCCACAAAGCTTCTGCCAAAAAACAAGAAGGCTCTAAAGACAAACCAAACCTATGCATAAAACCTTAGCAAAACATGTCAGCGAAATATTTATGCATAAAACGAAATATTTGAACTGCCCTTAAATTAGGGTTTATAATGCGTCCCAAGGAACGAGTGCAAATGAATGCCCTCCCCTAATACTTCTCGGGGAAGGGCTTTGAGGGGAAATTTAGTAGTAGGGAACTATTCCGAATTAATTATTCGGAGGGGACTAGCCAACTAATTCATCATTAAATGATATACCAAAAATTCCCTCACTGATATCATCCACTTCAAAGTAAAGTCAGTTATTTATTATGCACTTGGCACATGGATCTATTATGATGGCAATTGAATAAGTTCACTAAATCACATTTTTCCTCTTTTAAGATACCATATATATTCGACTCTTATTATTGTTGTCAAACGTGAGTGGCTTGGAAGAATTATATTGCTCCTAGCAATTAGTGAATTATACATTGTTTTAACCAAACAATTTGTTGAGTTGGTGTGGAACTCTATGAAATACAAAGTGGCCTAGAATAGTTAAGAACTTTTAAAGATATAAGGGTGATCTCTTTTTAACTTTTTTGAGCTAGATGAAAGGTGGACTTAGCTACATAGTGGCCTAGAATAATTAAGAACTCTTAAAGATATAACAGTGAATTCATTTTAACCTCTCTTTTTTTTTTAACAGAAACAGGGGAGTTTATATATATATATAAAAGGTTGTGCACAATCATTCATTACAAAAATTGAGCCAAGATTCTGCTTCAGAGAGAGGGAAAATGCAGAATTTACAAGGGTTTTGGCTCTTAGAGTCTTTGCTTCTAGTCTTCCTGAGGGTTCTATTCATTTTACTGGGGTATACCCTTACAAACTGTTTACATAGTAATAGGCAAAAAAACATTCAGAAAGAGGAATTCAAAGGAAACCTGTGGAGAGAGCATTTTCCAAAATTTCTAAGAAGAGAAATTATCTGTAATTCTGCTGCAGAAAAGAAGCAGCCTCCAACATTCCTTGATTGACTGATGGCGCTTCCTGAACATGACTGAACTGGGTTTTGCTGATGAAAACAGAGAGGTCTTCTTTGATGTTTTCAACCTTCCCCAAAAGATCAATGGTATTCCTGTCAATATCATCCAGACGAGACTCTACACAAGAGAGGCGAGAGTGTATGTACTTGAATCCCATATTCTGCTCTTTGTTTTGGTCCACAATGGAACATACAACCGAGTACGTCCTGCTCAAATAAACCTTAATCTCCAAGGTAAGCTTACTGAGTGTGGCAATGGCTTGCCGAATCCCGTCCATGTTGCTGAGAGGCGAGCTGCTGTAGCGAGGATCGTCTTCGAGTTGCCGAGGGTCGAAAGCTGAGACCGAGAGGCTCAGCTGCTTGAGCTCAAGACCGAGGGAGAGAGAGTTTGGCTGCTCCATGCTTCGAAACGGAGCCCTAAAACCTCCCTGCTGCATTAAATGCTTGAGCGTGGGAGCGTTAAATCCCATGGTGAAGGCACATGGGCGAAGTCGTGCCATCTGGAGGGGAGCGCGGGCAGGTGAGGCCGGGTGCCCACAACGGGGAGAACGCCCCCAAAAGACCATAAAGTTTGGATTAAAACTCATTATCTAACTCCTTAAGGGATGCACTTATATTCCAAAACTTGGTTTTTCAATAAATGACCTTTTTCCAATGTACCTCCAATGTTAGCGAGCCTGTCAGCTGTGGAATTAAGACTTCTGAGGACATGGAAAAAAAGAGTGTCGGTGGGAAGAGGAAGAAGCTCGATTCTTTTTTGAAAGTTTTGCCTCTTAGATCTTCTCGGGGAGCCATTCCTCATAGCCTGGATTACATGCCTGGAGTCTCCCATTGCCTGTAACTTTGCCATGTTTAAGGAGGAGGCTAACTCAAGTGAATGATGCATCCCCAACCATTCTGCTTCATTATTAGTTCTTGTGCCTCATCACCAGGAGAAGTCAGCAACTTTTTTTCCTCCGGGATAAAAAATAATCCCCCCCGCGCCTGCCTCCCCTGTTAACCTTTTTTTGAACTAGATGAAAGGCGGACTTAGATGGATTAATAAGGGTATTAATAAAATCACATGCATTCCTTATATACATCATTTAGAGATTAACTTGTTGAATACAGATTAGGAATTCCAATTATCAATTTATTTGAAAAGGATTGGCCTTTAAGGATAAGATATACTACTCCAATCCAATAGGAACTTATTAAATGCCTTAATATAAGTAAACTTTAAGTTTATAAGGTATTTTAAACCCTTTTTAGTACAAAGAAAATACCTCTCAATTAAGACCTACATTTTTAGACCTATATTTTTAGACCTCATTGGAATCACACTTTCATTAAACAAACATTCGGTTGCTCTATAAATGTGCATCAAGGCACTAAATCTATTTGACAATCTGTATGCAATCGTAGTAATGTGATGCATTAGGAATGGAACATACAGAGCATCGCATGCACTCTCTATTAATAAAAAAAATGGTATTAGAGGGTTTTCTCTATAAGAACAATTGAGTATAATGCAGATAACTTGCAGTTATGTGTTTGATTCCTTTTTATTTATATGTAGTAGACTAATGAATGCAATTTTTGTTCATTGGTATTGATAGTGTTACTCTATTTTGGTGTTAATTTATGTGACAACAATCTTTGTTTTAGATCTATTTGACAATCTGTATGCAATCATAGTAATGTGATGCATTGGGAATGGAACATACAGAGCATAGCATGCACTCTCTATTAATAAAAAAATGGTATTAGAGGGTTTTCTCTATAAAAAAATTGAGTATAATGCAGATAACTTGCAGTTATGTGTTTGATTCCTTTTTATTTATATGTAGTAGACTGATGAATGCAAGTTTTGTTCATTGGTATTGATAGTGTTAATCTATTTTGGTGTTATTTTATGTGACAACAATTTTGTTTTATTTATATTTATATGTTTTTTTCATAGAAAGGCAATCAAGCACCTAACAATTGGTTGTTGTTCCTTTATTTTTCCTAGATGGCTAGATTGTTGATGCTATATAACCCATCACATATAACTCTTATCACTTTTTTGGTTGCGAATGATGCTAAAATGAAAAATCAATAGTTATGCACACCACTTGTGGTCTTTATTTTCCATTTTTACTTATAAACATTAAATCCTTTCAACCCTACTTTTAAATGATTAAAATTGAAAGACCAATCCTTCATTAGATAGTGTTGATTAGGACTTTATTGTGGTGAGCTTTTCAAGACCTTATATTTGAAGGATTGACCATGAGGGACAAAGTTAAGCCTTTGTTAGATAACTTGATTTTGATCAAGATTTCACACACTATGCAAATCACGACCTTATTGGGTTGTTGGATTGACATGAGATTCATATTGAGCTATGATGCTTTATTTGAGCATAATGAGGGTAAAAAGAGACCCTACTTTTCCTTGAGCTAGCTAAGAGCTCATGGTCTTTAGCTTAGGAAAGGCCATCACTTACCTTTCAGCTAGTTAAGAGTTCTTATCCTTTAGCTTAAGAAAGGTCATCACCACTTACCTTTGTTAGAAGGGTTGGTTCTTGACCGCTCAAAAAAGGACATGGTGTTGCTTAAATAAATGGTCGATGCCCATTAGAGTGTAGTATAAAGGAAAGAAGAAAATGTGATCACGCTTGTATTAACATGGAGACCCAGGGTCAAAACCCTCTATGGGTGTGGTTGTAAATATGTTCTTGTTAAAATAAGAAGTATTGTACCAAAAAACAGTATATGGTAGGTGCCACATGTAACTTTTGTAATCATATATGAGATCCAAGCAAACGGTAGTTGGGAAATTCAAGTGGGGAAACCACATCCAAGGGAATGAAGGGATAAGGTCGGAAAGATGGTTTCATTATCTACATTGTAGGGACAAGGTATGGGGAATTTCATGCACCTTTGTTGGTTTTCCAACTTGGTTGGTTGATGTAAGACCAGTCCAACTAAATCCCTTGAAAATTGTATTTTCTAAGGATTCCATTTTTGTTTTTTTGCATGATGTTCAAAATGGGGGCATTGGTCTCTCATGAAATTTCTATGTATATGAAACACGATTTGAGCATGCTGGGATTTGATTGGACACCAAGATCCTTTACATTACACTATAAAGTTATGTATAATTCAGTGGGCATAAAAGTAATTCATTTTGATGTTGAAATGATATATTTGGATGATTTTTTTTAAAAAACTTATCTTTAGTACATCTTCAGTTAGGACACACCAATTATTTTGTAGCAATATGTGCCATGACTAGGTTTTTACTATCCTTGGAAAAACATCAAATCACATAATGAACTTGCCCTAGTTATTTTGGATGATTACAGGTGTTATCCCTAAATTATGCACTTGACTTCTATGTCACAGAGCTATGGAACCTCAGTTTTATGATGGTTTAGGTTTGATAGGTACGTCATATAAGACTTGAGGTCTGGGATCAAAATCAAGCATTTAAAAATCCTACAAGCAACATGTCATCATTTCAAAGGCATACTCCTTGTCGGCTAAACATTATGTCACAAATATAAAAGAAGAACTAAGTAGGTGTAAATATATAAGACAACAAGCAGTTTAACTTACACATTTACTAGAAGAAGTGTTTTTTCAAAACAATGTTTTGAATGAATATTTAATATTAGAATACAGTCTTCTAGTGTTGGGCAACACACAATAAATATAACTGCTATTTTGTCTGAAACAAATAAGACAACTTATGTAGGGAAGAACTAAATTTTGTATGAATCAATATTAGAAGCAAAAAATAAGATAAAAGAAAAGCACACTCTACCCACAACAAGAATTGATCTTTGAGCATGAAAATGTTACTAATTATAAAAGCTTGTCTTTATAAATATAGTCTGAAACTCAAACCTCCAAAACCTCACCCCTCAAACCCCGTGTCCCATTTACATCCTCTATTTTATAAATAAAAGATACATGAGATTTGGATCTCAGATCCAACAAAAATGGGGTTGATAGTTATCTGTGATCTTATGACAATATTTACAAAGATATGACCAGATTTCATAACTAAAAGTATACAGTCTAATCTAGACTTAAGATCCAAAATTTTAGGAAGATTTTGACAACCCTATCTTTCCCACGTAATCCAAATTTGAACAAGAGTTTGAGGTAAATCAACATACAAATGCGTAACTAGAGAATTACAAATATTATCACCCTGGTGAGCCCATAGATATTCAAAATTTTACAAAAACAGGGTAAAATTTATACTACAGGATATTATATAACGAATCTTATAGACTTCTAAAAAGAAGGCGCTACAAAATATATGGTATTTCTATAGTGATCTTGTAACTTGTATAAGAATTTATATAGCACTTTCTATAGCTCCTTAACTTCAAAACAATGCAATGTTGTTGTAGAAATAAACTTGATTTCCAAAATTGGCAAGGAAAAGGAAGGACTTTCATGAAAACCTACTGTGCATTAAACATTGAAACCCAAAGTGAATCCTGTAAAACCTTAGTTCCCACTTTTTCTAAATGTCCAAACTGTTGTTGTTTTCTTGGATTCTATTTCTTTCTTGGAAATTTAACTTTCCAAAATTTTCCGTGTTTGAACAATTACTTATTGTCCTTTGTCAGCTTTTGGGCTAGGTCACACAACTTATTATGCTTGGTAACAATTCTATTCATCCTTTTGTTGACTTTAGTGTTCTCCCTCTGCAATCTCATGTTTTCTTGTCTTAAAATTTCAATATCCTTCTCAAACCTTTTAAGCTTCTTACAGAGTACCCTCTTAATCCTAAGCTTCTTACTTTTGGCATGCTATGGAAAGTTAGGCTCAGGAACCTCTACTTGCTCACTAGATTTAACATGACAAGGTTGATTTGAAATAGACCTTCCTATTACATGTTCTTCATCTGAAATGGTTTGATCACGATGAACAATTCCTGGAAAATCAGGAAATGCATTAAGTGACCTCTCAATGTTTGTTAAAACCTCAATAAGTTTCTCCCATTTTCAAGAGAATGGTCAGTTTCTTCATCAAATATTGATTGGACAAATACTATTTTTTATAGCTTAGACGTAGTTTTCAACTTCTTCACTTTCGAACTCTATTCCCAACAGTATTAGGAGTTGATTTTGATGATTCCAATTCTTTTTCTGTAGGAGAATCCTCGATATCAATAACTGCATTCTTCTTCAGTGAAAAAATAAAAATGGACTTGGCATTCAACTCGAACTTATTCATTGGTCTGGTATGAGGTTTTCTTAGTGGATACACTTGTTGTAATTCCTGCTTTTCTTTCAAAATCCCATTTCTCCCTTTTTTGCTAGGATGAGCACCTTATGTCCCTTCCACTTCTATATCTTCAAGTTCAAAAAATGGTTCCACTCTAGTTTCTTCAATCCCTTATTCAGAAACTACTTCTTCACCTTTCCTCTTAAAGCTATAAACCATCTTGACTCTTGTTACACAGAAATCTTCCACCCTGTGAGCATCAACATTCTTTGGCCTGTAGGATCCATTTCAGTGACTCAGATCCATTTTTATCCTTCAGTGATACAAGTTTGCCCTATTTTTATTCCTACCCGCTTGTTGCATCACTATAGCAGGCGTACCGGCGAGTTGCATCTTTATAGTCCGCGGGTAGCATGTAAAATGGTAAAAACCACTATTTTATCACTTTTTACTCCCAAAAAGCGGTCATTGGGTGACCTTTGGCTCTCCATCTGCCCAAGTAACGCCTCGATGTGTCCTTTCACCTACCTTTGAGAGGACTATATATTGAGCACATATGGCTTATGGATGGGAGGAAGAAGAGAATAGTAAAGGAACTCTAGTGGATTTTTGCCCTATCTTGAGTCTGCACTCATTGATCCTTGTAGTTGTGAACCAGTTATGTTCACCTTCCAAACTCCTTTCTAGTTTGAGTTTGCCATTCATGGAGGATTGAAGTGGTGGAGACACAAGTGGATTGATCTAGATCTTGGTTCAGATTGGTTGCCGACAAGAGGTCGTATCACTTTGTACTTCTTCTTGTTCATTAATAGAAATACTCATATTCTCGTCCATTCATGGTGTGAATGTCATTTATTATACATTGGGTTACATTTGCTTATGATATTATGGACCATTGTTATTGATAATGTTAATGTCATTTATATATCACATGTACTTGTTAGATATTGGCTATCAAGACTAATTTGCAGATTACAAGTGCTTGGATGTGCACGGATTGAAAGCTCCAACGGGGATCTACATCAAACGGTGGATCGAGGTTGGTTACATTTCTCCATTATTTTAACATTGTCATTTATAATAGCATTGCTTTGAGAATTGAGTAGATTTATGGTAGTCATCTGTCTGTTGTGGTATTCCCAAGCCATAGTGAGTTTTCTCCAATACACTCTAGCACCTGCTTTGCCTTGTTCAAGAGAAAATTGTTATTTTCTTCTAGAAGCATTTTCTCCTTTACCTTTAGATACGTTGGGGGTTTTAGATTTCCTAGAAGAAAGGACTGTCACAACTTCCTGAGGTTGATTAATCTCGGTCTCAAAACTAAAGAAAAATAAGAAATGATTATAGCCCCTGTGAGCCTTATTCAATTCTTCCATGACCAACAACTTAATCAATGCCTGATGAAATATACTATGTTGAGTGTTAAGTGGGTGAGCTCTAACTTTGGCAGACATCTTAGTAATAATTTTAATAAAGAAGTAAGGAATATTTATGCTAACATCTCCATAAATGTGCAATGAGAAACCTCATACACTAGCAAATTATGACCCAAAATCCGACGACATCCGACGAAATTGACTGTGTCGTTGGATTTCACCTTCAAAATTATGAATTTTGATTAATTTTTTTAATTGATACATGGACTTGTCGGATATTCGACGACAGTTAGATATCCGACGAGTACAGTTGGATATCCGACGAGTACAATCGGATAAGCGACAGGTATTGTCGGATATCTGACACCAATTCTATAATGGTAACTATGGTCATATCATCGGATATCCGACATTGATTCTATAACGGTAACTATGGTCATATCATCGGATATCCGACGAACCTTATTGATTTTAAAATCTATAAATTATGCAAACATTCCGACATGTTTTCTATACAAGTGATGGTTTGCGAAAATTATTTTATTCTTCGACGGACTGTTTTTCGTAAAAGAATACATAATTATTTCTATTGTTTAATTTTGTGATTAAAAATAGTGAAGTGTGGAGCTTGATTTTCTAAGATCGATAATCTTCATTCAAGCTCTTTATGAGAAAATTTCAAATAGAAATATTTATGATCCAGACGAACAAAATCGACAATTGCTTGCTAGATTGTGGGATGGACTGAAAAGAAAGGGTGATGGAAAATTTTATTGTCCATGTAGTCAATGCAGGGGCCTTAAGAGGAGAAGAATAAATATCAAAATAGCCAAAAAACATTGTAGGGAACATGGACACGCTGAGGGGGGACATGAATATCATCCATTTGTAAGTTTTGCATTATATATGTTTTTATATTGATTGACTTTGTAAATGTATGTATTATTTTAATATTTATTATATTAACTTATATCTATTGATGGTTTCATGTAATTATAAAGGAAATACATCCTACGACATATCGTCCAGAGGAAGTGCTTCCAGAACAAGTACCAGAGGAACATGGAGCTATGAATAATGAAGAACAAGTTAATGATCATATTGAAGAAGATGATCATACTGATAACATAGTTGAAGATGATGGTACAAATACATTGATACATGATACATTTAATGTTAGAATGGATTATGATTTTGATGATATTCATGATTTACCTCTTCTTGAGAAGGCATACAAACCCCTTTATAAGGGCTCCAACACAAATATTCTCTCTACTATATTGTTGATAATGAACTTGAAGGTTATGAATGGTCTTTCAAACATATCAGTTACATGGATGTTAAGGTATGTAATATATTCCATCACATAATATATATGATCGTGCTAAAGGTTATCATTGTCCGTCTAATAATTTTATTGTTAATTCATAAGTCAAATTAATACAGATGAAATGTGTTTCATTAATATTATTTATATGTTATATTAACTAGATTTTTATTTTAGTTTGTTGTAGCTTGATAGCTGAATTTTTGTTACCACCGTCAAATATTTTACCTCGCACATATCGATATTTATTTTCCATCATGAAAGAAATTGGAATGCAATATGAAGCAATTCATGCATGCCCCGATGACCATGTTATATATTATAATCAACATGAATTTGAAATAGAATGTCTAGAATGTCATATCAGTAGATATTGAACAGATCAAGCAACAAAAAAGTGCCTTGCAAGGTTCTTCGTTATATTCCCATTATTCCACATTTGCAACGATTGTTCGGGTGCAAAAACATAGCACAATTTATGGATTACCATGCACGGAACATAATTCAAGATGCCATTATTTGAATGCCTGCAGATGGGTCTGCATTTAGAGATATGGAGGAAAAATGGCATCACTTTAAAGAAGAACCTCGTAATCTTAGGATTTCTTTGGCAGCAGATGGTGTCAATCCATTTGCAGAGATGATATCTGTTTACTCGGTGTGGCCTATTTTTGTTATCAACAATAACATTCCTCCATGGTTGTCAATAAAGAGGGAGCACATAATGCTGTTGATGATTATTCCAGGTATATTGTGTCTACAATTTTTTTTTTAATGTAGTGGCATCTCATTTGTCGTATTTTGTTGCATAATTTCATATATATATTTTTTTATTTTTCTCTTGTGCATGGTTTATATATCTAAATGGTACTCATAATTATATATTTTATATATTCAAATCAATGAGGTAAGTACCAAGTTAAATATATGAATGTACATATCGAACCTCTTATTGACGAGCTACTAAAGTTATGGAATGGCATCACTATGTATGACGTATCTAGACGAATACGACAAAGGAAATTTCAATTCCATGCAATGATTGTATGGAAAATACAGGATGCCCCAGGGTTAACCCATTTTTACGGTTTGTAATTATAAGTTCCACTTTACTTGCATTTAATTTTATGAACTCGTTTTTTTTTTATAACAGAAACGGTTAAGGAGGTTTTGATTATATAAAAAATAAGACGAAAGGTACAAACAACTGAGGAAGGATTTCTCCCACGGAAGTACAATGTCGAGGACTCCTTGTTCATCATTTGCTATTCTAAAACTATCATGGAACTTCCCTAATCTATGGAGACTGTATCTCCTTACAAACTGTCCAAGACGAAGGAGACAGAAGCATAACATATATGTGAAAGATGGAGTGTCTTACTTCCCATAATGACTTCCCATCTATGCATCTTCTTTTTATCAAAATAACACAACAAAATACCTATACCAGAATTCGCTAAGACCTGTAACACTAATGATTTATCCAAACCGAGTGAAACTAGTAAAATTCGACGATAAGGAACCAATTCAAAAACAAAATTTAGAATAACCATGGACCTAGAGCTGGCGATGTGGTTCCTTTTTCCTGAGGAGAGTGCCATCCGGAGATTCACCAGATCTTCCAACCACCGAATCTCCACCAGAGAGTCTTCATCTTGTGCAATCTCCTGGATACCGTCCATCACAGAGTATACCTTTGAATCAACCATGTTTGAAATCCTCTCGCGTTTCCAAAAGGATTTCCTACACCGTAGGCACCAGGAAGGAGCCGAAGCATAACTCCACACAGAATTAAAACCTGAGATGATGTGAATGCCTCTCCACATGTGTGTAATTATATCAGCCCCATCCTGATTATCTGTTGTATGGATATGGCACATGAAAACCAACTCTCTCCAATGAAAGGCATGCCTCTTCGCATTAATTGTAGCGTGGCAGCAGATCCAGAGATAAATTTCGAAATGAGTGTGAACCATAAATACACTCCGACCAAGATTTAATTTCAGAGTTAGATTAAGATGCACAAGGCATTGAGAGAAAACACCATCTAGGAGGGGATCTTCCTCCTTGCTCCATATACTTCTAGGTCCATCCCTTCTTTCAACAAAGAATACTGGATTAAGGGATCCAATTTATATCATAGGTATTTTGATCACACACAAGGATGCCTCAATTTAATCTTGTTCCTTTATTATCCATGATATCTGCTTGCTGGTTAAAGGTTCTCATCCCATGGAGAAAGTTGATTGATTTGAATTCATTAATAATGCACTTAAGGAGATAGTGCATCTTAGTAGTGGGGTTCTTGCGGTTCTTCATCAGGTTCCTTGCGTCTCTAGTGACCCTTAGAGAATCATCGATAACCACCAATTCCTCGATGCCAATGTTCCTTACTAATTCAAAACCTTTGATTAAGGCTAACCATTACGCGCCATTATTTTTTTTTCTCCCTATTCCCCATGCATACTCCTTCTGTTTGTTCCCCTTAGAGTCATAAATGACTCCACCCGCTCCTGCCAACCCAGAATTTTATGAACTAGTTAATATACTATGCACGCATGTTTTTTTAAATAATCCATTCATTTTATATATAATTATAATCAAGACATAGATAATCCATCTCTTTATGTAGGTCTTCAGACCAAGGGAAAATTTTCATGTCTAGTTTGTGGTCCTAAGATCAAATATCGTCGTTCAAAAAGCTTAGGAAAGGAGGTGTTTGATGAGTATAGGCACTTCCTCTCTAAGAAACACAGGTATTGAACTACCGAAAAACATATGTTTAATGGGAAGCAAGAGACTACATTAAAACCACATAGAATGACACCTCACCTATGGAAGTTGCAATATAATAGAAATCGTCAAGGTACGTCGTATGAATCATCGTGTATGAAATATTATGTATTTTTTTATTGTGTTTTGTTTACTGTAATTGACATTGATTTCTATAATTTATTTATAAACTACGATTCATGATGGTCGTCGTGATCATGAAGGAATTAATGGGATTCCACGAGGAATGAAAATTTATCCTAAACAATTCAGTAGGTTTCCCTAATATGAGCACCTACAAATTGCTCATCTATTTGATACAATGCATATCGGAAAGAATGTGACTGAAATATTATGGCGAATATTGGATGGAAGGAGTGAGAAAGAAAAAATTGTCAAAATTTGCAAAGACATTCAAGAAGGAAACCATGCAATGAAAGATGTCATTCAATTTCATTGCAACGAAGACCAAATTAATATAAAGTCACTTCCATGGATGTTAACGTAGCAGCAAAGTAATGTTGTAAAAGAAGTCATCGGAAAATTAAATTTCCCGCCGGATTTTGTGCGAACATGAAGAATATCATAACAAAGAAAGGTGATATTGCGGGGATGAAAACGCATGATTGGCATGTCTTCATGAAGTTAATTATTATGGTATGCATATAATAATTATTATTATTTTTATTTTTTTTTCAGTGCATATTGTTGGTATTTTTTTTGTCTCCTCTTTGTTTAAAAAATAAAACGACTTTTATATTGTTACAGTATGTTCTACCTCTCTCTCTCTCTCCCGGACAACTTCAACAACAATGTCAAACAAGTTATATATAATCTTGGGAAATACATGAGGTAAGTAGTGATTTTTTGCATGCACTTAGTGTTTGTTTAATTCATCGTAGAACTTATATTTGATTTTTTTGCACTAATTCATGTTATGTAATATAATGTTTTTTTGTTAAATCTTGTGATTGGTTTGCGTCACTTGTAGATGGTTGTCATCTAAAGAAATCCATAAAGAAGATATAAAGTATTGGAGGAGAGAAATTTCTCGTCTCATGTGTGAAATGCAGAAGCATCCACCTTCGGCATTTTTCAATGCACAAGAACACTACCTCATACTTACCAAGTTGAGGATATTGAATTGTGTGGACCTGTGCACTCAAGGTCCATGTGGATGGTTGAGAGGCACTTGAAATTTTTGAAGGGTTTGGTTAGACAAAGACAACGTGTTGAGGGTTCTATGATGGAAGGATATATGGTATACCAAAACATGTTGTATATTAGTGAATATCTTCCTATATTAGCGTCAAATATCAATTTACGTCGCATTTGTGATCTAGACTCCAATAACAATTTCGAAGGGGAGTACCCGAAGGGGAAAGGTAGATCGAGGAAGGTGAAAGGTAATTATTAGCTAGTGGAGAATTAATTAATATAATACATTTGACTGTTGATTTTTATGTATATATCATACATATTCTATTTTTATATTCAATATGCATCAATTAAGAGTGTATACTTTGTTAAGTGAATATACATTTGTATTGAATTTTAATTTTACTGTCATCAAACAGTTTGTCGAGAGTGGGATGCACTTCATTTATACATCGCAAACAATCTTGACTGGATGAAGGTATGGATTGAACGATGTGAACAATATGGTCATGGAATATCATGGGAAGGTGTGGCTTCATTGGTTAAAGAAGAACATCGCAAGGGAGATACCAATCTTACACAAAGGGAAATTGATTTAGCATATGGTTTAAAAGATAAGCAGGAAAGCATATTAATCAACCACAGTGTTTTTTTTTTTTGCAAACATATTGATGTACATGTTGATTTTTTTCCCTGTATGGAATAAAAATGCACTTAATCATAAATATTGGATCATTATGTAATCTTTACGTGTATGGATTGTTGTAGGTAAAACACCATAAGGCTATGTGGTGCAATGGTTGTAGATATCGCATCAAAAAGTTGGATGAAACGAAGAAAACATCATATTGTGGGATATCTACAGTCTTTGAGGTGACCGATGTTTCCTCTAGAAGTGACAGACATCTAGAACTCTCAGAAAATCGATACTATGGGTATTTGGAAGATATTCTTCAGTGTGACTTTAACTCCTTCAAGATAGTTATGTTCGTTGTCAAATGGTACAGGTTATGATTGAATCAACGTGATCCCGATAAAACTATTATTGAACATGATAATGGATTTAACATGGTTAATACAAGGTCGTTTGAGCGAGGAACGAAGCCCTATGTTCTTCCAAGCCTATGTGAACAGGTATTTTACTCTAAGGTTCCAGGTAGAGGGGGTTGGTCATTTGCTGTGAGACACAATCTAAGGGGAAGGTCGGTAAAGTATAACGTAGAGGAATGTAATGAAGAGGGTCTCAAAGAAGAAGATGATGTTGAAGATGATCAACATGAGTTAGATGATCATGTTCCAGAAGAATATGTCGAAGAATTAGTTGAATCAGATGATGTAGCAGATAATGTCCATGAAGATGATATCGACGATGACATGATGATCGTAACTGACATTGATGACGCTGATGATATGGCCAATCCTTACAATGTTGACTATGGATTGGATGATACAGATGATGACTTGGATGAAGAAGATGATGAAGTCCATCGAAGTGCATGAGGTATGCCTTAATATATCTACTCTATATATTTTGATTTAATATTGCGATAGAAATATTGAATTTTATTGGTACGTATTAATTAATTGTTTCTTAGTGTTTTTTCCATTTTCATGTACGTATAAATTAACATTGCTTCTTATAAAGTATGACCAAAAATACAATTAAGTTTTTTTACATAGATTTTGTTAGGTTATGGGGAATTGAGAGTTATGTGAGGGGGGGGGGGGATGGGCCATAAGGGCTTCCACCTTCATGTTGTTGGCCCTGTTTAGTATAGAATATTAAATTATTCTCGAAACAAAGAGAATCTCAATAAGGAAATGCACAATTATCATGCTAACCAAAATGGCGTGCTTGATCATGTACTGCACGGGTCCAACGTTGAATTTTTTTTAATTTGTGCTGGCTTGGACTGAAATTTGGCATGGTTAGGCTAGACGCGTGCATTAACGGTGTGGGAGGGTATCCAGACTCAAGAATGACTGACACTAACAATTCGAGCATCAAAAACCATACCTATAGATTAATTAATGTGCTACATGTTAAGATTTAATATGCTAAGATAGAAAATAGCAGCATTAGATTCCATTTCACAATAATAGCATATACAGGATCACTGAAGAAATAAAAAGCATAGCATAAACACAAGAGACAGAGATTTATCCTGGGAAACCCTCATGGGGTAGAAAACCCAACAAAGCTTCCTCAATATAGATGACCAGCAATATACAAAGATGAAACCCTGAGACATGATCTCCTCCTCCACAATAGCAGACCTCTCCTCCACAAGTGTGCTATCCTCAAGTGAGTGAGTGTGTATAATGAGGAACACACCTCCTCTATTTATACACTACTCTGATATGTATTTTACACAAGTACATGTAGGCTCTTATTTAACCATTAGGTTAAATACTCCATTATAACTAACTGGGCCGACCCCCACATGGTGGGTCTAATAACCCTTTGACCCATATAACACATACAGGGCCGACCCCCACTAGGGAAGTCTAATAACCCAAGTTACCACATTCCGACAGAGGAATAAACATCTCCAGATATACAATAAGATCTTCACGGAGGAATGAAACATCTCCGGAATAATAAAGTACAAATATAATATTCTTTGAAGTTACAATATCTCAACACTCCCCCTTAACGAGAAGGATATTATAACAGCATCTGCATGAGCAAGGAGTCATCAACATCATACATGATACATCTATAAATCATTGGAAGCTTTCTCAACATCATCAGTAACTCAAGCAGTTACTGGAACATCTTCAATACTGGAACATCAACATCTTCAGTACTGAGTCTTTATCTTCTGCAGCACTCGAACAACTACAGCAACATCAACATCTGGATCCTCACGATCATCAGCATCATCATCTCACGATCATCAACATCGTCATCACACGATCATCAACATCGTCATCAGCATCACGATCATCAGCATCGTCATCACATGATCATCAGCATCGTCATCACATGATCATCAGCATCGTCATCACACAATCATCAGCATCGTCATCACACGATCATCAGCATCGTCATCACACGATCATCAGCATCGTCATCACATGATCAGCAGCATCGTCATCTAGATCATCACGATCAGCAGCATCGTCATATAGATCATCACGATCAGCAGCATCGTCATCTAGATCATCACGATCAACATCATCGTCATCTAGATCATCACGATCAACAACATCATCATCTAGATCATCACGATCAACAACATCATCAATACAAGTATAAATATCATTAATACAAGTATCCTCATCAATACAAGTATACACATCATCAATACAAGTATCCTCATCAATACCAGTATACACATCAGCAATACAAGTATCCTCATCAATACAATTATACATATCATCAATACAAGTATCCTCATCAATACAAGTATACATATCATCAATACAAGTATCCTCATCAATACAAGTATACACAATAGCAACATACCCTGCAACACACAAGATCCAATTACAGGATGATCAATCCCTCTCACTTTAGGACATAGGTCCAAGGATGATACAATCCTGATCCGCTTACGGGATGATCAGTCCCTCTTGGTTTAAGACAACTCTCATGTCTATGGATGATGCAATCCAGATCAACTTACAGGATGATCAATCCTTATCACTTTAAGACACCTCACCATGTCTAGGGACGAGGCAATCCCAATCTATTTATAGGATGATTAGTCCTTATCACTTTAAGACATCTCACCATGTCTAGGGACGAGGCAATCCCAATCTATTTACAGCATGATTAGTCCTTATCACTTTAAGACATCTCACCATGTCTAGGGACGAGGCAATCCCAATCTATTTACAGGATGATCAGTCCTTATCACTTTAAGACATCTCACCATGTCTAGGGATGAGGCAATCCCAATCTATTTACAGGATGATTAGTCCTTATCACTTTAAGACATCTCACCATGTCTAGGGACGAGGCAATCCCAATCTATTTACAGCATGATTAGTCCCTATCACTTTAAGACACTCACCATGTCTAGGGACGAGGCAATCCCAATCTATTTACAGGATGATTAGTCCACTCAATCTCATTTAAGACTATACTTCCTTTCGAATTACTGGATTTACTTCCCAAGGATGATTTAATCCATTCAATTCATTTAGGACTATCCTTCCTTTCGGAATTACTGGATTTACTGTCCAAGGATGATTTAATCCACTCAATTCATTTAGGACTATCCTTCCTTTCTGAATTACTGGATTTACTGTCCAAGGATGATTTAATCCACTCAATTCATTTAGGACTATCCTTCCTTTCGGAATTACTGGATTTACTGTCCAAGGATGATTTAATCCACTCAATTCATTTAGGACTATCCTTCCTTTCGAAATTACTGGATTTACTGTCCAAGGATGATTTAATCCACTCAATTCATTTAGGACTATCCTTCCTTTCGGAATTACTGGATTTACTGTCCAAGGATGATTTAATCCACTCAATTCATTTAGGACTATCCTTCCTTTCGGAATTACTGGATTTACTGTCCAAGGATGATTTAATCCACTCAATTCATTTAGGACTATCCTTCCTTTCGGAATTACTGGATTTACTATCCAAGGATGATTTAATCCACTCAATTCATTTAGGACTATCCTTCCTTTCGAAATTACTGGATTTACTGTCCAAGGATGATTTAATCCACTCAATTCATTTAGGACTATCCTTCCTTTCGGAATTACTGGATTTACTGTCCAAGGATGATTTAATCCACTCAATTCATTTAGGACTATCCTTCCTTTCGGAATTACTGGATTTACTGTCCAAGGATGATTTAATCCACTCAATTCATTTAGGACTATCCTTCCTTTCGGAATTACTGGATTTACTGTCCAAGGATGATTTAATCCACTCAATTCATTTAGGACTATCCTTCCTTTCGGAATTACTGGATTTACTGTCCAAGGATGATTTAATCCACTCAATTAATTTAGGACTATCCTTCCTTTTGGAATTACTGGATTTACTGTCCAAGGATGACTCAATCCTCAACCGTACATTTAGGACCATGTCCAAGGATGAGTTAATCCTCCACCGTACATTTAGGACCACGTCCAAGGATGACTTAATCCTCCACCGTACATTTAGGACCACGTCCAAGGATGACTTAATCCTCCACCGTACATTTAGGACCACGTCCAAGGATGACTTAATCCTCCACCGTACATTTAGGACCACGTCCAAGGATGACTTAATCCTCAACCGTCCACCAAGGACTTCATTCTCGAAGACATACGTCTATGGCTCTTCTTTCGGACTGAAGTCCAGGGATGATCCAATCCCCTCACATGTTCACCAAGAACTTCATTCACGAAGACATACGTCTACGGCTCTTCTTTCGGACTGAAGTCCAGGGATGATCCAATCCCCTCATGTCCACCAAGGACTTCATTTTCGAAGACATACATCTATGGCTCTCTTTTAGAGCAAGTGTTCAAGGATGATACAATCCCTCTTCTTTCTCGGAGACACTTGTCTACGGCTCACTTTAGAACTTGTGTTCAAGGATGATGCAATCCTCACATGTATTCTCATCAATTACTATCGATCCTGGGAACCCATACAGAATCTGATTCACACTTCTTCTTTAATTACACCATTAAGAGAATGGTCTTATCTAGCCACTTGGAGCAAACATCTCATCATGATTCTCTTCTTCTTTCTAAGAGAATCTTCTAGCCACAAGCCTTCTATAGTGTGTTTGATTTGAAAATCTTTTTTTCTTTTTTTTTTAACATCCATCGCTTGTTCAGTGTTCATCATTCATCATGATCTTTCCTACAAATCAAAATTAAGTACATGATTAGTAATACTTCATAATCATCAAATCATATTGACATGATAACCTATTATGCATACATATATCATTTACATAGTTATGCAACTATTTTGACCAATACTTTGGCACAACACTTTCCCATATCCTGTATGCATACAGTGGTTATCTAGATGCCTTCCATCTCTACCAGAACATACTATCGAGAGTGTGCACAGCTCTCAGCATGTCAGCAAAGAGGTTTCATTCTAGACAAGGAACAACGGAATGTTTGTCTAACTTACCAATCATATGCATATTAGTAGTATACTGTTCAATGCTCTATGAATGTTTACACTCAGCATGATATATTCTAGGAATACAAATATGCATACAAGCAATATCATTTACTATTTCAAATAACAACTCAAATACTTATCTTTTATGTTTGTGTGGTTGCCTCCCGCTTGATCTTCTATATGTCTTTTGAACTTGTATTCATTCTGTACCACTGTGCATGCTCAAGTGTGCACTAGTGTCATCCTCATGATCTCATACACAAACATACATTCATTAGTATATTATAAACATTATCAAAACATCTAAATAGTCTTGAATATGTATAGTCACGATCATAAATAATAAACATTAGTATTCAAGATTTCAGGGAAGACTTCTTGTACTCATGCATATCATCAATCAAGATAAAAAGACATAATATGCATAATCCCTTGATTACTAACTTTATGAATAAGAATATCTAATCATGCCAAGTATACTTATATAAGGGATCCCAATACAAGGTAAGATTCTAACATGACATAGGAGAACATACCTGGATTAGTGTACCTGCTTAGTTATGTACAACATACCTAAACAATCTCTTCAATGATTTAGAGATCCTAAGCTAGAACCTGCATGTCTCATAGGTTAAGCATAATATAACAAAGTCATACATACCTCGTAAGTAGAACAAAGATTATGGATGAGTCTTTGTCTTCATGATGTCATGGTCATGGAACTTGATTTGTCTTTTGTGATGTACCTGTATCTTGTTAGCAGACAACATCAACCTCACACAACACCATAATGCATTAGTACAATCATATAGCCCTAATCAATGAATGTCTTCGATCATTCACATGCATTCATACTGTTACTAGGGTGATAAGACAATTCTAACATTAATCAAGATTGTACTAATAAATAACATGAAGACAAAACACATTATGAACTTAATCAAGAATCAGATTTCAAGACATACCTGAACCTCCTTAAGTCATACCTGTCGAGACTTCTTTTTAGCCTCAACTCCCCCTCAACTCCGAATGAATGGAAGGATGTGTCTTGCTGGGCTGATCAAACTAGCATACTTCAATTTTGAAATCTCCAAAATTTGACCCCTCAAAATTGCCTTTGAAACTTCTGGATCTTCTGGACAGGATCCTGAACTAGGGTTTGATGAAGCCCACCCTTCTACTCATTGAAAAGGTTTGATCCAAGGCTCTAAACTCTTATTTTTCTGAGGAGCTTCTAGCCGTGGTTACAGACTTCAAAAATTCCAACTTTTGTTGAAGCCCTAATTTTCCATCTTTCCGATCAAAATCCCGAGCTAGGGTTTAATCAAGCGCGGTCTTCTACCCAACCAAAAAATTCGATCTTGGTCTCTAAATTTCAATTTTTCTGAGTAGCATTCAGCCGTGGATTCCGATTCCAAGAATTCTAACTTTCTCCGAAACCCTAAATTCCGGAAGCCATGAATAAAGGTGCTCCAAAAATAATTCTGTTTTGACAGAAATATGTACCTGATTGTTTCTG